>JAVIAB010000126.1:39703112-39905612 GCA_032433765.1 Megaustenia siamemsis
ACTCCCCCTTGTGGACTGTGGGCTTGTGGTTCAAACATGGGGTGTCTTTTACTTAGACATAACGTTATGGAGGACAGCCACAGCTCAATCAGCTGACTCCCAACCCCATGACTTTGGAGATCTGAACCTCGTTGTGAAGTCTATGGAGCATTGCACCAGCCGCGCAGCTGGGCTTATCAGAATTACATTGAAAGCAATGACATATTGCATTCGGGACTCATTAATGAATTACATAATAACTGAATTACATAAATGAACATCAGAGTAATTGAGTACTTACATATATACAGACTTTTTTTTTTAAAAAGTTCAAAACTTGCTTTATGATAATCGTTCCTTCGTACTGAGAAGGAGCAACATTCATTTGTGCTTTATATAGCTACAATATTGACCATTGATTTTCTATGAAATGTTAGGTAGATCATTGTGATTGTTAATGGATATAAAATGATTGAATTATTAGTTTTCTTTTTTCAAAATGGCAAAATTAAAACAAAACAAAATGATTTCAACACTGCTTATTTAGTCATTTTATATGACTTGTTAGATGGCAGTTGAACTCAACACGGTCTTTACATACAGTACTACAGACAACACATCTGAATGGTTCATCGTGTGAATGAAATCCGTTGTGGAGGAGGAAGAGAGAAGCGTCCTCGAATATCATATGGCAGTGTACGCATTTATGTACGCGACCTTTAGTGAGAAGGAAGGTTACAAGGTCGTTGTCGTCAAGGTCACCCCGTTCAATTGCTTCCACAGTGGTGGAGCTAACTGGTAGGCTGGTTGTGGATTGTGGAGATTCCTGTTCACTTCCGGCGCTGCTGAATCTTCTCATTGGATGACGTTGCTTTCTGGACGACGAGGAAGGAATCATTCGAGTGTTTAGGTTCTGACGTTCAATGTGACGTTTCGGAGGACGTAGGTCTGAGTTATCGTTATTACTGTTATTGTTATCGCCACCATTGCTATTGTTATTGTTGTTAGTGAAAGATGAAGACGATGATTTGTTATCGTTTTTATCTTTGTATGAGCCGTGGTCCGATGAATTCTGGTCATGTCGACTAATGCTGTTTCTGCTGCTACTTCGACCATTATGCGTAAAGTCATATCCACGGTCACGGTCGTAGCCTCGTTCTCGATCCTGCACTTCGTAATCAAAGTCTCTATCTCGGTTTTTACTGCATCCGCCACTTCCTCCTGATGGATTTCTTTCTTTCTTGTGATCACGTCTTTCTTTATCAGAATCACCATCAAAGCTACGACTTCTATTCCTCATACCAAACCCTCTCTCTCTTTCTCTTTCTCTGTCGCGTTCTCTCTCTCCGCCACTTCTTTCCCCATTTTGGATAAACTTTCGAGTATTTGAGTAAATTCTCTTACTTGGATAGCTTCGTTCGTCGCCATCTGTATCATCGTTATAATTATCTCCCATTTCATGGTCTTGACTTGCCATTTCTTCGTCTCCGTTTACCTCCATGTTATTATCGTCCGGGCTATGTAACCCTTCATCGCTGGACACGCTTCTAGCAAAGGCTGGTCCCTCTTTGCCGTCTTTGACATTTGGAACCACTTCAGTGTCAGATCGCTCTTCGGGAGTGTAGGACCTACTCAGGGCTCTCTGTTCCAGGTCTGCCCGTTTCGAGGCAGACGTCGTACTCACTACGTCCATACTGTCGCTACCACTATGCTCTGATTGCTGTTGTTGCTGTTCACCGTGTTGCTGATGCTGCTGCTGTTGATGGTGAAGGTGGTGCTGCTGAACTTGCTGCTGCTGTGAAGAGTATGTCGGAGATAGCTTGGACAGAGCGTCATGTTTCATCTAAAACAAATAAAAATAACATTTATTAACATTTTATTCTACAAACATTTACTATCTAATAATGATAGAAATAATCAGTAAAAATAATATAATAACATTTATGCCTCCAATAGTCTACATTATAATTGATTAATTATTATATATATTAATTAATTTATTATTGAAATAATAATACCAATATTTTCTAATGTTGGTAAGTAGTTTTCTTGTTGCTTTGGCCTGGTTTAGAATATCCGCACTACTCTTTTTAGCAGTACATGTTCTTCATAACATTCCTCTGTAAAACCTAATTTTTGTGGTCTCCAACGATATTTTTGTCTATTTGTATTACATTATTGCCAAGCCAATGCGGTAACATCTATGATGCTGACTACTATTTTTTTTTGCCGGACTTTTATCATGTTTTTCTTCTAGAGGTGGATCCGCCAGGACTACACTTTTCCTCCTAAGCGGATTTATCAATCGGTTTTCTCCCAAAACTTTTGTTTTACCAGATGAGTATATTTAATTGTACTGACAATTATAGCGACCAAATATGCACGATTTCATTTCTTTAACAGTTTATTAATGTATGTATCTAAGTTGAATTCCAAATGTAATAAAATAAGAGACGTCAAACAGCTTCGGTATAAGATGACATTAGCGTACCTGAGATGACAACATGGCTCCAAAAAATGAATGCTTCGTCAACAGGTCTGCGTGTGACGTCACAGGAAGAGACTGCGGTCCAAGTAATCCTAGGCCAGGCGGGAACGATGGCGGAAATGTGGGCGGGGCTCCGGGATGATGACGGAATGGGAGTATGGATGAGAACGGGGGAAGTTGGCCGGACGGATGGTACAGACCTGGTTTGGATAATGGATTTAAAGAATTGTGGGTTAGCATTAATGTTATTGTTATCTTTGGTGCTCGCAGAAATAATTTAAATACAATTATAAATAGTAACAACGATCATGAAATAATTACATAATGATAAGAAGATAAGAGCTTATCATCATCGTCATAATCATCATCATCATAATCATCATCATCCAGTTTGTCCCTGATGGAGTCTGGCTCTCTTTACATAACAGTAGCTACTATGAAGTGTTCTTTATCCTGCACACACAGAGTGACGTCCCAAGTTGGCTAATCCATGTGAAACTGTGGGCCCCCTCTTAAAAATTAACATCAAAAGGTCTCTATCACAAATTAATATATAAACAAATGTGAATTCCCCCTCCTCCCAATTGTGAGATCCTACGCTGTAGCTTATTTAGTCTTAATTAGACCCCAACTGCGTGATGCCTAGAATATGTAACATCTTGCACCCATCTTGTTCATGGACTTCAAATTCAAAATAGAAACTACCAGCCAATGCCACTTACCCTGGATAACATGGCAACAAAACACATTCTACAGGATTGCCCCCAGTACACATGCCTTATGATGGTAATATGGCCCACACCCACCTCCCTGGAAGAGAAACTCTACGGGGCAACCGAATAATTGAAACAGACAGTTGCCTTCATAAGAGAGTCCAGAGTCCTCCAAGTCTGAATGAGCCGTGATCGCAGAAGAAAAAGTTCATGGACTTTATCTCTCTTTCTCTCAAGTTCTCCTGGGACCATACCCTCCATATTGATTTTACCATGGCATCATATCCCATTTTATGTGCAAAAAAGAGTTTTTAAAAAAATGTCTAATGCCTTTATGTTCCATATAGACCTGTTGTATGGAATATTAAGTTGAGAAATGGATATGGCATTCTGTGTATTTTCCACTAACACTTGATTCAAGAGTATTAAATAATTTTTTAGCTGATCTGTTGATAGTTAAATGTGTACAGTCGTGTATATAAAGGATAGATAATGAACATAAATAAATACATAAACACGAACAAGTCTCTGTTAGTTGTAAAAGAACACATTAAACCAAACAATGGTAATTATTCCTTATATGCGACAAACTGCTACACATAATACAACATGTAAGGGATAATAGTAACATGTAAAAGTAAAAGTCGTAATAGTATTAACAATAGTATAAGTAGTATTGGAAATAGTAGTAATAGTATTGGCAATAATAGTAGTAGTATTGACAATAGTAGTAGTAATAATAATAATAAAACTAATTAGAAATACCAATAGTAGTAATACTAGTAGAAGTATACAGAAAATATAGTAATAATAATAATAATAGTACTAATAGAAGTAGTACTAATAGAATGATTCTATCTATTTTAGGAGACAATGTATTATTTATTGCTTTTGTTAAATGACCTTGTCAAAAGTTGCTCTTTGATAATATGAGCGCATCTAGAACTGACAACTTTTCTCAAACTGAGCTCACTTGCTCTCACTTCAGTAGACTTCTCAATAGCATGTTTATCATTGTCAATTTTGTTTATATCAAGCGCATTTATGCTACGCTAACAGACGTTTTTGTAGCGTAGAAGCGTATTTGTTTTGCCGTACATTGTCTCTCTTCACGTATTGTGTTTTTAGGAAAAACTTCTTCTCTTTTATCCTGTTCTGCTTTTTGCCGGTAGTCGTCGCAGGCTTAAGTCAATGGTGTTTTTTTTTTCTATCAAGGGCAATTTCTGTGGCTTGGTACGTAGTGATATTGTATCACGTGACAGGGTCATCACACCCGACGTGTTTCATAGGCTCTGACATCAGTTTCAAAATGTATACCCAGTGCACTTAATTTAGTCATTTATTTTCAACTGGAATTAACATCTTCTTCTTTTCACTTTCTCACTGGTACCGAAAAGGTGTCGTGGTTTATATCATTTGTCGTTCTTGAGCTGCTCAAACTGTCTGAATTAGTGATTTTCCTTTGTTGTTACATGTCTCTGTCACTGCATCTATCCATCTTCTTCTTTTCTCTTCCTCACTGATACCTAAAAGGTGTCGTGGTTTATATCATTTGTCGTTCTTGAGCTGCTCAAACTGTCTGAATTAGTGATTTTCCTTTGTTGTTACATGTCTCTGTCACTGCATCTATCCATCTTCTTCTTTTCTCTTCCTCACTGATACCTAAAAGGTGTCGTGGTTATATCACTTGTCGTTCTTGCGCTGCTCGAATTGTCTGAATTAGTGATTTTCCTTTGTTGTTACATGTCTCTGTCACTGCATCTATCCATCTTCTTCTGGGTCTACCTCTTGATCTTTTTCCATGCATTCTCGAGAAGAACGCCCTTGATGGTGATTGGTGAGGATTCATTCTGACCAGGTGGCCAAACCATTTGAGTTGTTGTTCTATATATTCTTGGCAGGGTTTTATTCCTACCATTTTCTTATGCTTTCATTTGGTATTCTATCTCTTCTTGTGTTGTTTGTTACTTTTCTCAAACATTGCATCTCACATGTATTGATCTTTCTTAAATGTGATTTACAAAGGGTCCATGTTTGACTATCATAGCATAAAGTTGGTATGAAAATGTATTTATCATTTGTTGTTTAGCTGCCATAAAAATGTTTGGATGTCTTATTATTATATGAAATTATAAATGAATTGCAATGCCCGCAGTGAAAAAGAAATTCAATGTGTTCTTGTGTGTGATTTCGAACTGATTTATTTGTGATTTATGAATAACTAATTTGGAATAATTCGGCATTGTAGTATAATAGACAGATTCAATGCATAACAGATAGCAAATAATATACTAATCACAATACAAAATATAATTTAAAAATATAGGGTTAAATATACGGATGAAAAACATTAATCTTTAGAAAAAGAAATAATAAAGCGCAAAAAATATATAACAGCCAACTACCAAAATATAATAAACAGGAAATAATATGTATACTTATATAGGGTGTCTCACTCACTATCAAACACGACAATCCATTTAATGGTTGTATCACGATACAACACAATTTCCAGCTACTCTGTGTGAACTCACAGGTACATCACCCTAACATTCACAATCAACAGCTGTATTGTGTAGATACCCTGCGAAAAATGATATAGATCAGCAGATAGGTGCCCCAGGGAGGCGTGTCAAAACATTTAGGCGCCTCACGAATACATTAACTGCAGACATATTTCGTGTCATTTCTTTAACAATGAACGTACTCCTGTTCAAAATTCGTTGCAATATCCCCATTGATACTAGAAACATTGAGGAAATGTCGAGTTCGGTAACGAGTGAGAAACACCCTGTATAAGCAGCAAATTATATAAAAGATAACATGAAGATATAACAGTTTACCATATGCAATAATATGCCTGTTTTTTCAATATTGCATTATCTTCCAATATACAATATGTATTGTTATTTATTAGTACTATAAAATACAACAATAATTTTTTTTATTAAACTAAAAAATCAAAACAGAGGGAAGAGCTCATCATCATCAAGTACCGTGCATCATGGCGTAAATTAAAATGTAAAGAGCTCCGTCACGCCAAATGGTGTATAGGGTATATGGTGTTTTTATAAACCTTTGGCACATGATTTTTGAGGTAATGTTGTATTACGCCCATGTCGCTTTACTTTCCCAGAAAAAAAATCAGGTACCCACTTATGGCTGGGTGAACCCGGAAGCTGTCGATAAGGATCGAATGGGGTTGTACTTTTGTAGTCCATTTCTCTAACCACTAAGCTATCGCGGCTTTTGTTATAAGCATTCTTTTTCTTCTCCCTTTTAACTCCTTATGGAGCACATGTCTTTAACAAACACTTTCCAAGCCACTCTGTTTCTTGTCCTTATTTTAAGTTCATTACGAGTCGTCCTCGTCATCTATTATTTGTAGTAATTATATTTATTAAAGGGGAGCCGAGATAGCTCAGTAGTTAGTGAACTTGTCTCCAAAGGACAAGAGGTCGAGTTCGATCCTGATCGACGGCTTCCAGGTTCACCAAGCCTTAAATGGGTACCGTATTTTTTCTTGGAAAGTGAAGCTGCACGAGCGTAATATCGACCACATTACCCCAAAAAATCATGTGCCGAAAGTATATACAAATTATAGTCACTATCAGCATATTCCCTATACGCCACTTGGCGGGACGGGGCTTTTTACTTTTTTTTTCTTTTTATATATATTAATATCACAGTTAGTTCATATGTTATTATTATACTGATATTAACAATATTGACTGCATCGATAACATAAAGACAAGACCAAAAGAAAGCAGCCACAAACCTTGAGACTGCACATGAAAAGCTGCCGAGTCCGAGTCAAGAAGGAGCGACTCTGGTATGAGGGGTGGGGGACACCGCGAGTGATGGACACCCAGGTCTCGCTGGTCACCTGTTGGGTACCCATACATTTTTTACCTCAGTCTTCTCGCTTTCTCTCTCTCTCTCTCTCTCTCTCTCTCTCTCTCTCTCTTGTTTTCTCACATTTTTTTTCTCTAGCGCTCTCACTAACTTACACTAACTGTGTAGCTCTTTAACTCATCTCCTCAAATCTCATTTTTTCTTTCTTAATTCAATTTATTTCCACTCAATGTCTACCTTCATCTCCAGCATCTCAACTGTATTTCTCTTTCATCCATTCTACTTGTAATCTTCTTACTTTAACTCTTACACATACTTTTACTCTCTCTTTAATTCACTTCATAATTCAGTCATTTCTTCAAATCAGTCTCTGTAATCGATAAATAACTCTCTAATTATTCTCTAACTTTACAATTCAGTAATTTCTTCAACTCAGTCTCTGTATTCGATAAATAACTCTCTAACTCACTCTCTTGCCCATTCACTTTATATTACATTCACCATTTATCTCATCCACTCCTAATTTCTCTCTTAAAACTCCTCGCCGTTATTACCGTTCAATAAACCAGGCATCTCTTCTGGGTTTTTTTTAAAATGTAGACTGGTGAGCGACAGGCTGGATTTAACCCACATCCACTATATTACCAAGCCTGTACGCTAACCACTACGCTAATAGCAGCGAGGAAGATCATTGGCCCATCACCTTCAAAAGCAATACATTGAAGATAAAAAAAAGTTACTTTCCAAAGACACTTAATTAATGCTATGTAGCATTCGTTACCTCTACCTTTCCCCCCCCCCTCTCTCTCTCTCTTTTTCTCTCTCTCTCTCTCTCTCTTATAGTCTCTCTTAAGTCATGTGACACTAATAATGAAAGTAGGAAACACGACCCTCACCTTGGAGTATGCTATGTCCATGACCATCTGCATCCGGGTGACCAAGCTGACCAATGCTCCCATCCCCTAGCTGACCTCCCATGTCACCAGGGTTCAAGCGGTCGATGATCCCCTGGTTTCCCTCCTCGAACTCCAAGATGGCCTGAGTGACCTTGAGAAATGACGTCAGTTCTAGTTAGGAACCATGAACAATACGCGACGTATAACATTAACCATACAACCATAATTACCAGCTTGTCTCTACAGAAAAACGTCTTCATCTTATAATTATATCTCTCTTATATTCATATTAATAGCAAAAAGACAGAGGTAATGGTAACAACAAAGAAAAAGACATCACCTCAGTGCAAAATAAAGACAAGTGGAACAATATTTAAACAGGTAAATGGATTTAAATATTTGGGAACTTTGTTAATCTCAGACGGAAGATGTACAAAAGAGGTGAGATGCAGAATGGCTCATGTAAAAGCAGCTTTCCAAAAAATGAGGAAGATACTATGCAATCCATTTTTGACAATAGACACAAGAAAATGAGTTCTTAAATGTTACGTAGAGCCAGTCTTAACATATGGATACGAATCATGGACAATATGACAACAGACAAGAAAATCACTGGAGTCTGTAGAAATGTGGTTTTACAGAAGAATGTTGAGAGTACCATGGACAGCTAAGAAGAGTAATGAAGATGTTCTGAGAGAGCTCAAAGCAAAAAGAGAGCTAATTTCCAATATTAGGAAGAAACAATCATCATTTTTTGGCCATGTAATGAGAAGAGAACAACTGGAATATATTGTAACAACTGGAAAAATTGAGGGACGAAGAGATACAGGGAAGCAAAGATAAAAAAATAACAGACAGCTTAAGAGAATGGTTTGGCAGAAGGTCAACAACAGAAATGATAAATAGCTGCCGAGATCGAAAGTTGTGGAGAGACATGATCACCTACGCCAGCAGGCCTGGTACTTGATGGTGATTTTCATATTGTGGTATTTTTACCGTCAGACAGGTCCATGTGAACATTCTACTACTATTATCTGTGGAGCTACCAGACGTCCGGATTTCGCCCGACATGGCCTGATTTTCATGGGTGAGTCCTCCGTTCGGCCTGTCATTATCTTATTCCTTCCTCTTTTCTTCTTCCTCTTTCCTTCCTTATTTACCATTCAGCGTCGAGGGGAGATATAATTTGTGGTCTTCTGTTCGCCTCTGCTGCTGTTGTTTCCTTGTGCTTCTAATATTCAATCGATTCATCTTTTTCGTTGTCGACCCAAGGTAAATGAGGGCATTGTTTTAGGGAATGAATGGCATTGTTTAAGGTAATGAAGGGCATTGTTTTAGGTAATGGAGGGCATTGTTTTAGGTAATGGAGGGCATTGTTTTAGGTAATGAATGACATTGTTTAAGGTAATGGAGGGCATTGTTTTAGGTAATGAATGACATTGTTTAAGGTAATGGAGGGCATTGTTTTAGGGAATGAATGGCATTGTTTAAGGTAATGAAGGGCATTGTTTTAGGTAATGGAGGGCATTGTTTTAGGTAATGGAGGGCATTGTTTTAGGTAATGGAGGGCATTGTTTTAGGTAATGGAGGGCATTGTTTTAGGTAATGAATGACATTGTTTAAGGTAATGGAGGGCATTGTTTTAGGTAATGAATGACATTGTTTAAGGTAATGGAGGGCATTGTTTTAGGGAATGAATGGCATTGTTTAAGGTAATGGAGGGTATTGTTTTAGGGAATGAATGGCATTGTTTAAGGTAATGGAGGGCATTGTTTTAGGTAATGAATGACATTGTTTTAGGTAATGAAGGGCATTGTTTTAGGTAATGAATGACATTGTTTTAGGTAATGAAGGGCATTGTTTTAGGTAATGAATGACATTGTTTAAGGTGATGAAGGGCATTGTTTTAGGTAATGAATGGCATTGTTTAAGGTAATGAAGGGCATTGTTTTACGTAATGAATGACATTGTTTTAGGTAATGAAGGGCATTGTTTTAGGTAATGAATGACATTGTTTTAGGTAATGAAGGGCATTGTTTTAGGTAATGAATGACATTGTTTTAGGTAATGAATGGCATTGTTTAAGGTAATGAAGGGCATTGTTTTAGGTAATGGAGGGCATTGTTTAAGGTAATGAAGGGCATTGTTTTAGGCAATGAATGACATTGTTTTAGGTAATGAAGGGCATTGTTTTAGGTAATGAATGACATTGTTTTAGGTAATGAAGGGCATTGTTTTAGGTAATGAATGACATTGTTTAGGTAATGAATGGCATTGTTTAAGGTAATGAAGGGCATTGTTTTAGGTAATGAATGGCATTGTTTTAGGTAATGAAGGGCATTGTTTTAGGTAATGAATGACATTGTTTTAGGTAATGAAGGGCATTGTTTTAGGTAATGAATGACATTGTTTTAGGTAATGAATGGCATTGTTTAAGGCAATGAAGGGCATTGTTTTAGGTAATGAATGACATTGTTTAAGGTAATGGAGGGCATTGTTTTAGGTAACGGATGGCACTGTTTTAGGTAATGGATGGCATTACTTTTGGTAATGGAGGGCACTGTTTTGGGTAATGGAGGGCATTGTTTAAGGTAATGGAGGGCACTGTTTTAAGTAACGGATGGCACTGTTTTAGGTAATGGATGGCATTGTTTTAGGTAATGGGTGGCATTATTTTTGGTAATGGAGGACACTGTTTAGGTAATGGAGGGCATTGTATAGGGTAATTGAGGGCACTGTTTTAGGTAATGGAGGGCATTGTTTTAAGTAATGGAGGGCATTGTTTAAGGTAATGGAGGGCACTGTTTTAGGTAACGGATGGCACTGTTGTAGGTAATGGATGGCATTGTTTTAGGTAATGGGTGGCATTATTTTTGGTAATGGAGGACACTGTTTTAGGTATTGGAGGGCATTGTTTAGGGTAATTGAGGGCACTGTTTTAGGTAATGGAGGGCATTGTTTTAAGTAATGGAGGGCATTGTTTAAGGTAATGGAGGGCACTGTTTTAGGTAACGGATGGCACTGTTTTAGGTAATGGATGGCATTGTTTTAGGTAATGGGTGGCATTATTTTTGGTAATGGAGGACACTGTTTTAGGTATTGGAGGGCATTGTTTAGGGTAATTGAGGGCACTGTTTTAGGTAATGGAGGGCATTGTTTAAGGTAATGGAGGGCACTGTTTTAGGTAACGGATGGCACTGTTTTAGGTAATGGATAGCATTATTTTTGGTAATGGAGGGCACTGTTTTAGGTAATGGAGGGCATTGTTTTAGGTAATGGAGGGCACTGTTTTTGGTAAACGTGAGTGACAACGACCTAGAAGAAGGTGGGTGCAAGCAGCCGAGATTGACTGCCCCAATGGCTGGACAGCTCGCGGCGTAGAGGAAACAAAAACACCTTCAGAGTAGATTTTATGTAAGGGAATAATAGAACAAAGAAGTATGTGTTAGCACTCGGAAAAATTGACAGACAAACAACAATAGAAAAAAACGAAGAACAATATATGGTCCGAAGTGGGATCGAACCCGTACTCAGTGGCACCGCGCCTTACTTCTTTGTTCTATTATTCCCTATTATCGCCTCGGAAGTTCCCCATATAATAATATTTATATATTATTATTTGTACCCAGTAGATTTTATGTAAGACAGGTTCATACCAGGACAAGCTAGATGACAATAGTCCTATGGTTTGTATTACGTAGTTTTAATATCAAGCCCCCATATTCACAACAGTGTATCCGACAGGTGTTTTTTTATGCATAACATTCAGTTTGTTATGACCTGTTCTAAACCTGAAGATAATGTTTTATAGGATCATCATTATTGCACTCCGGACACGCTCATAGGTGCTGCGACTTACTCCTCGAAGAAAATAGTTTTGTCTTAGTGGATCAAGTGTGTGTTACCATGGAGACGGTTTGTATCTCTTGTTTTAGACAGGGTGACATTTTATAATGTGACTTCATCGTCTGTTCTGGTCACGATCTTACCGTTCTTTGGTGAATATATTTTGTTTCGTTACTCCCCAGTGTATAATATCCACTGTAGTAAATTCCCCTTTTTGGTTGAACGTTTGTATTTTCAGTTTTTATTTGGTGCAGATTATACAAATCTACCAAAACATATATTCGCACACTTTCTAAGAGCAAAAGTATTTAGTGTAATTACAATTACATTCAACTATTACATTTACACGCATTTTATATTTCCACAATCTTTTCTGTCATTACAACCAAAACTAAACAATTTATTCTAATATTACAACCAAAACTAAACAATTTATTCTAATATTACAACTAAAACTAAACAATTTGTTTTAATATTACAGCTAAAAGGGAGCCGCGATAGCTCAGTGGTTAGTGAACTGGACTAGAAAGGACAAGAAGTAGGGTTCGATTCCAATCGACGGCTTTCGGTTTCACTCAGCCTCAAATGGGTACCGGATTTTTTTCTGGGAAAGTAAAGCGGCACGGGCGTAATACTGACCACATTACCCCAAAAATCATGTGCTGAAGGTCTGTAAAATTTATGGTTACTAACACCATATTCCCTATGCACCACATGGCGTGACGAGGGCTGTTTACTTTTACTTATTTCAACTAAAACTACACAATGTGTTCTAATATTACAACTAAAACTACACAATGTGTTCTAATATTACAACTAAAACTACACAATGTGTTCTAATATTACAACTAAAACTACACAATGTGTTCTAATATTACAACTAAAACTAAACAGCAAAAAATGTTGTATTAGTTGAATTACAACTGGACAGCTTGCTATATAAACAACACGACATTAACTTCATTGTGGTTTCAACTACCCAGCTGCAAAATCATATTATCTTGAGACGAAGGCGCGCCTCCCAGCACCAGAGCTGGAAGTTGTCAGCTACCCACAGCTGATGGCTTGCGCCAGGATCGGTAAACCAGAACCATCCAGACCTTGCTCCACCTCTCCGCGGTGCCTCTAGTAACAGACTAACCTGTCTAGTCTGGCCAAGCGAGCAGGGATCGAAGAGGGAAGACAAACCGGTACTCAAAAATGGCGTGCTGAAGTCGGATGTGTTGGGCTAAAAGGCGCAAATATCACAGTTATACAGCAAACCACAACACAACGCAGACACGCCCACTTAACGTCCTTTTAAGGGCGGATGATGAAGAGGAATATTCAGGTCTACCAGAATACTGTAGAATACTTTAGTCATCAGGACGAAGGCAAGCAAGCAAGCAAATGATCTCACCTGCGGATGCGAGGCCATGTGACGTTGTAGATCCTGCCAGGTCGTAAAGGTGGCGTAGCAGATATGACATCGCTGTATACTGTCAGTCATGTGACGTCGCTCATGCATCCTGTAGCTGCCACTTTGTGCAAAAGTCCTTCCACAAACCTGCAAGCAAAAGAAAAAAACAAAACATATCTTGAGATTATAATTATCTGAGTTGAGTAAATGAATGAAAGTTTATAAACTAAACAATCAGGGCAGAGTAATTGAAGTAACGTTTATAAACTAAACAATCAGGGCAGAGTAAATGAAGGAAAGTTTATAAACTAAACAATCAGGGCAGAGTAAATGAAGGAAGAGTTAAACATTAATCAATCTGGGCAGAGTAAATGAAGGAAAGTTTATAAACTAAACAATCAGGGCAGAGTAAATGAAGGAAAGTTTATAAACTAAACAATCAGGGCAGAGTAAATGAAGGAAAGTTTATAAACTAAACAATCAGGGCAGAGTAAATGAAGGAAGAGTTAAAAATTAATCATTCTGGGCAGAGTAAATGAAGGAAGAGTTAAAAATTAATCAATCTGGGCAGAGTAAATGAAGGAAGAGTTAAAAATTAATCGATCTGGGCAGAGTAAATGAAGGAAGAGCTAAAAACTAATCAATCTGGGCAGAGTAAATGAAGGAAGAGCTAAAAACTAATCAATCTGGGCAGAGTAAATGAAGGAAGAGTTAACAATTAATCAATCTGGGCAGAGTAAATGAAGGAAGAGTTAAAAATTAATCGATCTGGGCAGAGTAAATGAAGGAAGAGCTAAAAACTAATCAATCTGGGCAGAGTAAATGAAGGAAGAGCTAAAAACTAATCAATTTGGGCAGAGTAAATATAGAATATAAAGTGTATTATATACCTGGGTGGCGAAGTGGTTTCCCCATCTGTCTAATTTCCAGGTGGCACGAAATCAAGTCGGACCCACATAAATGCAGAGTACACTTACCTTTGAAAATAGGTACCAGATAATTATCCTGGTAAATACATCGGCCTTGTAATGGTACTGACCATATCCTTTATAAATGTGCAGGTATTCAGGATATAACAAGAAGAAAACAATATATTTACCATACGACGAGAGGCACGACAGGTATCCTATATTTCGTTGTTTTTTTTTTTTAATGTTGTTTTGAATATAAAAGAACAATGTAGGAATAAACCGTATATAGTGATCTGGAGACAAGAGGAGACATGTCAACTTTGTAAACATTTTAAATTCCAGAAAAGTGATTGATAAAGAACATAAAACAATGAAAATTAAATATTTTTGTTATATAAAACGACATCATTATCATTGAGTGCCGTCTCCGCATCGAAGGTTTGCTACCATGGAGCGGCATTCCACCCTATCTCTTTGCTTTGATAGTGCAGGTTGTCATATGCTGACTTGTCCATCTTTTGATGTTACTCCCACATATTAGTTTTGGTCTGACTTTGTATTTTCTCTTCCAAGATTACTTTTAGTAGACTGCTTTGTCTTTTAACATGCCCCAAAATCTGTTTTGTCTTGTTTGAAGTGTGTTTAGTAGTTCTCTTTTCATTTTTATTTGTTTTAAGACTTTATCCTTTGTTTTCTTTTCTTTCCATCCAAGTCTTCCTATTCTTATATAAATCCACATGTCAAAGGCTTCAGTTTGCTATTTTGTTTTCTTGTCTAATGTCCATGTTTATGTTTATGCATCATACAGGAATGTTGAAAAGATATAACATTTTGCTATTCTGAGTTTTAGCCCTGTTGTTATTTATTTCGATATTAGTCTATTTTTCACGACATTAAAATAAATCTCGCCAATCCTATTCTTTTGTTTATTTCAGTTTTACGACATGACGGCCTAAAGAAAAACAAGATTGAGGACATAGTACCAGGCAAACGAGGGACAGAACGACCTTGAAGATGGTGAGTGCAAGATGTCGCAGACGAGTTTGGATTGACTGCAGGAAAAGCTGTACATCTCGTGCAGGTTAGAGAAAATTCTATAGTAAGTCATGCACGCACACACATATATATGTGTGTATATTTGTCTCCATGTGTACTTGCACAATTGAACACCTGTGGGTGGTTTTTTAAAATGTGCTTTGTGGTAATATATACATACGTATGCATTTTTGAATGTATGGTTACGTACGCATGCGTTATTTGCACATCTGTGCGGTGTACAAACCCATAGTTGAAACTTTCGGCCGATATGGTGGATAGGCGACAGTAACCATTGAAGGCTATGTATGAAAGTGTTCCTAGTTGCTGTTTCCTCATATTCCAAGTCCGGCTTGTTGCAGGAGCTACTAAGTTAGGTGCTCCGTACACTCCGTGAGCTGTGTGTTTCATCCGTTTTGATAATGTTTCGATATTTCAATAGTTTACGATGAATGATGATATCGTATGGCAGGGAACAGTTGGCTGTGTTCATTTTCTGTGCGGTTTCGCCTTATGTCTTTTGGCGTGTGCTGAGGCTGCTATGATGGGGACTACAGCTACCTTTCTTTGTTTGGGAGATGATTTAGTAATTCGGATGATTCCACTGGCTCGGGTGCTTTAGCAATTATGGATTGTAATTCGTTTGCAGTGATACCGGGGCCTTCCATAACCAAAACCATAATTGCAAATATACACTGATCTATGTGTTCGCTTGAGTACTTAATCAAAATTTTCCATGTGGGTTAACTTTTTTTTGGAAATCAACTTATATTAACATTTCCAGGAATAGAGAGTATGTGATATTGTACCCACCTCCATATACCTTTAGAACCCTTCTTGGTTACTGTATTTCGCACCGGTGTCCCGCCCTGTTGACCGGCCATATCAATTTCAATCCAGTCGTTGCCTGACCAAGCTCTCTGGCTGACCAAGTTCTGGACCTCAGGGAAGTGACTTATTTACCGCTTTTTGAGAGTCTAGTTCGCAATGTAGTTAGATTTATGTATATATACTTATATATTTGTGTGTTGTTGTTTGTTGTTCCAACTAAAGGCTTTCTTGGCCGAAACGTCGTTCTACTTTTGTTTTGTTTCTTACCTAGGTAAATCTGTTATCATACCACCTTTCTTCATTTTAAAAAAATGTCATTATTGTCAAAACATTTACTGTAACTGTCATGGGAGCCAAGTTCAAACACTGACAATGTCGATTATGATGTTGACTACATTTTTTTTTTTTACTACAAAATTTATGGTAACTAACACCATATTCCCTATACGCCACTTAGCGTGACGGGGGCTCTTTACTTTTTTTTTTACTTTTATCGTATTGTATACAGCGCACTCGTTTACTGACCAGAAGGTTTAACGTTCAAATTCCAGTTGAGGCAAAATACTTTTTCAAAATTAAAAGGCTTTCTGGGTCACATATTATTCGAATGTCCGAGTGTATAATGTCTGAATGACTGAGTGTCTTGGAATGGAACCCGATACATTCTCTAGGAAGGAAAGTCAGTGAGAAAGTGAACTGGCCACTCCGCCTGCTGAATGTGTGAGTGAAGACACTAACACTTCATACCCTACGGCAATTGCTGTGAGGCTACCTTTACCTTTACAGTACAATTAACATTTGTTTACATATGCTGGGTAAGTAACTGTGACAATGTTGTGAAGTAAGGTTAGAGAGATCCGGGGAACTATTTTCATTTCCAATTTTAAACAGCAAATGTCTATCCGTGATAGTTGACGCTACTTCGACTGTTATTGAATAGAATGACGTTAATTGGTGATGTGTGGTAGCACAGTGAGTAATGATCTGCAGTGGAAGGTAAATCAGTACTAGGAGTATATCAGCACCAACGGTATATCAGCACCAACGGTATATCAGCACCAACGGTAGGTATATCAGCACCAATGGTATATCAGCACCAACGGTATATCAGTACCAACGGTAGGTATATCAGCACCAATGGTATATCAGCACCAACGGTATATCAGCACCAACGGTAGGTATATCAGCACCAACGGTATATCAGCACCAACGGTATATCAGCACCAACGGTATATCAGCACCAACGGTAGGTATATCAGCACCAACGGCATATCAGCACCAACGGTAGGTATATCAGCACCAACGGTATATCAGCACCAACGGTATATCAGCAGCAACAGTAGGTATATCAGCACCAATGGTATATCAGCACCAACGGTATATCAGCACCGCCGTTAGGTATATCAGCACCAATGGTATATTAGCACCATGGGTATATCAGCACCAAAGGTATATCAGCACGAAGGGTATTTCAGCACAGCACCAGGAGTGTATCATCACCAAGGGCATATCAGCACCAATAGCATATTAGCACCAGGAGTATATCAGCACGAAGGGTATATTAAGACCAAGAGTATATGTGGCAAAGAGAATATGGACACATATAAAACAAGAGAAAGTGGAACTGGCTTGATTATAACTTGCTTTTAAGTAGAAGCTGAGAAGTTATAGTCAGGATTAATAAAAACATGCAAATGTGTTATTTGTTTGTGATATACTGAGTAATAGAGCGGGTGGCCGATTTTATTTTTTTTTAAAAAGAATTACAGTAACAAGCTGCAATGTACAGCAAAATGCGCAGGACGTTTCCATAGGAATAACCAAGAAAAGTAATAATAATTTTAAAAATATGAAAAACAAACAAGAATAAGGATAAATAAATGCACAAACAAGTACAAAAACAAATTAGTGGGAACAAACTGGCACGAACAAGTAGGATAAGAATGACAGTTGGGTACAAATATGTCGATAAACTCAGATTGCTTGTTCATGTGCTGGGTTGTCTCTGATATAAAAAAAAAAAATGTGTGATAACAAACGATCAGTCAAGAAAGTTCCCGCTGTGTTCCTCTGATAGGAATTCCTACAATATCCCATAGGATGTTACAAACGGTGGCAACAGATGACTATGTGTGTTTGGTATAATCTTTTATTTAAAAAAATAAATTTTCCTAATCATTATCATCGAGTGCCGTCTCCGCATCGAAGGTTGGCTACCATGGAGCGCCATTCCACTCTGTCTCTTGCTTTGATGGTACAGGTTGTCATAGGCTGTCTTGTTCATCTTTTGGTGCTACTCGTCCATGTTAGTCTTGTTCTGCATCTGCCTCTTTTACCTTGTATTTTCCCTTCCAGTATTACTTTTAGTAAGCTGCTGTGTCTTTCAACATGCCCCAAAAATTTCTTTTGTCTTGTTCTAATTGTGTTTAGTAGTTCTCTTTTAATTTTTAGTTGTTTTGAAACTTCATCAGTTATTCTCATTTATTTCTATCCAATAAATTGTCCTAATGAGATGAGATAAAACAAAATGCTCAGATATCGCAACCTATTGCCATCTTCAGTTTCGTTGAAGTTAACATGCGGGCTGGACAATCAAGTGGGAAAGGGTTCAAAACCAAGCTCACGAACCTTATGCATGAACTGATAAGCCACCATCAGCAGCAGAGATTACAACATTCAACACTGAATTACAATGTTTGGTCTTCCAGCATTAGCCTGGATTTGTAGACATTATCTTCAGCACAAGTTTGATAGAGATTTGGATACATAGTTCACTGAGCCTAGGAAAGTAACAACGTCGAGGAATGGTCCTAGCTTTCTCTAAATGCTGTGTACTACTTTGTACTGTGACACTTCACTGTCATACAACATCACGGAGGGCAGAGGCGCTCGACAGCAACAGATTTGAAAGTTGTCAAAGATTCAAAGCTGATAGTTTGTGCTCCAGGATCGGTGAACTAGAAGTATTAAGACCCTACTCCACTTCTTTATGGTGCCTATAGAAACAGACTAATCATTCTAATCTGGTCAAGTGAATAGAGATCAAGAAAGAACACAACCGGTACGCAAAAATGCCGTCGTAAATTCGGATGTGTTGGGCCGAAAGGCGCAAATGTTATAGTTCTACAAATCATAACACAATACCTACACACTCTCTTAACGTCATTTTTAGGGTTGGTAATGTCCTCAGATGAACGCAAGCAAGCATAAGATGTGGTAGACATGCTAAAGTATATGGTTTTCTGTTTAACCATTTACCATAAACTATAACATGTTTTCAAACGATCTGTTTTTCAGAGCGAACGAAAAACGAATTACCGACAACTTTTACTAATCACATTTTCCTTTATGAAAAGACCTGCGCAGATCGTCTCATTTAAAGCAATAACATCACTGAATTTGCTTGCATCGGTGAGCAGATACAGACCACAGACGCCATTGCAATTGCGTTTCGAAAAAGACATATCCATCGACGCTCATTCGTGCGGTGATGAACACGCATATCCCTCGTGTTCCAGGGTGCTTCGGGCATAACGCAGATTTGACAATCACGTCACAGAGCAGTATCACCAACATAATGACAATAATAATAATAATTTTATAAAACAATGTAGGGCTTCACAAGACGAGGAAATCTGATCAATCGACGGAGATATCTTAGAACAAGTGTTTCGGTCCATTAACTTCTTCACACTAAATAATAATAATAATAATAATAATAATCATAACAATAATCATAATAAGAGAGTGAAATAAGAGTATCATTAATGTATTGGCTTTATGGCCCTAATATCATTGTTTTATTTTCTGAATGAAGTTATACCAGAAATGCAGCAGTTACAAAGGAATAAATCGGAATCATAAATTGTAATTGATACGTAGAATGCGTCAGGAGCAACAGTGAAACCCTCATTTATGAGTATTGAGTTACATTGTTACTGGATAATAAGGCATGGCAATCTATTGCATAAAGATTATAACACCATGTGGCTATGTTTACCAAATGATGATGACGATGATAACAATAACTGAAGGAAGTAATAAAGAAAAATATAGGATTGTACAATGTTAAAATAAAACAATGAAACCAAATCAAAGTTATGAGGTAAAAGATGCAACAGCAAAGATATGAATATTTGTTTGAGACAAATAATAATAAGTGAATATTATTATAGAGGAAAACTTTCGAAACGAAGTGCAATACCACCTTTTAGGTAGCTGAGTTGGCAGTGTTCCCTAGCGTTTGGCATCTCGTGGCAAGGCGCTATGCCAATGAGTACAGGTTCGATCCTGCTTCGGGCCATATATTGTTTTTTTTTTCTATTGTTGATTATTTGTCATTTTTTTCCGAGCGCCGTAAACATACCTCTTCCTTATTGGATTCGCTGAATATTTGCTTTCTTATTCTCCTGGCACGTTTATTCGAAGATTGGCAGAATCAGACATGAGTGCGGCTGTTCAGCAAAACAATAACTGGCAAATACTCCCGAATATAGAAAGCCACTAGCGTATCATTCTTTATTAATAAAGACGCAAAAGGTTAAATCATTAAAAAAAAGAGTAAAGTACCCCCGTCAAGCCAAGTGGCGTATAGGGAATATGGTGTTAGTGACCATACATTTTACAGACCTTCGGCACTTGATTTTTGGGGTAATGTGGTCGGTATTACGCCCGTGCCGCTTTACTTTCCCAGAAAAAAATCCGGTACCCATAAAAGGCTGGGTGAACCGGCAGCCGTCGGTTGGGATCGAACCCCAACTCTTGTCCTTTGTAATCCAGTTCGCTAACCACTGAGCTATCTCGGCTCCCAAAATCATATTAGTATGACAGTAAATGTATACAATTTGAAAAGTAAATCATAGAAAATTAATTTACATTAAAATAATCACTTACAATATGTAAGTATATAACACATAGCCCACGTTAGATAGATAGGTGTGGGACAGATGAAAGAAACCCCGGAAACTCTCCAATAGTGTGAGGTATTCAATTATACGAGCCATATACGGCAGACTTTGTTCAAGCCACACCCGCCACTAATCGCAAAGAGAGAACAGAGGTATTGTTCTCATGTCTTATACTAAACGGGGGATTGTTCTCATGTCTTATACTAAACGGGGTATTGTTCTCATGTCTTATACTAACAGGGGTATTGCTCTTATGTCTTATACTAACAGGGGTATTGTTCTTATATCTTATACTAACAGTGGTATTCTTCTTATGTCTTATACTAACAGGGGTATTGCTCTTATGTCTTATACTAACAGGGGTATTGCTCTTATGTCTTATACTAACAGGGGTATTGGTCTTATGTCTTATACTAACAGGGGTATTGCTCTTATGTCTTATACTAACAGGGGTATTGCTCTTATATCTTATACTAACAGGGGTATTGCTTTTATGTCTTATACTAACAGAGGTATTGGTCTTATACTAACAGGGGTATTGCTCTTATATCTTATACTAACAGGGGTATTGGTCTTATACTAACAGGGGTATTGCTCTTATATCTTATACTAACAGGGGTATTGCTCTTATGTCTTATACTAACAGGGGTATTGCTCTTATGTCTTATACTAACAGGGGTATTGTTCTTATGTCTTATACTAACAGGGGTATTGTTCTTTTGTCTTATACTAATAGGGGTATTGTTCTTATGTCTAATACTAACAGGTGTATTGCTCTTATATCTTATACTAACAGGGGTATTGTTCTTATATCTTATACTAACAGTGGTATTCTTCTTATGTCTTATACTAACAGGGGTATTGCTCTTTTGGCTTATACTAACAGGGGTATTGCTCTTATGTCTTATACTAACAGGGGTATTGGTCTTATGTCTTATACTAACAGGGGTATTGGTCTTATGTCTTATACTAACAGGGGTATTGCTCTTATGTCTTATACTAACAGGGGTATTGCTCTTATGTCTTATACTAACAGGGGTATTGCTCTTATGTCTTATACTAACAGGGGTATTGGTCTTATGTCTTATACTAACAGGGGTATTGCTCTTATGTCTTATACTAACAGCGGTATTGCTCTTTTGTCTTATACTAACAGCGGTATTGCTCTTATGTCTTATACTAACTGGGGTATTGCTCTTATATCTTATACTAACAGGGGTATTGGTCTTATGTCTTATACTAACAGGGGTATTGGTCTTATGTCTTATACTAACAGGGGTATTGCTCTTATGTCTTATACTAACAGGGGTATTGCTCTTATATCTTATACTAACAGGGGTATTGGTCTTATACTAACAGGGGTATTGCTCTTATATCTTATACTAACAAGGGTATTGGTCTTATACTAACAGGGGTATTGCTCCTATATCTTATACTAACAGGGGTATTGCTCTTATGTCTTATACTAACAGGGGTATTGCTCTTATGTCTTATACTAACAGGGGTATTGCTCTTATGTCTTATACTAACAGGGGTATTGGTCTTATGTCTTATACTAACAGGGGTATTGCTCTTATGTCTTATACTAACAGGGGTATTGCTCTTATATCTTATACTAACAGGGGTATTGCTTTTATGTCTTATACTAACAGAGGTATTGGTCTTATACTAACAGGGGTATTGCTCTTATATCTTATACTAACAGGGGTATTGGTCTTATACTAACAGGGGTATTGCTCTTATATCTTATACTAACAGGGGTATTGGTCTTTTACTAACAGGGGTATTGCTCTTATATCTTATACTAACAGGGGTATTGCTCTTATGTCTTATACTAACAGGGGTATTGGTCTTATACTAACAGGGGTATTGTTCTTATGTCTTATACTAACAGGGGTATTGTTCTTTTGTCTTATACTAACAGGGGTATTGCTCTTATGTCTTATACTAACAGGGGTATTGGTCTTATACTAACAGGGGTATTGCTCTTATATCTTATACTAACAGGGGTATTGCTCTTATGTCTTATACTAACAGAGGTATTGGTCTTATACTAACAGGGGTATTGTTCTTATATCTTATACTAACAGGGGTATTGGTCTTATACTAACAGGGGTATTGCTCTTATATATTATACTAACAGGGGTATTGCTCTTATGTCTTATACTAACAGAGGTATTGGTCTTATACTAACAAGGGTATTGCTCTTATATCTTATACTAACAGGGGTATTGGTCTTATACTAACAGGGGTATTGCTCTTATATCTTATACTAACAGGGGTATTGCTCTATATCTTATACTAACAGGGGTATTGCTCTTATATCTTATACTAACAGGGGTATTGCTCTTATATCTTATACTAACAGAGGTATTGGTCTTATACTAACAGGGGTATTGTTCTTATATCTTATACTAACAGAGGTATTGGTCTTATACTAACAGGGGTATTGCTCTTATATCTTATACTAACAGAGGTATTGGTCTTATACTAACAGGGGTATTGCTCTTATATCTTATACTAACAGGGGTATTGCTCTTATATCTTATACTAACAGAGGTATTGGTCTTATACTAACAGGGGTATTGCTCTTATATCTTATACTAACAGAGGTATTGGTCTTATACTAACAGGGGTATTGTTCTTATGTCTTATACTAACAGAGGTATTGGTCTTATACTAACAGGGGTATTGCTCTTATATCTTATACTAACAGAGGTATTGGTCTTATACTAACAGGGGTATTGCTCTTATATCTTATACTAACAGAGGTATTGGTCTTATACTAACAGGGGTATTGCTCTTATATCTTATACTAACAGGGGTATTGCTCTTATATCTTATACTAACAGAGGTATTGGTCTTATACTAACAGAGGTATTGTAATGAGAAAGAGAGATTACATGTGGACAAAGGTAGAATATGTATCTACATAACAAGAATATATAGACTGTTTATAGTCTTGTCAACAGATCATCTTCACCGTATAACGAACAACACTTTGCTCAGATCTACTCCTCAGCATGTTCCTGGGTATGAAGCACTCATGCAACACACTATAGAACGCACTGATGATTGTATCAGCACATACGCACGAACTCAGTAGCACAAGCGAAGACCTTGACCTTCGTTATTTATCTCTTACGACAGGTGTGGCAGGTGACAATGACTCTATCCTTTTCTCCTCTGACTTCGATCAGGGCCCCTGTAGCTACACGGACGTAACCGTTTACATCGATCAGGGCCCCTGTAGCTACACGGACGTAACCGTTTACATCGATCAGGGCCCCTGTAGCTACACAGACGTAACCGTTTACATCTTCGTCGCATTTATCATTTCGAACTCGAGACTTGGAACACTAATAACATCATGGCCTGTTGTCTTCAAGCACATACGTTCTGATTTATGAACTAGGACATTGAAAAAAAAAAGGATCTAAAGAAAGAGATAAAGTTTATTAGGAGATAAATAAAGTTGACAAGACATCATGGCCTGTTGTCTTCAAGCACATACGTTCTGATTTATGAACTAGGACATTGAAAAAAAAAGGATCTAAAGAAAGAGATAAAGTTTATTAGGAGATAAATAAAGTTGACAAGAAGAAGAATCAACCAAGAGCAAAAACGACAAGATGTAGCGATCTAAATAGAAAGATAAGAATATACAGCAAAAGCTGAAGGGGAAATAAAGAAAAGAAGAAATAGAAAAGAAAGTATGGATAAGAATTAATGGAAAAGAATAAATATAAGAGAGGAGAAAATAAATGGTAAATAACAAGGAAAGAGAAAGAACATAAGAAAGAAAACACGAACAACAATTTTCAGAAAAAGTTATAAGCAAAAAGGGATTTGAGCTATTTTAGCATTGACCTCTTTTAGAGTTGGGCTCATTTAATGTTGACATTTTAGGTATTGACGTCTTTTAGCGTTGACCTCTTTTAGCGTTGACCTCATTTAGTGTTGACATCTTTGGTGTTGACGTCTTTTAGCGTTGACCTCTTTTAGTGTTGACTTCATTTAGTGTTGACGTCTTTTAGTGTTGACCTCTTTTAGTGTTGACCTTTTTTAGCATTGACCCCTTTAGCGTTGACCCCTTTAGCGTTGACCCCTTTTATAGTTATAACTTTAAGTAGTGATATTTTAAGGCTGAAACCTGCATTACTCTTATTTAACTGACAGTTCTTAGCATGTTTTTGTGAGACCACATTCTCTGTAGTATACAACTGAGCTCAAAAACACTACTTCTTACCCAACAAACGTAGAATGCAGCTGTACTTGAACTTTCTTACACATTGGTGGTTACAGGTGCATCAACTCATAAAGTCTCATGTTGTATCGATTAGTATCACACACTCAATGTGCGCCCCACGCGTTACTCGGCAATTCGATGCGATGATCTAGCTTTGGAGAACCGACTCATACCCCGTTTAAGCATTCTCCGTCCGAGACGGTTAATCTTTTTTCGCTCTTTTCTTTAATATCGAACCTCCTCATCTACTCCCTCCTTTCATCCATTCTCATTAGACCATTTCTAATTGTTCACTATGTTCGCTGTAGTTCGGCTTTCGAGATCCTACCTGTCCTATTGACTAACTTGCAACCAAATATTATATCCTGGACACTGTTTCTATTCAGTAATTTTCAATTTTTAGTTTAGTGTTTGGCTTTGTTGTTTATATTTGTTTGACATAAAGTTTAAATAATTATTGTCTTGCGTCCTATGAAGGCCTTTGCCGAAACATCGTAGTTTGTCTCGTCTCTCTACCAGTTTAACTGCTTAATATAATTTTATATTGATTTTTTATATAATCTTAAATATAGGTTCATTGTTTGGCCATGTTATGAGAAGGCAACAACTAGAATATATTGTGATAACGGAGAAAGTTGAGGGACGAAGAGATAGAGGGAAGCAAGGAGAAAAGATACAGCTTAAGAGAATGGCTTGGCAGAAGGTCAACAATAGAAATGATAAATAACTGTCGAGATCGAATGTTGTGGAGATACATGATCACCTACGCCAGTAGGCAATATACTTGGTGATGATGATATATAATCTAGCTTGGACAATTTCTCTGCAGCATATCCGACGTGGTCGAGTTTAAAGCTTTCTGCAGATTATCCAGGGTTGTGGGCAGGGGAGATACGTACACAGATCATCCAGAGTTGCGAGTAATGGAGATAAGTACACAGATCATCCAGAGTTGCAAGTAGTGGAGATAAGGGCACAGATTATCCAGAGTTGCAAGTAGTGGAGATAAGGGCACAGATTATCCAGAGTTGCAAGTAGTGGAGATAAGGGCACAGATCATCCAGAGTTGCAAGTAGTGGAGATAAGGGCACAGATCATCCAGAGTTGCGGGCAGGGGAGATACGTACACAGATCATCCAGAGTTGTGGGCAGTGGAGATAAGTACACAGATCATCCAGAGTATCGAGTAGTGGAGATAAGTACACAGATCATCCAGAGTTGCGAGTAGTGGGGATAAGTACACAGATTATCCAAAGTTGCGAGTAGTGGAGATTACACAGATTATCCAAAAGTTGCGAGTAGTGGAGATAAGTACACAGATCATCCAAAGTTACGAGTAGTGGAGATAAGTACACAGATCATCCAAAGTTACGAGTAGTAGAGATAAGTACACAGATTATCCAAAGTTGCGAGTAGTGGAGATAAGTACACAGATCATCCAAAGTTACGAGTAGTGGAGATAAGTACACAGATTATCCAAAGTTACGAGTAGTGGAGATAAGTACACAGATCATCCAAAGTTACGAGTAGTGGAGATAAGTACACAGATTATCCAAAGTTACGAGTAGTGGAGATTACACAGATTATCCAAAAGTTGCGAGTTGTGGAGATAAGTACATTCTGTCCTCCATATACCTTCAAAGGAAAAAGTCACAAACTGGCTTTGGAGTCACTTCCAGAATACCTGGTCACTTTGTCCAGCGCCATCAGTCGATCTGTTTAACAGATGCTGGCTGAGGAATTTGCTAAGAGAGAGATGCCAGTGCGTAAATTCCCCCATCTTACTGAGAAAAGTTAGTCTCCATCTTCAGCGGTTAGTTCTGGAATTAGTTGGTTAGCATTTCCTTATACATCAAGAGTGTTTTTGTGCTCGCCCTGTATAAAGAGATTCTTTCTTTGTTGTGCAGTGTCCATGATTGACATCTATTTGTCAAGATGTGCTTTACACAACACACGAGAGCTATTTATCTTACTCCCTTTGTCCACAATAGGTTACACAATATTTCATTCTTTGAAACGTGGTCCACTAGTTCTTCACAGTTCTTTGTCGCGGATACTTTAGTTGGTTTGTTCATTGGTGACTTTCATAAAAATAAAATACAAATGCTTCTTTATTATATATTTAAAGTGATTTTTAGAAAGTTGCAACCGAAAATAAAGTACAACTTTTGTGGTTTTGTTGTTGTTGTTGACGGAATGCCTCGGGTTGATGTACGCAGGTTGCCCTTTGACTCATTTGATGTGGCGAGTCATGATGGCTTTCTTGACATTCCCGGCTCTTACACGAGAAGTTGGAGTTCGTCAATCCCAGGCTATGCTGGGAAACTAATAGTCCAGCCCAGAGATACTGCAATACTGGGTCTTCTATATCAGTAAGAGCCCCCACTACAGGGAACAACTTTTGTGGTTACAAATTGAATATTGCCTCCCCGGAAACTCTCAATGTGTTAATCTTTAATCTTTTGTTACGAGCTTTAACTATTAAAATACCTTTCAAACATCAATATTTATTTTTGTTGAAAATCTTACTTTTTGTGTTTAACCGCAACATCAATATTTATTTTTGTTGAAATTCTTACTTTTTGTGTTTAACCGCAACATCAATATTTATTTTTATTGAAATTCTTACTTTTTATGTTTAACCGCAACATCAATATTTATTTTTGTTGAAATTCTTACTTTTTGTGTTTAACCGCAACATCAATATTTATTTTTATTGAAATTCTTACTTTTTATGTTTAACCGCAACATCAATATTTATTTTTATTGAAATTCTTACTTTTTATGTTTAACCGCAACATCAATATTTATTTTTGTTGAAATTCTTACTTTTTGTGTTTAACCGCTTTCGGAAATATATATTTTAAGAATGAGGGAAATGTACTAGGGTGGGATAAAATACATCCATAAAAATTGGAAACTTTTCAAGATTAGAGTGGAACTAAAATGCCACTTTGAGATGAACACAAAAAGCTGTGTCTTTGTATAAATTCGTCCTAAACTAATGTGCCAGATTATTCCATTAACTTAGATTTCTGAATGTCCAAAATAAATAAAAAAAACCTCTTGAATTAATTACTCTTGAAATTGTGCTATTTGATTAAAACAAAAATGTTTGGGAGGGGCAATAACTAAAGCATGCACCCACCTTGCATATATAAGGTTTCTCCCCCGTATGTATCCGCTCATGGGTTCTTAGCGTCCCGATCTGGGTGAAGCTTTTGCCGCAAGAGGTACATCTGGGGAATATACAGGAGGGATCAGTGGAGCGTTGTTAAGGACGGGAGTTAAGCGGGCTTAGCTTCACCACAGATCTACATCGGAGCTTATAGTAGCTAGGAGCTTAACTCATTAACTACCCAATTGGAAAAGAAATCAAAAGATATAATTGAATTAACTTTATATCAGGAATAAATCTGACGCTCTCAACGGTTTTGTGGTACTTTGGTAAGGATATCAACGGCAAGGCAAACTACAGCGTCTATGAACTAGTGTCCCTTGTTTGCTGGGAACCGCTCTGATAATTAATGCTTTACAAAATGAGGCCCAAACGACTATGAGAGCGTCAAACTGTGCAATTTTTAAATTTGATTATTTTTTTCTCTTTCAAATTAACTGTTTCCTTTGCAAACATTTCCTTTAAAAAATATATATATTAAAAAACTTTCTTTGGTGATATATACATTCTAATTAACTGATAAACAAATACAATAATAATAAGACCGATCTTAAATAAGAATTTAGGTTGCAACAAATGTTACAATTATAATCAAGTACACTGAATTGATATAATTTGGATCAGGAGTTCAGAGGAGTACTAAAATGTAACTGTACTGGGCCACATATTTGTTGCGAAGGAAATGTTTTTCTTCGATGTTATTATCTCTATTGAAATCACCCAGAACAAATTGTGTATGTTTCAAGCTGGGTTAAATGTAAAACTATTGGGTTGAACTGTTGCTGTTGTTATAATTGTTATTATTATACATTAACTTATTGATTATGCATTACTATTATATTAAGTTATTTTAAATTGGATTATTTTTCCTCTATTGCACAGACTGAAGTAATGAGGAATTCAATAATAAAAGGGGTTATGAACTGATAGGTAAGTTAAGGAAATTACCGTCATCAAAGATCATGCCTGCTGGAGCAGGTGATCATGTCTCTCCACAACTTTCGATCTCGACAGTTATTTATAATTTCTGTTGTTGATCTTCTGCCAAGCCATTCTCTTAAGATGTCTAATATTTTTTTCTTTTCTTTTGCTTCCCTCTATCTCTTTGTCAATTTTTCCAGTTGGTCCCTTTTCATTACATGGCAAAAAAAAATGTGATCGCTTCTTCCTTATATTGGAAATTAACCCTCTTTTTGTTTTGGCTTCTTTCAGAACATTTTCATTACTCTTCTTGGCTGTCCATGGTATTCTCAACATTTTTCTGTAAAACAACATTTCTACAGCCTCCAATGATTTTCTTGTCTGTTGTCCATGATTCACAGCAATATGTTAATACTAACTCTACATAACATTTAAGAACTCTTTTTCTTGTTTCTATTATTAAAAAAAGAAGAGAAATTTGAATAAAATTAGAAATATGATAATGGACCCACCAGAGATCGTTTATTTACTATAAAGTACATTACGTTTGTGGCTGGAATAGAAACTAACACAATATGCTTCACATTCCATTTTTATTAACAAAAAAAACCTCTGACGTCTTGTTATTGTTACTTAGTTTCAGAATGGACAGAAAATGGGCTTGTGTCTGTTTTTGTTCAATTCAAGTGCGGATTATCTCATGACAAGTTTCGTATTGCCAGTGGGTTTTTTTTCTCTTATCTTGTACGTCAAAATAAACGAGATAAAATTGACTGTGTATTACAAAGATTTGTTTGCTTGCATCGCGCATTGCGGATATTTGTTGCGTTTTGATTTTTGGTATCTCATCTTAAGGAGGTCCAGTCTAGTAATTTTGTAAATGCACTAATACATAAACACTATTATGTCATTAACTATAGTCTAAAATTAACCCTGGTGTGCTTATATACATAGCCATATTATTTGGTATTGTAAAATTAAATTATATTAAAAGACATAAAAGTTATCAATCTATTAATTTAGTGCATATTATCCGGTTTACAAAAGTATTTTATTTTAGATTGGGCACTAATTATAAAATAGTAATATGTACACGCCATTCTTTTTCCTATTCTTTAAGCAAATTCAATTTTGATACCACTTTAACCTTTATGACTGGGGATTTGAACCAACCTATAGGGCCTCTCTCCCGTGTGTATCCTTTTGTGAGTACTGAGACTGCTCTGGCTAGAGAACATCTTTCCACAAATCTTGCACGTGATTGGCCCACTTGGGTCAGGTCGAATGGCCAATCGTTGCTGCAGTGATGACGTCATTAACGAGGACATAGACTTGATGAACATGCTCTTTACCTTCAAGAAACGAGATTGATGATGAGGGGTCTAGACGAGAATGTTCCAAGAGCAAATGGCACCATCTTATTGCACAAAATAATTTAGGAGAAGTTAATGAAAAAAGACAAAGAACATATAACTTTAATTGTTAAAATACGATCTAGCAACAAAATGGTGTAATTGCAGTAATATATATATATATATATATATATATATATATATATATATATAAGATGTATAGAGAAATTTGTCTTGTTTTGTAAGCTTACAAAATGAGCTAGGAAGGAAAAAAAGTATAACGGCAGTGAAATTATTTCTTTTTAATAGAGAAATCAAATAAACGGAATTTTTTTATATTAATATTTTATATTAACATTTAAAATGTTTGTGACTTCAGTGATACGCTGCTGTTGTTGGTGCGTCCCAAGTTGAAATTAAAACTAAAAATAAATTACATGTTTTAAAATTTACCCCCATTCCACAAAAAAAAAAAAGGAAAATGTATTTTCTTTAATGGATGAAAATGAAAACATTTGATAACAAAACGTACGAAATAAATAGATATGCTGAAAAAGCTTTCCATTTGAAAATTATGAGCCCGCAAATAAATATTTAGGGGAAAAAAATATATAATAATTTGACATGTAAAAACGGGTTGAGTGAAGTAATATCCTTTCTGAATGTCTCAGCAGTTACAGACACAATATTACGCATATATATATATATATATATATATATATATATATATATATATATATATATATATATACATGAATGAATGTCTTAATGCATACACACACACACACACATAAACGAGAAACAAACAGTCATAGATAGAGAGAAAGGACGATAAAACAGATACAAGACAGCAGATAAAAACGGAAGAAAAGAGATATAGATTGGTATAGATATGATCAACATCAACATCACCTTGCATGCTGCCGGCCTAGGCCTCATTGTCTGGCATTATGGGAAAAGCTACATGCGGGCACCGTAATATGAAACAACAAAACTGACTTGTGAGTGACAGGTTTTAGTCAAAGGGTTGTAGAGTATATCGTCAACAGAAAACAACGGAGGGCAAAAGAAAACAAGGGTTGTGGGGTATATCATTAACAAAAAACAACGGAGGACAACAGAAAACAAGGGTTGTGGAATATATCCTCAACAAAAAACAACGCAGGGCAACACAAAACAAGGGTTGTGGAGTATATCGTCAACAACAAAAAAACAAATGAGGGCAACAGAAAACAAGGATTGTGGAGTATATCGTTAATAAAAAAACAACTGAGGGCAACACAAAGCAAAGTTTGAAAAGTATATCTTTAACAAAAAACAACTGAGGGCAACAGAAAACAAGGTTTGTAAAGTGAAGTTTAACAAAAAAAACAATGGAGGGCAATATAAAACTAGGGTCGTATTTTCTTTGCGTAGTCATAGTGATAAATATAGGCAGACAAAAAAACTCAGACAAGAAATTTTACACAGATTACATTACACTTATCGGACAGATGGACAAAATAGGCAGACAAACAAATAATAATCCAGATTATAGACAAACCTAGGGCTTTTTTTCGGCTGGAATAATCTGGAACAAATTTCGGTAAACTTGTAAGACTTAACGGTCTTAAGATACATGTTTTGTAAGTAACTTAAAATTGCTGCCATTCTCATGCTATGGTTGATATCGCTATTACAAATTTAAGTACACCGACGACACAGACATACGATTAATATGTAATGTGTACTGGGAGCAAACAGCAATAATAAAATATAACAAGGAGAACTCTACGCCCATGGACATAAAAAGAGGAGTGAGACAAGGATGCATCCTATCACCAAGCTTGTTCAATCTATACACTGAGCAAATCTTTAAAAACATCTCAGAGATGCCAGGCCTAAACATTAATGGAAAGATAATCAATAACCTGAGATATGCTGATGATACTGTTCTACTAGCAGAAAATCCTAAAGACCTACAACAATTGCTTAATGCAATAAACATAACAAACAAAAAATATGGACTAAATCTGAATATCAAAAAGACTAAAACTATGATCATAATCAAAGAAAATTCTCAAGACCTACAATTAAATATCACAGTTGAGGGAATACATCTGGAGACAGTCCAGAGCTACAACTACCTGGGACATACTATAAACAATGATGGAAAATGTAAAATTGAAATAAACAAAAGAATCTATCTATTGACCTTTCGAGCCGTAACCGGCCCATAGGGTGTAGACCAAGATACACCTTCTCCTATATGAATTTTTGTTCTAGCAGTTTTCTTTTAAAGATATTTTATCAAATCTCGCCATCTGTCTCTGTTCTGTGCAAGCAGTTCTATCTTATTGAGGGAGCCGATTCCTGCTGCTCTTGCCTCTCTCATCAATGTTCTTCTCAGTGTCTCCCTGGGTCTTCCTCTTTTTCTTTTACCTGTTGTTTCCCATATGAGGGCTTGCTTTGCTATTCGATTATTATCTCTTCTCATCACATGTCCAACGTATGACCATCGTCTTTTCTTTATTACTGAAGATATTAGTGGTTGATTGGCGATTTCTCTAATTTCCTCGTTTGTTTTGAATTCGTTCCATTCTATACCAAGTATTTTCCTTAGACATTTATTTTCGAATGCGTTCAACTTTGTTTCTATATCTCTTGTTGTTTTCCAGCTTTCACACGCATACGTAAGGGTTGATAGTACATTTGATTTGAATAGCCTAAGTTTTGTGTTTGTGCTAATGAGTTTTGATTTCCACAACTTTTCAAGGCTTCTGAAAGACATTGCTGCTTTAGCCAGTCTGATTCTAATTTCTTTGCTCGTATCCCCTTCTCGATCAATGTGACTTCCAAGATAGATAAAGTGATCGATCTCTTCTACTGGTTTGTTTTCCATGTATATTTTGTCACTTGTTGGAATTAAACTTTTCATGACTTTAGTCTTTTCATGATTGACCTCAAGCCCAATTTTGCTGGCTATTGATGATAGTTCATTTGTGTTTTCCTGCATCGTTTTTATCTGACTGCTGAAACAAAAGAATAGGTATGGCAAAACGTAATTTTAATGCCATGAAAAATATACTAACAACAAAACAGATATCAGCAGGGCTGAAACTAAGAATGGCAAAATGTTACATCTTCTCAGTATTCCTGTATGGTGCAGAAACATGGACATTAGACAAGAAAACAGAACAGAAAATTGAAGCCTTTGAAATGTGGATTTATAGAAGAATAGGTAGAATTGGATGGGAAGAAAAGAAAACAAACGATGAAGTTTTAAAACAACTGAAAATAAAAAGAGAACTACTAAATACAATTAAGACAAGACAAATGAAATGTTTGGGGCATGTTAAAAGACACAACAGCCTACTAAAAGTAATATTGGAAGAGAAAATACAAGGTAAAAGAGGCAGAGGCAGACCAAGACTAACATGGACGAGTAACATCATAAGATGGACAAGTCAATCTATGACAGCCTGCACCATCAAAGCAAGAAACAGAGTAGAATGGCGATCCATAGTAGCCAACCTTCGTTGCGGAGAAGGCACTCGATGATGATGATGATGATGAAGTACACCAGAGACTTGCTATGTCACGATTTAATTGTTTTGAGTGATAGAGTAAACATTTTCTTAGCGGAAAAAAGCACTGTTGAAACCGATAGACAATCAGTGAACAGGCCAGGCATACACATAGACGTACATTCAGGCAGACAGACAGAGAAGAAAAAGTCATATAACAGAGAAAGAGACTGACAGGAAGCGAGACAGACCGATTTTAATGCAATAAGGGGAAAGTACTAGAGCCATGAAACAAAATCAGTGATTCTATGGATTACGTCCCTTGTAATAAACAAAACTGCTTGACGGCCATAGCAGACAACAACAAGAAACGCTTGAAAACAACATTTGGTTCTCATAAAAAGAATTAGAGACTAGATAGTGTGCACTGGGATTATATTAATTTAGTTTTACACGCGTTTCCATTAAAGAGTAGCAATTGAAAGAAAGAATTTGTTCAACTCACAAGAATATTAGACAAGTAAACAAAATAGAAAATTGAAGTCTTTGAACTGTGGGTTTATAGAAGAATGGGCGTAATTGAGTAGAAAGAAACGACCACAAATGATGAAGTTTTAAAAAGAACTAAAATGAAAAGAGAACTCCTAACACAATTCAAACAAGACAAATGAGTTTTTTTCGAACATGTTAAAAGACACAGTAGCCTACCAAAAGTAATCTTGGAAGGGAAAATGCAAGGTAAAGAGGCAGAGGCAGACCAAGACTAACATGGGCCAGCAAAATCAAATGATGGACAAGTTAGCCAACGACAATATGCATTATCAAAGCAAAAGACAAAGTGGAACGGCGCTCCATGGTAACTAAATTTCGAAGCGGAGACGGCACGTAATGATGATTATGTTCAAACACATGTAACAGAAGCCATTCGTGTACCCCAAAGTGAACAAAGTGCAGAGGTTCTTGGTGAATGGATGGATGGATGGATGGATGGATGGATGGATGGATGGATGGATGGATGGATGGATGGATGGATGGATGGATGGATGGATGGATGGGTAGACAGACAGACAGACAGGGGGGTAGGTAGGTAGTTAGGAAGGTAGGTAGATGGATGGATGGATAGGTCTCTTTTGGTGGATGGATAAATGGGTGGATTAATGGAGGGACGGGCGAGCACACAGACAGATAAGGTACATAAGAACACACAAACCGATAAGGTATATAAGAACACATAGACAGATAAGGTGTATAAGAACACATAGACAGATAAGGTGTATAAGAACACATAGACAGATAAGGTGTATAAGAACACATAGACAGATAAGGTATATAAGAACACATAGACAGATAAGGTGTATAAGAACACATAGACAGATAAGGTATATAAGAACATACAGACAGATAAGGTATATAAGAACACACAGACAGATAAGGTATATAAGAACACACAGACATATAAGGTATATACGAACACACAAACCGATAAGGTATATAAGAACACATAGACAGATAAGGTGTATAAGAACACATAGACAGATACGGTGTATAAGAACACACAGATAAGGTATATAAGAACACACAAATCGATAGGGTATATAAGAACAGACAGACAGATAAGGTATATAAGAACACACAGACAGATAAGGTATATAAGAACACACAGACAGATAAGGTATATAAGAACACACAGACAGATAAGGTATATAAGAACATACAGACAGATAAGGTATATAAGAACACACAGACAGATAAGGTATATGATAACATACACTGAAGTACCACCTCTACACATAACTACCCCGTCCGTGTTACCCTATTGAACACCGTTTATATACTGTCTACGCCCTTGACCAAGCACAACAATCATAATCTAACATTCCTAACATTTACAGTAACCTTCCATCTCGCATATGGTGAGCAACATATCCCAGCAAAGGCGACCCTTGATCTCACCAGACGCATCGTTCTGCGCTAATAACGACATGTTGTTTGATTGCGATGGATCATTATTTCTGGCAGCTTGAACAAAGCAATCAGTTACTGGCGGAATGTGATTACTGATAATTGAAGCAAAATGGCTGTTTAAGTCGGCCGTGAGCGGGGAACTTTATTGCTTGATGACGTACACAAAGATGAGGAGGAAGAATTGAATTGATGATGAGGGAGGGGTTTAAGATGTATGCCAGTACCAGGACCGAAAGCGGTCAGCGACTCAAAGCTGACTTTCGAGATCATGGTTCATCCCTTCGATGTGCCCCTAGATACAGCCTAATCAGTCTAGGTAATTTAGTAGGGATCAGGATGGAAGGCAATCCGCTAGTCGAAAATATCTTGTTGAAGTCGAAACGGTTAGGTCGAAAGGCGCAAAATAGCAGCTTGATTTCAATTACAAAACAACACGTCTACGCCACCTGAACGTCTGTTTAAGTGTGGACGGTGAAGATGAGTATTTTTAACCATTCTTCATCGTCCAATTAATTCCTTTAACTTTTTTTTCCCATTACCGTCCCTTCATTTCCATAAATTCTTCTTCATCGCCATTTTACATCTTTAAACTCTTCTTCATCGCCATTTTACATCCTTAAACTCTTCTTCATCGCCATTTTACATCCTTAAACTCTTCTTCATCGCCATTTTACATCCTTAAACTCTTCTTCATCGCCCTCCTAATTCCATATATTCTTCTTCACCGCCCTCGTAGTTCCATAAATTCTTCTTCATCGATCTCATGGTTCCATATATTCTTATACATCACCCTGAATGGTATACAAATTGTTATATTACAATTTCACCTACCTTGGCACGCACTCAACATAAAGACGGAACAGACGCTTTAACATCCGTATTTGATAGGACTAGCTTAACAATTCCGAAGATGATGAATAACCGGGAGTGAACATAAAAGGAAACAACGAGCGCTGCAAAGTGGTTTTGAACCGCTAACATTTAAGACTATAGAGAGTACGTTTGCCGTAAAACTGCAGCGATCGTTCGTTCGCTTTCGTCAGCTTCGACCTCTGACGAAGTCCCACCCACTCAATTTTGTGGGACTGAATTTTGCGTGTAAAGTCTGTTTTATCCCATTACAGGATGCCCCTCGCCATGCAGGCAGATTTACTCCGACTTCAGAGGTACTAATTTTTAGGGAATTAGTAAAACCCAGGTGTCCTCGCCAGGGTACGAACCCCGGCTGTTGCCGTGGTAAGCCAACCGCCTATCGATTGCGCTAACCGGACACCCCTATTGCAGCGATAAAATTAAAGGTAAAGTACATGACGTGAATCGGCCTCTAAGCACGCAAGTTTTCACCCATATGTGCCCGGCTGCCTATCCATAAGTGTTCGGAGACTTCTGGATAGTATCACTTCAAGCATCAAAACCCACAATGCGAGACGACATACTTCACCTTCCCAGTGTACTGCTCTAATACTCATTTCTACCAGCCACTGGGTCGACCTTTGGGGTATTAGTTTTTTTCCAACCACGAGTACAATGCACACCGCTTCTAGCGGGAATCGAACACGGGTTGTCCGAACGTCGGTACCCTAGTCAGGTGGCTTTCCCAACTAGACTACCGAGACCTCCAACTGCAGCGATTCCCCCGGTAATGTAATGTAATGTAATGAGTGATTACATTACAAACTATAAAGAGAATTTAACTTTTAACAGCTAAATTCATTACACTTAAAATGTATTCTTCCGTACAGGTCATTAGCATTGATGATGCACTTGTGATCACGGTAACAATGACGCCGGGTCAACTACCACACGCTGCTGAACCATTCGCGCTCAACGGACCACAACGAGAGAACCACTGCACTAGAACAATTACCAAATGTATGAAGAATTGCAGAGAATTAGTAACTAGGCAGATTCATTTGCTTCTCAATAATGAGAACAGTATGACTAAATGTGTTTGCTTTGAATAAGACTATGACTAAACGTTTGTTGTTATAACAATGTTATGACTAAATGTGTTTGGTTTGAATAAGACTAGGACTAAATATTTGTTGTTATAACAATGTTATGACTAAATGTGTTTGGTTTGAATAAGACTAGGACTAAATGTTTGTTGTTATAACAATATTATGACTAAATGTGTTTGGTTTGAATAAGACTAGGACTAAATGTTTGTTGTTATAACAATGTTATGACTAAATGTGTTTGGTTTGAATAAGACTAGGACTAAATATTTGTTGTTATAACAATGTTATGACTAAATGTGTTTGGTTTGAATAAGACTAGGACTAAATGTTTGTTGTTATAACAATGTTATGACTAAATGTGTTTGGTTTGAATAAGACTAGGACTAAATATTTGTTGTTATAACAATGTTATGACTAAATGTGTTTGGTCTGAATAAGATTATGACTAAACGTTTGCTGTTATAACAATATTATGACTAAATGTGTTTTGTTTGAATAAGACTAAGACTAAATGTTTATTGTTATAGCAATAGTATGACTAAATGTGTTTCGTTTGTAAAATATGGCTAAATGTTTATTGTTCGGATAATAATATAACTAATGAATGGTTTGTTAGGAAAATATTACAAAATGTTTGTTATTAATATTATATTATGACTAAATACGTGGTTTGTTATGATTATATGACTAAATGTTTGTTGTTATTATAATATCGTGACTAAATACATATTGGGTTAGGTAATATGATTAAGGGATTTTTTTTTTAATTACAATTAAACATGTCTTTAAAAAAAATACTGACTAAAATATGGATCATGATATAATCATGACGATGTTATTATTGTCATCTTAATTCCTACTCTCGTCATACCAGATTTTTTGGGGGTGTTATCTCCCCGCGTTTCTAGTGCCCAGGTAGATTGAGGATTCCTACTCTGACGTGTCTTGGGGCTCCTTGTAAAGCCAGTTTGTGTTGTTGCCAGATATCATTAATATCATTCCGCCATCTTTTTAACGGTTTTCTTCGTGCCCTATATCCACTTCTTGATGTGCTATTTTTTCCACTAAAAGCCTTTTTTATCTGAATGTTCTGATTTAGTTGTTTATATTATTGTAAGCACGTGTATGTGTTTGATTTTGTTAGCAAAATACAATAATAAATATACTCGTGTGTTTAATTAATAAAATAAAATATTCTTGTTTAAGGTCTGTTCAGCTGTGAAAGTATTTCTAAATTGTATGTCTGTTATGGTACCATGCAAAAAAAAAATAAACTGTTTTAATAGTGAAAATAAAAGCTCTTACTTTATGCCTTTTAGAAACAAATATTACGTAACAATATGTTGTTTTGGTCGGACAATGCTTCCTTTTTTTCCTTGGTGTCTTTACCACTGTCTCAATCAACCCATCCATCCATTAACCCATCCATCCATTAACCCGTCCATCCATTAACCCATCCATCCACCCATTCCATCTATCCATCCATCACACCATTTATCCATTCCATCTATCCATCCATCAATCCATTCCATCCATCCATCATCCATTCACCCATCCCATCCCATTTAATTCATCCATCCATCCCATCCTATCCACCGAATCAATCCCATCAATCTATCCCATCCATCCCGTCCCATCCATCCATCCATTCTGTCCCATCCCACCCCATCCATCCATCCATCCATCCATCCATCCATTCATTCCATTCATCCATCATCCATTCACCCATCCCATCCCATTTCATCCATCCATCCATCCCGTCCCATCCCATCCCATCCCATCCCACCGCATCCATCCATCCCGTCCAATCCATCCATCCATTCCGCCCCATCCCATCCCACCGCATCCATCCATCCATCTATCCATCCATCCATTCCATTCATCCATCATCCATTCACCCTTCCCATCTCATTTCATTCATCCATCCATCCCGTCCTATCCACCGTATCAGTCTTATTCATCTATCCCATCAATCTATCCCATCCATCCATCCATCCCATCCTATCCACCGTATCAGTCTTATCCATCTATCCCATCCATCTATCCATCCATCGATCCATCCATCTATCCCATCCATCCATCCATCCATCCATCGATCCATCCATCTATCCATCCACCCATCCCATCCCATTCATCTATTCATCCCATCCTATCCTTCCTATCCACCGTATCAATCCTATCCATCTATCCATCCATCCACCCATCCCATCTCATTCATCCATCCATCCCATCCTATCCACCGTGTCCATCTATCCCATCAATCCATGCATCCCATTCATCCGTCTATCCATCCCATCCATTCGATCTAATTCCGCCTCCTTTACTCTATCCATCTATCAACCTTCAGTATCATAACAATCTATCACCATTTATACCAACACTAGAATAACCCCATCTATATCAACCTACAACGCAACATTATCAACACGGAAGTACATTTATTTCAGTTTCAACCAATTGCCTTCTGTTCGCACGAGATAGAAATCTGAACCGGTATTTCTAATAATTATTGTTAACACTAATGTTAAATATGTGTGTTAGATGATGTATTGAGCATTAACTTATGGGACCAATGGCGCTTTAATTATAAAACTATTAGAAAGATAAAGAGGAGTTTACATAAACTCGTACCAATAAAGAAGAGTTGTGAAATTAGAAGGACAAAGGAGGTAAATATACAGGATTAAGATGGTAATGAAAGAAAAGATGATGGAATTAAAATGCCGATTAAGAAGAAGTTATGATGAAACTGTGATGTTAATGAAAAGAGGTTATGAAATTATTATGTTAATGAGAAGAAGTTCTGAAATTATGATGTTAATGAGAAGAAGTTATGAAATTATTATGTTAATGAGAAGAAGTTCTGAAATTATGATGTTAATGAGAAGAAGTTATGAAATTATAATGTTAATGAGAAGAAGTTATGAAATTATTATGTTAATGAGAAGGGGTTATGAAACTATGATGTTAATGAAGAAGAGGTTACGAAACTATGATGTTAATGAGAAGAGGTTATGAAACTATGATGTTAATGAAGATTAGGTTATGAAACTATGATGTTAATGAAGAATAGGTTATGAAACTATGATGTTAATGAAGAATAGGTTATGAAACTATGATGTTAATGAGAAGAGGTTATGAAACTATGATGTTAATGAAGAATAGGTTATGAAACTATGATGTTAATGAAGAAGAGGTTACGAAACTATGATGTTAATGAGAAGAGGTTATGAAACTATGATGTTAATGAAGAATAGGTTATGAAACTATGATGTTAATGAAGAATAGGTTATGAAACTATGATGTTAATGAGAAGAGGTTATGAAACTATGATGTTAATGAAGAATAGGTTATGAAACTATGATGTTAATGAGAAGAGGTTATGAAACTTTGATGTTAATGAAGAATAGGTTATGAAACTATGATGTTAATGAAGAATAGGTTATGAAACTATGATGTTAATGAGAAGAGGTTATGAAACTTTGATGTTAATGAGAAGAGGTTATGAAACTATGATGTTAATGAGAGGAGCTTATGAAACTATGATGTTAATGAGAGGAGCTTATGAAACTATGATGTTAATGAGAGGAGCTTATGAAACTATGATGTTAATGAGAGGAGCTTATGAAACTATGGTGTTAATGAGAGGAGCTTATGAAACTATGATGTTAATGAGAGGAGCTTATGAAACTATGATGTTAATGAAAGGAGCTTATGAAACTATGATGTTAATGAGAGGAGCTTATGAAACTATGATGTTAATGAAAGGAGCTTATGAAACTATGATGTTAATGAGAGGAGCTTATGAAACTATGATGTTAATGAGAGGAACTTATGAAACTATGATGCTAATGGAACTAATTATTAAAGGAGAAGAATTATGGAATCAAAAGGACGATGAAGAAGAAGATTTCGTTTAATAGAGAGGGCGGTGATAAAAAAAAATGTTACTGAATTCAAAGCAACATAATAATAAGAAGACTACTATACTTTAGTTTTACTGAAACAGTGTGACGTAACATTATACGAAGAAGACTTTATTATTTTGTTTAAAGTAATTCAAAAGCGTAGCAGTTTCACACAGTTTAAGAACCACCGTACTATTTGTATTTCTTATTCTTTATTTGAAACTCCTCTTTATTCTTTTAGCTGTGTCCACAAAACGATTTTTAGAAACACTTCCCAACACTACAGGGGTATATCAATCTGTCTGCACATAAGCAATTCTAGGCACTTAATTCCCAACCAGCCTACTGGAATGTCTGTTATTATCTACAGGAGGCGCATTGAATAATTATGCGTCTAAAAAACGTAAGTGTTATAAAGGCCACACAATGGCAGGCGTGATAGGTTAACCTCTGGAAAGTGGCAGGTACTAGATGGTGAATTTTTTTTCTTCTGAAAACTCCATTTTTTGCTGTCACCGCAGGCGAAATTTACGTCATCGTTTTGATACACTCGGTTCTTTTTCTCCCTCACCATTCGCTCGAGTTTGACGCTCATTTTTTTAAGGTGGTGTATTCGTCATTAACCAATCAGTGTCGGGTTTGGATTGGAAGAAAGAAAAAATGTATTTTAAGATTTGTATAGAATAACTATTGCTTTGTGAGAGTGAACCAGGGATAGCAGATAAACTGTTTATTTAAGCTTGTAATAACAGATGTGAGAATAATATATCTTAGATAATGGACAGGAACGAAATAAACGAAGAAGTAAGCAAGGAAATAAATATGATATCCTGCATATAAAGCGACATGATGGCCTGGAAAAAGTCATCATTGAGGGCATGGTAACAGGGAGACATGAAAGAGGAAGACCAAGAGCAAGGTGGGAGCAAGATGTCATTGACGAGCGGGGATTGACACTTGATTATGTTTGATACCTTGTGCAGGAGAGCGAAAAGAGAAAGTTGTTTGAATGAGAATTCAGTTGTAACCGGGACATGTTTGATGATGATGATGATGATGATGATGATGATGATGATGATGATGATAATGATGATGATGATGATGAGGGCGGTAATTATGATGACAATAATGATCATGATGACAATGACGATGATGTCGTAGATGATTATAATAATAATAATTATGATGATAATGCATTAGAAAGTTATGTTTTATGTATATCATTACCCATAAAACAATAACTTCAGAAATAATGAAGACGCTGTGGCAAGCTGTTAAACCACTCTTCTGCTGAACAGATTGCCAGAGACTGTACAGATTGTAATTACGGCAAAGCCACGATATCTGAATCTTTTGGCCCGAAACATCCGTCTTCGATATAGGTAGGTTTATATTTCAATTGCGTTCCCAGACAACGACCCGTTTTGGGGCCTACTCTTTTCGAGTGTAAAGTGTTAAGGTATCTTTAACGTCTACGAGTGTAGACGGTCCCTCCTGTTTTTCGAGAGGACTAGACCACGGATCTCACTACCCAGGGAATGTGGAAAAGTGAAGCCATGAAAACACCAAACACTCGACATTTTGACAAATTCCCACCAGCCATGGTGGAAGCCGCGATAGCTCAGTGGTTAGTGAACTGGACTACAAACGACAAGAGGTAGGGTTCGATCCCAACCGACGGCTTCCGGGTTCACCCAGCCTTAAATAGGTACCGGATTTTTTTCTGGGGAAAGTAAAGCGGCACGGGCGTAATACCGACCACATTTACTCCAAAAATCATGTGCCGAAGGTCTGTAAAATGTATGGTCACTAACACCATATTCTCTATACGCCACTTGGCGTGACGGGGGCTCTTTACTTTACGTTACATGGTGGGAATCGAACCGTGGACCTTCTTGTTCAGAGGCCGACTATTTACTTTTAGACCACCCAGTCCTCTTTATTGTGCCTCATTTGATATACCACTCTTAGGTAAAGGCATCAGGATACATAGAGATGCGAAGCTGCTGCAAAAAAGTAAGTAAAGTATCCCCGTCACGCCAAGTGACGTATAGGGAAATATGGTGTTAGTGACCCTATATGTTACATACCTTCAGCACATGATTTTTGGGGTAATGTGGTCGGTATTACGCCCGTGCTGCTTTACTTTCCCAGAAATAAATCCGGTACCCATTTAAGGCTGGGTGAACCCAAATCCATCGGTTGGGATCGAACCCTACCCCTTGTCCTTTGTAGTCCAGTTCACTAACCACTGAGCTATCGCGGCTCCCAAGCTGCTGTAAAGCTGATGTTAATAATGAACATCTAAAAGAAAAGGAAGCAGTGTTTATGGTAACAGTTTTACGTTGGTGAGAAACAAAACAAAAGTAGAACGGCGTTTCGTACAAAACGTCTTCGGCAGTCCCGCCCATCTTTTCTTCCTTATTATCTCCACCATGCTCTCTCCCTGTCATTATCTCTCTTCACTCAATTCGCTGAGGCCTTTTTGATAAAATGTCTTTCTACTTTTGTTTTGTTTCTCACCTACGTACAGCTGTTACCATACCACTTTTTTCATTAAAAAAAAAAATTTCATTCATATGCACTCTTCCCTCTTTGGTGTCGGTCTAACCGATAGTCCATCATTTCTTGACAGGCCTTGAGACAGAGAGGTTGTGGGTTCAAATACTGGCTGAACCAGTTGGGATTTTTATTTATGATTCTCTCTGCGGGAACCATACTTGGTCTCAGCAGGGAGACCCGGCTTGAAACTTCAGTTACTCATCGACGAAAAAAAATATGAGTACCTCCGAAGACGGAGTTATCTGCCTGTACGGCGAGGGACTCCTGTGCACACGGCTGCCGGGGAAAAATGGATTAACACACAAAATTCAGTTCCTAGACTCTAGGGACTTCGCCGGAGGTGAAAGATGGAGAACGCCAAAAAAAAAAATTTCTTGACATATAACATACCTTGTACCTTGATTATGTGCCTTGCCTTTTTTTTTACTCTACTAGTCCGGGTGCATGTTTCACTATTTCTCCGTAGCCAACTAACACTTTCTTTCATTGTCCAAGCTTCCCTCTAATCATATTTCATTGTCTATATTTCACATTATCTTGTTCCGCATCTCACTCACGCCCAAACGCGCTAACATAGCCACCCGACCAGCTATTCACCCAGCTTGTCACTTACTCAACAACCGGTTTTCTCATTCGTTCACTCACTTCAAACGTTCCTTTCTTTGTCTTCCCCCCTTTCCATCTGCTATCCCCCACACAGATTGATTGCTGTTTAAACTACTGCAACATTATTAAAGAGCCCTCGGAAAGTCCTCGCCTCGAGCATACCGAATCCCGCGAGCGTCTCTTCATTGTCTCGTTTGATAAGTCTTAATACTTGTCATATAATCAACAAGGGGAATATAGACAAAGAGAAACCACTAAAGATGAAGCGGGTGTAGGAGAAACGCCCCTGACACAGCAAGGTTTGATGGTATGTCATTATGTTGATTATATTAGATGTGAAGTGTATGTTTTATGTGTAACTTAGAGAAAAGAGTAGGTGGGAGAAAAAAAAGGAGGGGGGGGGGTGTATGTGTGAGAGAGGAAATTGCATGTAAAGGAGTAGTGAGACAGTTGAAGAGAGAGAAATGAGTGAAGACAGATAATAACAGGGAGTGAGAATGATGGAGATATGTCGAAGTAAAGATGGGTGGGACAGTAAAAGAGAGAGATAAGAAGAAGTGAGAAGACAGAGAGATGCATATTTTTTTTAGATGAGAATGCAGATGGGAAAGAAAAGACACACACATACAGAGAGAGAGAGAGAGAGAGAGAGAGAGAGAGAGAATAATAAAGGGTGAAAATGAAAAGACGCAACGACACTCATCGTCATCATTATCACTGAGTCCGTCTCCACATCTAAGGTTGGCTACCATGGAACGTCATTCCACTCTGTCTCTTGCTTTGATGGTGCAGGTTGTCATAGGTTGACTTATGCATTTTTTGATGTTACTTGTCCATGTTAGTCTTGCTCTGCCTCTACCTTTTTTACCTTGTATTTTCCCTTCCAATATTACTTTTAGTAGTCTGTTGTGTCTTTTAACATGGCCCAAAAATTTAATTTGTCTTGTTCTAATTGCGTTTAGTAGTTCTCTTTTCATTTTATTTTGTTTTTAAAAACTTCATCGTTTGTTTTCTTTTCCGTCCATCAAATTCTACCTGTTCTTCAATAGATCCACATTTCAAAGGCTTAAATTTTCTGTTCTGTTTTCTGGTCTAATGTCCATGTTTCTGCACCATACATGAACATTAAGAAGATTTTGCTATTCTTAGTTTTAGCCCTGGTGTTATTTGTTTTGATGTTAGTATATTTTTCATGGCATTAAAATTATTTTTTGCCATACCTATTCTTTTGTTTATTTCAGATGTACATTTTCCATCGCTGGTTATATGTATGTCCCAGGTAGTTGTAGCTCTGAACTGTCTCCAGATGTATTAATTCAACTGTGATACTTAATTGTACAACGACATTAGTTTATGATAATGTAGAAAATACGGGAATATATGGATAAATTAATACATGTGGATGTTGTTGTTAATTTAATTTCAGTAAAAGTTTGCTTATCCATCACACCCATAGTGACTTGTCCATCTTTTGATGTTACTCGTCCATGTTAATCTTGGTCTGCCTCTGTCTCTCTTACTTTCCATTCTCCCTTCCAAGATTACATTTAGCAGGCTGATGTGTCTTTTAACATACCCCCAAAATCGCAAAGTATCCATATAGTATCGTTATGTGGCAGTGGTCATCAAACACAAAGATGCTGTCACACAAACTACATCATTTGACTACCTCTGTTTCTTTGTTTACTTCGTCGTTAAAAAAAGAAGGGTAAAGAAATACCCACTCTCCCCCCCCCCTCACCTCGCCCATCTTTCTTCCTTATTCTTTCTTCTCTGACGTGGCATGAAAGCTCTTCACGAATTCTCTAGAAGACCACAGCTTTTTGAAAGGTGGAAAAAACTTAGGTATTCATCAAATACCCGCAACTCTCTGCAATTAAACAGCTGTCGCATGAGTTATCCCGCCACCTATTGCAAGCTGTTATTACCAGTTTTCCTAAAGTAGTACCTGGGAGTTGAAGAGACACGGGGATTGAGAAAACTCGATCGAAACTCTTTCTAAAAGAGATATTTACTTGCCAACCGGAGCGTTCTATTTGAAGATACTGTAGATAAGAGTTTATTTTGTCTTAACTTTATCTCCAACAATAGAAGTCACGGTAATTAGTGGTTGTAATAGATGGTAACAGATAATGAAAAATAAAGACAACATTTTTATTACGGCATACACTTATTTCCTAATAACAAGGCGAATTTTTGGTTACAGTCTCCATTTAATACTGTATATAATAATAATGGAAACAAAGAAAAAGAATTCTTAAATATTATGTAGGCCCATCTTAACCTACGGATGTGAATCATGAACTATAAATAGCACAACAGACAAGAAAGTCTCTGGAGGCTATAGAAATGTGGTTTTTCAGAAGAATGTTGAGAATACCATGGACAGATAAGAAGAGTAATGAAAACATTTTTAAATGAGGCCAAAGCAAAAAGAGAGCTAATTTTCAATATACGAAGAAACAATCATCATTTTTTGGAGATGTAATGAGAAGGAAACAGCTGGAATATATTGTAACAACTGGAAAATTTAGGGACGAAGATATAGAGGGAAGCAAAGAGAAAAAATAACCGACAGCTAAAGAGAATGGCTTGGCAGAAGGTCAACAACAGAAATGATAAATAGCTGCCGAGATCGAAAGTTGTGGAGAGACATGATCACCTACGCCAGTAGGGCCGGTACTTGATGATGATGAATGAGAAGGGAACAGCTGGAATGTATTGTAACAACTGGGAAAATTTAGGGACGAAGAGATAGAAGGAAAAAAAGAGAAAAGATAACAGACAGCTTAAGAGAATTGTTTGGCAGAAGGTCGACAACATAAATGATAAATAACTGTCGAGATCTAGAGTTGTGGCGAGATACGATCACATAAGCCAGCAGGCACGGTGCTTGATGATGGCTGTATCAATGTCACCGCCGTTTCTTTGTTATAAAAAAAGTAAAGTACCCCCGTCACGCCAAGTGGCGTATAGGGAATATGGTGTTAGTGACCATCAATTTTACAGACCTTCGGGACATGACTTTCAGGGTAATGTGGTCGGTATTACGCCCGTGCCGCTTTACTTTCTCAGAAAAAAAAAATCCGGTATCATTAAAGGTTGGGTGAACCCTACCTCTTGTCCTTTGTAGTCCAGTTCACTAACCACTAAGCTATCGCGGCTCCCTTTTCTTTGTTATGTATCACACTATATCATTTAGATCTCATGCCGATATTTTTTTTTTTCTTAATTTATTTGCATAACTTTTTTCATGCGTAGTATCGCTTTGTTCACTTATCTCATCTCTTTCGTATCTTTTATTATTCTCCGATTATTACCTCCTTGCTTTCATTACAAAAATTATGTTTTTTTTTTATCTCACTGCATTTGCTGTTAATGTTGTCCACTCTGTCTATTTGAACTGGACTACAAAGGACAAGAGGTAGGGTTCGATCCCAACCGACGGTTTCCGGGTTCACCCAGCCTTTAATGGGTACTGGATTTTTTTTCTGGGAAAGTAAAGCGGCACGGGCGTAATACTGATCATATTACCCCACAAAAAAAACATTTGCCAAAGGTCTGTAAAATATATGGTCACTAACACCATATTCCCTATACGCCGCTTGGCGTGACTGGGGCACTTTACTTTTTTTTACTTACTCAGTCTATCTATCTCATCTAGCGCTTATTTCTGCGCTTTTCTTTATGTGTAACTGGATCCCACCAGCAGTAACCTCCTCCCAATTTTTTAAATTCTTTCTTTCTACAAGTGTCGAAACATCAACCGGAAATAGCAGAATTTTGCTACTTCTAAATACAGGCTATCTAAACTAAAGGTATCAACTTAGAATCCTAGACATTTCATACAGAGACAACAGCACAAAATATAAAAATGGTAAAATCACCAATAAAAGCAGAGGCCCACATGGGGCTTCCGGTGTAAACAATGGCGAAACGGAGTAACGTGAGTTTTTCATTGTTTGGAAGTGTTAACATGTATTAGTGTATGCCCTCCTTGCTAACTGTAGATGAATCCCAGGTCGTGGCACGCAGCGAAGTTCGTGAACGTAGTTCAAGGCTTTCTTCGGAGGCTTATCAGCAAACAGCACAGTTGCTTGTCATTGATACTTTAGTTTTGGTTTGATTATTTGTATCTTTTCGAAGTAATAAAATATATACGATTCTTATATGGTGCATTAAAAGTGATTAGAAGTTGTTTAAGCTGTATTTTCCAATAAAACAAATGCTTGAGAAAAATTGAACATTGGATCTATAAAACTCTATGATGCAATCATGAAGATACAGACATTCATAATTGATGCTTATGCAGAATAAAGGGATGGATACGGCATGACAAAATCACAAACACAGAATTATGAAAAAGTAACAGTCACATACCAGTGGATAAAGAAATACAGCGAAAACGATAGAGCTGGTTAGAGCACACACATCGGAAGCCAACAGAGTATTACACAACAGGCCCTTTTTGGAATCCCAAAGGAAAAAGATAAATAGAAAGACCAAAATATTCTTGGAGAAAGCAGAGTTGAAGATGATGGGAAAGACATGGAATGAACTTAAAAGAATATCAAGAAACAGAACGGCTTGGAAAGTGTTTGTTGAAGACCGGTGCTCCACGGGAAGCTGAAAGGTAGAAGAAGAAATTCTTTGAATCGTCAATCTTGTAATAATTGTTGTTACGAGCATTAACTACTAAAATATCACAGACATTCATTAGTTGACAATTGTGTTTTGTGTGTGGTGTCACAAATTCAAACCACTTCTATAAATATCAATATTAACAATGAGTACAATGTAGTAGGTTCATGACATCTGTATCCACATGTTCTGTCAAAAAAATTTAAAAAAATATAACAGTGATAATGATCCTAACACGACATAGCATAATATAATATAACATACACTTAGATTTACAGTTTGTTTGTTTTTCAATACCAATTAACAAATTAGAACAAAAAATGCTGGTACAAACATGGTGAAATCTGTAAGGTATAGAGGAAGACAACGGAGAAAATGGATTAAAAATATCGAAGACTGGACGACGGAAATAGGTTGAAGATATGGATGTCTGGAAGGAGAAAACAGCCGAAGCGGGCTCTGGTCTAGCCCTCAAAGGGAAGTAAATAAATAATGATACTGGCGCTCCAAACAGTCCCATGGTAGATCAGGAATTAAGTAAGGATGTTACTGCTCCTACTACAAACACCACTACAACTCCCGGCATTACTACTACAATTACTGCTAATATGACTACTCCTAAAACTGCTACTTCGGCTGCTACTACTGTTATTTCTACTACTGCTACTACTACTACTACTACTACAACTACTGCTACTACATTTTATGCTGCTGCTTTTACCACTGCTGCTACTACTACTGCTTCTTTTACTGCTACAACTGTTGCTACTACTACTACTATTACTACTACTACTATTACTACTACTATTACTACTACTATTACTACTACTACTGCTACTTCTACTGCTACCACTATTAATTGCCTGCTACTACTATTTCCTGCTACTACTATTTCCTGCTAATAATACTACTGCTGCTACTACGACTATTTCCTACTACTACTATTTTCTGCTAATACTACTACTGCTGCTAATACTACTATTTCCTGCTAATACTACTACTGCTGGGTGTCCGGTTAGCGCAATCAATAGGCGGTTGGCTTACCACGGCAACAGCCGGGGTTCGTACCCTGGCGAGGACACCTGGGTTTTACTAATTCCCTAAAAATTAGTGGGAGCCGCGATAGCTCAGTGGTTAGTGAACTGGACTACTACGGACAAGGGGTAGGGTTCGATCCCAACCGACGGCTCCGGGTTCACCCAGCCTTAAATGGGTACCGGATTTTTTCTGGGAAAGTAAAGCAGCACGGGCGTAATACCGACCACATTACCCCAAAAATCATGTGCTGAAGGTCTGTAAAATATATGGTCACTAACACCATATTTCCCTATACGCCACTTGGCGTGACGGGGGTACTTTACTTTACTTTTTTTTACTACTACTGCTGCTACTACTACTACTACTGCTACTACTACTATTTTTTACTACTACTATTTCTTACTACTACTATTTCCTGCTAATACTACTACTGCTGCTACTACTACTACTGCTGCTACTACTACTATTTCCTGCCTCTACTATTTCCTGCTACTACTCTCTCCTGCTACTACTATTTCCTGCTAATACTACTACTGCTGCTACTACTACTACTACTGCTGCTACAACTACTATTTCCTGCTACTACAACTACTAATATTTAAAAAACAAACTGGACGAGGAATCAGAACTTAAAAAGAACACATTTTAAGGCACACAAAAAAGAAGAAAACATTCTCATACTTTCTAGCAGTCTGTCTTCCCCGCCATAACATCCACCACAACATGCACCCCACACCCATAATACATACATTCCAAACCACAACACTACAGATTATCTCTACCAACAACAGTACATTCTACTGTCATGATTACTACAACACCGAGGATTTAAATTCGTAATAAAATCTCGTGGGTATTAGATTGTTTACTCACCGTTTATATATTTGTAAACAGCATCAGCAAAATTAGGATTCATATCCTGCAGTCCTATTTTAATTTTGCTTATTTATGCCACTAAAGTTTATTTCTTAGCGAATCAAGGGGAAAGACGAGCTTTATCTGGCCAAATCAAACATGTGAAGGTGAGCAGGGGAGATTCACAAACTAGACAGAGAGCCATTCAATTAAAGGAATGTCCTGGTGTATATCATCATCACCTCATGGCAAACCCAGGCGATCATAATATCTACATATATTCCTGTTTTTAATGTTTCTAAGAGTTTTGCTGTTGATTTCCATCCATGCTAGACTTACTGCCAAGCTGTTCAGTGTTTTTTTTTTCCTGACTCCCTTTCTTTTATATTAATAATTCATTACAATTGTCTGATGTTATTACAATAGTTTTAAGTTGTTATTGCAATAGTTTTAAGTTGTTATTGCAATAGATTTAAGTTGTTATTACAATAGTTTTAAGTTGTTATTGCAATACTTTTAAGTTGTTATAACAGTAGTCTTAAGTTGTTACTGCAATAGTTTTAAGTTGTTATTGCAATAGTTTTAAGTTGTTATTGCAATAGTTTTAAGTTGTTATTGCAAAAGTTTTAAGTTGTTATTGCAATACTTTTAAGTTGTTATAACAGTAGTCTTAAGTTGTTATTGCAATAGTTTTAAGTTGTTATTGCAATAGTCTTAAGTTGTTATTGCAATAGTCTTAAGCTGTTATTACAATAGTTTTAAGTTGTTATTACAATAATTTTAAGTTTTTATTACAATAGTTTTAAGTTGTTATTACAATAATTTTAAGTTTTTATTACAATAGTTTTAAGTTGTTATTACAATAGTTTTAAGTTGTTATTACATAATGCATTAAGCAAGCTGTTGTTACAATAGTCTTAACTTTTTATGACAACAGTTTTAAGTTTTCATCTTTCTATGACCTGACTAAAGAACGTGACTATATAACCAAAAGGACTTCAATAATTTTCAATCCGCATCTATTTCATTAACGGTTTCATTAAATCTATAAATCTATGGTGTTTAACACAATCAAGAGAAACACATGTACAAGAGAGTACATACAAGTTGTATGGACAACTTGTCCATGGATGGAGATGTTTATTGTTTGTTGGAAATATTCCGGTGTCTTATGAAGTGTTGTTTATGTGTGTAGAATGACTGTCTTAAAAACAACAATGAAGAAAATCGAATCATTAACAAAAAAAAGTCACAGAAAAATCCTTGGATAATGAAAATGAGCAGGGAAAACACTAAAAGATCTAAACACTGATAAGAGCTGGTCTATGAACAACAACTTACATATAAAATTAAAATACTATGATCACGTCAAAAAGACACAGTAGGCTGGAAAGAATAATAATGGTTCTAAAAATAAAGGAAGGCAAGACAGAGGAAAATCAAGAAGAACGCGGTTTCGAGACATCCAAGAGACACTAAAAATGACAAGAGAAGAAGTGTGAGATCTGGTTAGAGACAGATTATTCTTCAGACGGGCTGTAATTAATGCAACGTTCTGCAAAGCACATGAGATCCAATGATGATAGAATTGTCTATTTTTTAAATTGTAAATTAATTTATAATTGTTTAACCTTTATAATCCCCAATTTTCCCATACAAGCTAAACAAAAATTCCTAAATGTAAAACTCGCAATCTATCTTATATCCTCAAAGAAAGATTGCTATATTTATTTATTCCTAAATCTCTCCAACTCCTTTTATTCTTCAATCTCTGCGTACCTAAATACCCTCACTTACTTTCCAGTAATCAATACAAAAAGCACATTTTAAATCCCCCAGTTAACCATAGAAACCAAGCCTGAAAAGTCAAACCAACATAAATATTGACAAGCGACCAACATTTCACGACTGTGCAGTCAACTTCTAGTTTGCCTCCACTTAAAATTGACGATTATCATCTGAATCTCGCAGGTAATGATCTCGCCAACAATCGCAGACCCACTATCTTCGATCTTCACAAGCCACCATTATGACACAAAGTCAAAGTCGTGATGGCTGTCGTTACATTGTAACCACTAGCTAGGACGGTGTTAACAGACGTGCACATATAATAGTACTCTCCCTTGTGATTGTGTATGACTGCGAGCGAATGGATTGAGCATTTCGTATTGTCGTGAGTGTTTTGTGTTTATGTTAACGGAATGTTTGGTGGAATTTGCTGTAAACATGTAAATGTCGCTACCTGGTATTGTTTGTATTTGTGTGTTTGTGAATTGTATTCTCTCACGAGGAAACAGCATGAGAGATAAGAGAAGTGAAGAACTGAGGGGGACAAAAAGATGAGAGTAATTCATTCAATTGAATACATAATGAAACAGCAGGTAACATGATTTAGCCACGTGATAAGTCAGAAAGATCAATACACAACACAAAATCTACGAGAATACTAGACTCAAGGTTCGACCAACAAAATGATGGACTGACGGAATATTAGAAATACTAGGAAACAGAAATAGCAAAGGTCAACAAAATGATGGACTGACGGAATATTAGAAATACTAGGAAACAGAAATAGCAAAGGCCAACAAAATGATGGACTGAGAGAATATTAGAAATACTAGGAAGCAGAAATAGCAAAGACCAACAAAATGATGGACTGAGAGAATATTAGAAATACTAGGAAACAGAAATAGCAAAAACCAACAAAATGATGGACTGAGAGAATATTAGAAATACTAGGAAACAGAAATAGCAAAGGTCAACAAAATGATGGACTGACGGAATATTAGAAATACTAGGAAACAGAAATAGCAAAGGCCAACAAAATGATGGACTGAGAGAATATTAGAAATACTAGGAAGCAGAAATAGCAAAGACCAACAAAATGATGGACTGAGAGAATATTAGAAATACTAGGAAGCAGAAATAGCAAAGACCAACAAAATGATGGACTGAGAGAATATTAGAAATACTAGGAAACAGAAATAGCAAAGGCCACCAAAATGATGGACTGAGAGAATATTAGAAATACTAGGAAACAGAAATAGCAAAGGCCAACAAAATGATGGACTGAGAGAATATTAGAAATACTAGGAAACAGAAATAGCAAAGGCCAACAAAATGATGGACTGAGAGAATATTAGAAATACTAGGAAACAGAAATAGCAAAGGTCAACAAAATGATGGACTGAGAGAATATTAGAAATACTAGGAAACAGAAATAGCAAAGGTCAACAAAATGATGGACTGAGAGAATATTAGAAATACTAGGAAACAGAAATAGCAAAGGTCAACAAAATGATGGACTGAGAGAATATTAGAAATACTAGGAAACAGAAATAGCAAAGGCCAACAAAATGATGGACTGAGAGAATATTAGAAATACTAGGAAACAGAAATAGCAAAGGCCAACAAAATGATGGACTGAGAGAATATTAGAAATACTAGGAAACAGAAATAGCAAAGGCCAACAAAATACGCATACAATATCTCGGCTCGACACTCAAAGGCAAATGAAGAATGAAAAAAGAAGATTCTCTCATTATGTTACTTTCTTTCTTTCTTTCTTTCTTTCTTTCTTTCTTTCTTTCTTTCTTTCTTTCTTTCTTTCTTTCTTTCTTTCTTTCTTTCTTTCTTTAAAAAAACAACCAATAAAGTTAAGTTGTAATCAACGCCATCATTTGGTTACAAACCCAAAGAGTGATGCGGAGTGAAGAACTTTTATCATTTCCTGGTTCCAATGAAGAACTTGGATCATGTCCACTCTAGAGACACTGTAACACTGCGTCTTCAACATCAACAGACCTCCAGCAGTGCACGAACTAACTACTACTGGTAGAGAGGGCTTGTTAATGAACCAGTTTGTGTCTAGAGTCTCTGTTGAGCCCCGTTCAGTTCCCAAAACATGCTAAATGTTTATCGAACAGGCGCGGCTTCAGTGTTAATCTAGCCTCTTAAAGTTGTTAGTTGAACATCTGTCTGGGAGTGTCAAGCGGTCTGGCGCTATCATCATCATCAAGTGCCGGGCCTACTGGCGTAGGTGATCATGTCTCTCCACAACTTTCGATCTCGGCAGCTATTTATCATTTCTGTTGTTGACCTTCTGCCAAGCCATTCTCTTAAGCTGTCTGTTATTTTTTCTCTTTGCTTCCCTCTATCTCTTCGTCCCTCAATGTTTCCAGTTGTCTTCTCATTACATGGCCAAAAAATGATGATTGTTTCTTCCTAATATTGGAAATTAGCTCTCTTTTTGCTTTGACCTCTCTTAGAACATCTTCATTACTCTTCTTAGCTGTCCATGGTACTCTCAACATTCTTCTGTAAAACCACATTTCTACAGACTCCAGTGATTTTCTTGTCTGTTGTCCCGTTGTCCATGATTCGCATCCATATGTTAAGACTGGCTCTACGTAACATTTAAGAACTCTTTTTCTAGTCTCTGTTGTCAAAAATGGATTGCATAGTATCTTCCTCATTTTTTAGAAAGCTGCTTTTGCCTGAGCCATTCTGCATCTCACCTCTTTTGTACATCTTCCTTCTGAGGTTAACAAAGTTCCCAAATATTTAAATTATGGCGTTATACTAGTCACATAAACCATAAATGTGTCATGGTCATGAAAATATAAATACAAGCACCATAGTATTAATTAAGTTCGGGGTAACTCTGGCTCAAGATTCAAGTCTTTTTGCACAACCAATCAAAAGAAGCATTGCACTTTTAAAGATCATTTATATGATTCCGGAAGTAAATACGCCAGCGAAGAACTGTCATTATTGTGATGGCGCGCTACAAATACAACTCGTGTCAGGCCTGGATCATCACGCGTGTATACTATAACATCTCGTCTTACAGTTGAACAAATAACAAGAACGTGTACAAGAGAGAATAATCAAACATGTGAACGAATAACAGAAGAGTGTACAAGATAGAGTGAAAGAGTCCATAAAACAATATGCTACAACCAGTAACTTGTGACTATGCATAAAACAATATGTTACAACCATTAAACTATGATTGCGCATAAGGCAGTCTGTAACAACCATTAAACTATGATTGCGCATAAGGCAGTCTGTAACAACCAGTAAACTATGATTGCGCATAAGGCAGTCTATCACAATCAGTAAATGACGATTCTGCATGATCAGCACTGATACAAAGTTTCATGAACGTTTAATGATTCGACAAGCGCTTAAATGCCAAACGTTTATAGTTGAAATAAAAACAAAAACTAACTTAACCCAAGGGAAATCACTGTAAACGTGTCTCCATAGACTACCAAGCGCGTAATGAGTGCTCTACTATAATTAAATGGCAGTTGTTTGAACCTTGCTTTTATTTATTTATCTGTCCATTATTCCTTTCAGAAAGAAATCTCAAGCTGAGAAATACTGTACCTTGTTCGATTCTAGGGAGATCGTTCTCATTTTTTCCTGCTAATAAACATGTGGATCTCAGACTAAAGTAGACTGAATGCCTAGTCATATCGGATACCGATAGGTGATAAATGGTATGTCATGTATTTATATTTAACACGGACTATGGATTGTCGCAACTTATAAATTAAAAGGTACAGGCTGTATGTCGATGCCAGGAAAACTATTTTAAAACTGTAATGTTATAAATGAAGCAACTGATGAGAAAGGTGAAGCTTTATAAATGTGGATATACAGCAAAAATAGAAAAAAACAAATTGGATGGATAATTGTTGCTTTCTTTTACTATTATATCTATCATTTCTTGTAGCTCATTCTCTGTCTCTGCTATTAAGACTGTGTCATCCGCATATCGTAAATTACTTATGTTGTGACCGTTGACTTCAATTCCTTTTTTGTCTACTATTGATCTCATAATATGTTCGCTGTAAAGTGAAAACAAATCCGGCGACAGAACACAGCCTTGTCTGACTCCTTGTTTTATGAATTGAAATGGTCTTGTTTGGTTGTTAATTCGTATAGCTGCTGTTTGTTGCCAGTACATGTTTTTTTATGATTCGCAGATCCTTGCCATCAATGTTTAATTTCTCCAGCATATTTATTATTTCCACGTGCTTTACTTTGTCAAATGCTTTCGTGTAGTCTATAAAGCACATATATAGATCTTTCTTTACCACTATAGATCTTTCTATCAATGTTCTTAAGATGTATATTGCATTATTGGTGGCCTTTCCTTCCACAAATCCACATTGTTCCTCACTTATTTCTGATTTTATTTTGTTCTTTACACGTCTCATGATGATACTTAGTAATATTTTAGTCATATGTACGGCTCATGAGACTAATAGTGCGATGGTCTTCACAATCAGTGGCGCCTGACATCTTCGGTATGGCTACAAAGATAGATTTTAGTAGATCTTCGGGTATGTGTCCAGTGTTATATATGTCATTGAGTAATTTTGTTATGACTTGTACTCCCAGCTCTCCTAATGCATTTATCTCTTCGATTGTTATATTGTCTGCACCTGGAGCTATGCCTCTTTTCATGTGTTGAATTGCGTCCACCACTTCACTCTGCATTATTGGTGGTCCTGTGTTTTCATCTGAATTGTTTAATTCTGGTCTTTCATCATCATAGAGTTGACTGATATATTCTGTCCATCTTTCCGTTGTCTTCTCCTGTCCCATTATTATATTTCCTTCCTTTGATTTCACACATCCTGAAACTTTGACTTCTTTTCTTCCTGTTAATTCATTTAACTGATTGTGCATACATTTTGAGTCTTTCTTTTGTTGTTTTTCCATTTCTTCACATTTCTGTTTTAACCATCCTTCCTTTGCTTCTGTGCACTTGATTTGGATCTCTTTGTGCAATATTTTGTATTTCCGTTCTTCTTTCTTATGTTTTCTTCTTTCGTCCATTAGTTGTAATATTTCTTCTGTCATCCATTTCTTTTTGTTGATTCTTTTAGTCACTGGTATTACTTCTTTTAATGTTTGTTGAATCGATTGTTTGAGCATTTCCCACTGTTCCTGGATGTCCTGTATTTTCTCAATAGCATTATATCTATTTTGTACTATCGTGCTGTACTTATCACTCGTCTGTTTATCTACTCTGAGCATATCTAGTTCTAATTTTATATTTCTTGGTGATTCCTGTGCCTTCCGCAGTTTTATTCTTATCTTTCCAACTACTGTTACATGGTCACTATTGCAATCTGCTCCTGGCCTTGTTTTAACAGACGTTAGTCCATTCCTGAATCTTCTCTGTACCAGTATAAAATCAATTTGATTGTGTACTTTTTTGTCTGGACTTTGCTATGTCCATAGTCGCCTAGGGTGTTGTTTGAACAAGGTGTTACCTATAATCATTTCATGTGTCTTTGCCCAATCTATCAATCTATCCCCTCTATCATTCGTCTCTCCAATGCCATGCCCCCCAGTCACATTTTGCAGGCTCAGGATACCATCTATAAATCCTGCTCATTTTTTTTCAAGATTTGAACTAAAATGTCAATTAGAAATGAAAATAAGCAGCTGTGATTTGGAAAAGCGGAGATGAAAACAAATAAATGAAGGTTTGACGCAATTGAAAATGAAGTAGTGGCCGTGGTAGTAGTAGTAGTAGTAATAGTAGTAGTAGTAGTAATAGTAGTAGTAGTAGCAGCAGCAGTAGTAGCAGCAGCAGCTGTAGCATCTGCAGCAGTAGTAACAGAATCAGCAGTAGCAGCAGTAGTAGATGCAGTAGTGGTAGTAGTAGTAGTAGCTACAGTAGTATTAGTAGTGGTAGTGGTAGTAGTAACTACAGTAGTAGTAGTAGTTGTAGTGGTGGTGGTAGTAGTAGTAGCTACAGTAGTAGTAGTAGTGGTAGTGGTGGTAGTAGTAGCAGCTGCAGTAGTAGTAGCTGCAGTAGTAGTAGCTGCAGTAGTAGTAGTAGTGGTAGTGGTGGTAGTAGTAGCAGCTGCAGTAGTAGTAGCTGCAGTAGTGGTAGTGGTGGTAGTAGTAGCAGCTGCAGTAGTAGCAGCTGCAGTAGTAGTAGCTGCAGTAGTGGTAGTGGTGGTAGTGGTGGTGGTAGTGGTGGTAGTAGTAGCAGCTGCAGTAGTAGTAGCTACAGTAGTAGTAGTAGTGGTAGTGGTGGTAGTAGTAGCAGCTGCAGTAGTAGTAGCTGCAGTAGTAGTAGCTGCAGTAGTGGTAGTGGTGGTAGTAGTAGCAGCTGCAGTAGTAGCAGCTGCAGTAGTAGTAGCTGCAGTAGTGGTAGTGGTGGTAGTAGTAGGAGCTGCAGTAGTAGCAGCTGCAGTAGTAGTAGCTGCAGTAGTAGTAGTGGTAGTAGTAGTAGTAGCTGCAGTGGTAGTAGTAGCAGCATCAGAAATAGTAGTAGTAGTTGTAGTGGTGGTAGCAGTTGTAGTGGCAGCAGTAAATATGGAAAAGAAATGAGATGACGCCAGACACCACAAATGCATCGCGTCCATTCTACTATTGGATCTGTCTATCCAGTATTGATAGAATCATTACGAGAACTGCTGCTCTGTAAAACTGCTTGCTATCAATCGTCTATCACGACGTCAAATACAATTAGTGTTTATTAGTAGTAGTAGCGTTAGTGGTAACAATTGTATCAGTACTAGTAATTATAGGAATAATTCCTGTAGTAGCATTAATGGTAGTAATCTCAGAGATAAATAGTAGTAAATTAATAGTAGAAGATGTATTGGTAGTAACATATGTAGTTACAATAGCAGCTGCATCAGTAGTAGTAATGATGACAGCAGTAATAGTAGCAGTAATGGTGACAGCAGTAATAGTTATAGAAATGGCGACAGCAGTAACAGTAGTAGTAATGATGACAGCAGTAATAGTAGTAGATATGGTGACAGCAGTAATAGTAGTAAAAATGGCGACAGCAGTAACAGTAGTAATGATGACAGCAGTAAGAGTAGCAGTAATGATGACAGCAGTAATAGTAGTAGAAATGGCGACAGCAGTAACAGTAGTAATGGTGACAGCAGTAATAGTAGTAGTAATTATGACAGCAGTAATAGTAGCAGTTATGGTGACAGCAGTAATAGTAGTAGTAATTTTAACAGCAGCAATACTAGTAGTAATAATGACCGCTGTAATGTTAGTAGTAATTTTGACAGCAGTAATAGTAATAGTAGTAGTAATATTGACAGCAGTGATAGTAGTGGTAATGATGACAGCTGTAATAGTAGCAGTAAGTTTGACAGCAGTGATAGTAGTAGTAATGATGACAGCTGTAATTGTAGTAGTAATTTTGACAGCAGTGATAGTAGTAGTAATGATGATAGCAGTAATAGAAGTAGTAATTATGACAGCAGTAATAGTAGTAGTAATGATGACAGCTGTAATAGTAGTAGTAATGAGGACAGCTGTAATAGTAGTAGTAATAGTAATAGCAATAATAGTAGTAGTATTGGTGACAGCAGTAATAGTAATAGTAGTGATGACAGCAGTAATTGTAGTAGTAATGGTGACAGCAGTAATTGTAGTACTATATACAATGATAGTGGCCTTCTTTATAATTTCCTTTCAAAATGAGCGAGGTAAAAAGCTCGCACTCTTCTGGCAGCGACGTCTTATAGCTTCCTTGATGTTGGCACTCCAGCGTACTCTAAGTCTGCCCCAAATTCTGGTTCATGAGCTTGAAAAGCTAAAATAGTAAAGTTAAGGTTTCCTACCCTTGCCTTACTAGACGTATATAGGGATTATCGTGTTAGTGACCACATATTTCAAGTCCAGTGCTTATTTTTCTATGAAGTGGTCGGTATCACGCCAGGCCGATTTATACCTGAGAAAATTTTCTGACACTCACTTTTAGATGCAGAGTTTTATTTTGTTTTTTTTTAATCACCAATTTTTCGCCTCTGGCAAAGTCCCTAGAGAGTAGGAACTGAATTTTGCGTGTTGATCCATTTTTCCCTGGCAACCGTGTGCACAGGGGTCCCTCGTCTTATAGGCAGATAACCCCGTTTTCTGTGGTACTCATATTTTTTTTTCCATCGATGAGTAATTGATGTTTGAAAAAAATAAAATAAAAAAAAGATACAGAGTGAATCCCGGAGTGTTGTCGATCCTATAAAAAAAATGTACACACTTTTAAGGAATCGAAATCAGACCCCTCTAATTAGCAAGCGAGCATACCATATACTGAGCCACCAAGATTCTATCATAGTATCATTATAATGATACTATCTATTTATAAAGAACAAGAAGAAAAGAACAGTGTAGACAGAATTGTATAGTGTAGGTTGGGAGAACTAAAGCAATACGCGAGTGAGGACGTGATCTGAGGAGTTGTTGAGGGCGCCACATTAGGTATCGGCGAGAGACTCATTTGTCTAGTTTGTGACTTGTAAGAGAATAAATGGTTCTTCTACTTAACAGACAGACTACGATAAGAGACTAACCTTAGATTCATGTGAATCCAGCATGTGGCCTGGTTTCTTGGTGTTGGCGTGAACTCGCTCGTGTTTCTTCCAGTTGCTGGGGTCGCTGAACCGTTTGCCACAGACCGAGCATGCGAACGGTTTCTCACCTGTGTGAAGTCTCTCGTGGGCCTAGAGGAAATGGAAGCGAATCTTCTCAATTTGATGGCATTGTTGAGTATAACGCTGAGATGGTGAAGATGATAAAATGGATGGTAAAGTTACTGATAATGATTGTAATATTGATAATACGTTTGATTATCATGTTGATAAGTGTTTAGAATATGTTGTAAATTGTAACATTATAAGTCGCTATAGCTCAGAGGTTAGTGAACTGAACTAGAAGGTCGCGTTCGATCCTGATTGGCGGCTTCCGAGTTCACCCAGCCTTAAATGGGTACCGGATATTTTTTCTGGGAAAGTAAAGTGGCACTTGCGTAATACCGTCCTTATTACCCCAAAAATCATGTGCCGAAGGTCTATAAAAATTATAGTCACTAACATCGTGTTCCCCATACGCCACTTGGCGTGACGGGGCTCTTTACTTTTTTTTTTTTTTTTTTTTTTTTTTTACTTTAGTGCAACATTTATTCTTGTTCATTGTTCTTGACCTATTGTCGATAGGTTAACGAAACGTGTTCACTGGTCACTGACAAAACACGCATTTTCGCTACTTCACACCTCTATCGGGAATGCTCGTAGCCATTTAAAGGAAGTCTATGACGGTGGATGAGGAGGAAGAATTAAAAATGGTCAACGGCTAAGAAAGCGAAAACAGCAAACTGGTGGTACACAAGATGCGTATTCAGGACACAAAAGGCGAATATGGTTAACCTCTGAGGCAGAGATATGAGCCTCGCCTTGTATCACTCCAATGAAAGCCATGAATAGTAGTTTGAGTAATATTAAAATAACAAATAAAGACCTAACAATATGTAACACGAACGCTATAACACTATACCAAGATAATTCAAAAACGACAGCTACAATTTGTTGGACATGTGCAGAGACATTCTACATCTAAAAGCCATCTTGAGAGAGAAGGTACAAAGTAGACGAGGCAGAGGCAGACCAAACCTAAAGTGGACTGATAACATCAAAAGGTGGACATGTGAACCTATGACAACGTGCAACATCAAAACAAGAGACAGCGCAAGATGGCTCTTCATGGAAGCCAACTTTCGACGTGGAAACGGCAGACAATCAAGAAATTGATAATGATGACAAATTTTTTTTTTTTTTTTTGCGTTCGCCAGCTTTTACCTCTGACGAAGTCCCTATAGCCTAGGAACTGAATTTTGCGTGTTAATCCGTTTTTCCCTGGCGGCTGTGTGCACAGGGGTCCCTCGCCACACAGGCAGATAAATCCGTCTCCGGAGGTACTCTCATAATTTTTTTCCGTACATGAGTAATTGAAGTTTCAAGCCAGGCCTCGCTGCTGAGACCAGGGGTGGTTGTCGCCGAGAGAAATCATAAATAAAAATCCCAACTGGTGCAGCCGCGATTTGAACCCACAACCTCTCTGTCTCGAGACCAACGTCTCCCTCCACTTTGGTTCTAATGTTAACGAAAATGAATAAATTGATGACAACAATCTTCAAAATTGTATGTAATGTTACTTGATGTTATTTGTGACAGTGATAGTAATGCTGACATACATAATTAGTTGACTGATGGTAATGACAGACCACATACTGCCAATGTTAATTATAGTACTGCTGGTAATGTGATGCTGACAATTTTGAGGGGATATTATTCTTGTTAAATCCATATTAAAGTTATGATAATGTTACTGCTAAGTTTTAAGATAACTTTCATGACAATGTTATAGTCTTTTAGTGAGATTAAAGGTGACACATATTGGTAATGAAGATTATCAAATATAACAATGATATTGCTGAAAAACAATACAATGATAATGAGGAAGAGAAAAGTAATGGAAGCGGATGCTGATACTAATGTTGAAAATTCTATTAATAGCAATATAAATTAAGCGTTTTTTTTTTTTCTGGGATCTTCTGAAAAGTTTCTGTGAGGGGCTGGTGAATAAAGGTCACATGAGCATTGCCATGAAGTTCGCATGAAGATTGATTAAGGTATATCTTTTGTGGAAATGAAGTGCTCTTTTTCTGTATGCCTATAATTCACTAGAAAGAGTTCAGGTACCCATTTCTTCAGCGGAGTTGACTGGAGTACGCCTTGTGAACCCCAGTATTCAGTGAGATGCGAACCTTCTAGGACTTTGCTAATTCGCTTTAAACAGGCAAACAATAATGGTAATAGCAGTAGAATAAATAGTAATGGCAGAACCAATAGGATGTATACAAATAATAGTATAATTAGATTGAAAAGTGTGATTCTATTGATTCGATAAATAGTAGACCAAGCGTGAATAATAGGCGGATTAAAAAGTAGTGTAAAGAGTCCCGTTACGTCAAGTTGCGTATAAGGAATATGGTGTTAGTGACCATAAATTTTACAGACCTTCAGCACATCATTTTTGAGGTAATGTGGTCGGTATTACGCCCGTGCCGCTTTACTTTCCCAGAAAAAAATCAGGTACCAATTAAGGCTGGGTGAACCTGGCAGCCGTCGATTAAGATCGGGCCCGACCTCTTCTCCTTAAATTAGTCGGATTATGTAAAAAAAAAACAAAAAAAAAAAAACAACAAAAAAAAAAAACCAAGATTTGTTCAGAAATAGAGACATGGCAAAGCATACAACATCACAAGAATAAGGTGGGCACGTGTTGTCCAAGTGATGAGAAGAGACATTAGGGGAATCTAAAAGCAAGCCCACACATAGGAACCAGCGGGTAATAGAAACAGGGGACGACCTAGAGAAACATTAAATACGAATACTGATGTGGAAGATAGCAATAGCAGGCATAGGATTTTGGCACCTTCCAAATGTTGAGAGTGTCGCTGAGAACATGAACATTTGGCGATGTACAGGGGGAGGGTTTGTGTCTTGATCAGGGTTAATCATCATCATCGAGTGCCGTCTCCGCATCGAAGGTTGGCTACCATGGAGCCCCATTCTGCTCTGTCTCTTGCTTTCATGTTGCATGTTGTCATAGGCTGATTTGTCCATCTTTTGATGTTACTCGTCCATGTTAGTCTTGGTCTGCCTCTGCCTCTTTTACCTTGTATTTTCCCCTCCAGGAAAACTTTTAGTAGGCTGGTGTGTCTTTTAACATGGCCCAAAAATGGCATTTGTCTTGTTTGAATTGTGCTTAGTAGTTCTCTTTTCATTTTTAGTTGTTTGAAGACTTCATCGTTTGTTTTCTTTTCCTTCCATCCAATTCTACCTATTCTTCTATATATCCACATTTTAAAGGCTTCAAATCTCTGTTCTGTTTTATTTTGTCTAATGTCCATTAGGGTTAATACTTAACAGGAAATATTGTCGGACATGGAGCGTCTTGAATATCTGCCCTTTGTGTCATCTTCAGCTCGAAAGGATAGTAGAATTTTGTTAGAACAATAAGTGGACAAAGTCCTTTCCAACCTCATTTATTATAGAACAGATGACTTAAGAGAGCAGAAACTCATCAGTACCGACCGAGATCTCAAGGTTGATTTTAGAAAGCTGGTTAACTATGTGAAGAATTGTGAGAATTTTACTTTATCTTTGACAAATTGTGTACGATCGAGTGTTAACTTTATCTTTGACAAATTGTGTACGATCGGGTGTTTACTTTATCTTTGACAAATTGTGTACGATCGAGTGTTTACTTTATCTTTGACAAATTGTGTACGATCGAGTGTTTACTTTATCTTTGACAAATTGTGTACGATCGAGTGTTTACTTTATCTTTGACAAATTGTGTACGATCGAGTGTTTACTTTATCTTTGACAAATTGTTTTCAGTCGGGTCTTGACACACACGTTCATAGTCGACCTTCACCTTGGCTTAAGTCGGACTCCCCCGTTCTCCTGAGTTACTAAAGGCGATTAGCCACTAGCCTGCTTCCAGCGATCTACTGCCGAAGAAGGTTCAAAACCACAAAAATGCACAGGCACAGGTTGTTCCTAAATCGTAGATATGTGGAAGAGCAAAACTCATACAACATCATAACCATTATCTTTATGTTGTAGTTTCTGGTTCTGGTGACAGTTCCTTCCACAAACCACGCCTTTTCATCATGTCGATAAAACACGTGACTTCCTTCCTCGCTAAATCAATTTACAACCTCATTCCAGATCGCTTCAATCTGCTTTCTTCATCTTGGTAACTTTTCTGTTGTCTCTAGTTTCTATTTCATTTATCTAGATTCCCTTGTTAAAACAAACGACGAATGAATTTGATCTGTATTTTTTTGTTGTTCTATTCTTCCTTTATGTCCTCATTTCGTCCGCACGTAAAAGATCTTTAAATGGACGTAGATGTAATGTATTCTCGTTTACGGAAAACTACCCCATTTTTGTGATTTGGCCCAACACATCCGACTTCAGCGAGATATCTTTGTTTGTACAGAGTTGCCATTCCTCTCGATCCTTACTCCAGTGGTTAGTCCGTTTCCAGAAGCAAGTGCGGTGAGGTTGAGTAAGATCGTTATCATGTTACCACGAAATCTGACGCAAACAATCAACCATGAGTCGCAGACTACTTTCAGGTATAGTGCTATGAGCGTGTTTTCACTTCCATGCACTATTCAATGTTCTTATAAGACAGTTGTGATTCAAGTGTTAGCACCTTCATTCCTAGCGTCGCCTTGTATCATCATCATCAAGTGCCATACCTACTGGCGTAGGTGATCATGTCTCTCCACAACTTTCGATTCCGACAGTTATGTATCATTTATGTTGTCGATCTTCTGACAAGCCAATCTCTCAAGCTCTCTGGTATCTTTTCTATTTGCTTCCCTATATCTTTTCGTCCTAATTTTTCCCAGTTGTCACAACATGTTACAGCTGTTCCCTTTTTATTATATGGCCAAAAAATGATGATTCTTTCTTCCTAATATAGTGAATTAGCTCTCTGTTTGCTTTGGTCTCATTTTCATTACTATTCTTAGCAGTCCATGGTATTCTTAATATTATTCTGTAAAACTACATTTCTACAGCCTCCAGAGATTTTCTTTCTGTTGTCCTATTGTTCATGATTTACATCCATATGTTAAGATTGGCTCTACATAATATTTAAGCACTCTTTTTCTTGCTTCTGTTGTCAAAAAATGGATTGCACAGTATCTTCCTCATTTTGTGGAAAGCTGCTCTTGCTTGTCGCTTTGTATGCACAATCCATTTCCGGCTGAAATCCGGTGCTGCAGGTAATGCCAACTTTCTATTTTAATGAATACCAAGTTAAAGACAACAACAGTTCTTTATATATTTTTATACTAGGGACTGGATGGTCTATAGGTAAGACATGGCCTCTGGACAGGCAGGTCCCGAGTTCAAACCCCATTACAGGCGGTGGGATTTGTTTTCAAATTTAAATCCGTGGTCTTTTTCGTGGCTTTATCTCCCCACTCCATTTGCGCACACACACAACCCTCCTGATCTCTTAGTAGTGAAAACCTCCTTTAGCTCTCTCGACTAGCAGAAAAAAGAGATCCCGTGTATCTTTAATATGTTGCATGTTAAATAACCCTTGATAGTTTGAAAAAGAAAAGAGTAGGCAAAAAGTGGCCGGTATCCGGACAAATATTGTTAAGGAAATCTACCCATGTGTCGGGCCCAAAGGCACACACTAAACGTATGTTCTGAAGCATTATATTCTTCTTTATCTTTTTTTCAGTTGTTGATTATTTGTGATTTTTTTTCAGGGCGCTGTAAACATACATCTTCCTCTGAAATGATACACTGCTCCATCGCCTCGGAGGTTTCTCTCTATAACAATATTTATTTATTATTATTTGCCTCCAACTAAACGTATCTAGGTTAACTGAAGACATGGACGCCATGTAAAAGAGTTTGTTACACTAACACGCTGTGTCACTTAGCCATCAATTAGAAGATGAACAAAAGAAGAAGGGGAAATACAGTCGATGGTTATTTCACAAGATTATCTAGAAGGTGTTTTTAATCATTCTCATTTGTTAAATAAATAAATAAATAAATAACAGTGTACTTAGTAAATCTCGGACACAGTGGAAAGGAAAAACATGCATGCCAGTGTCATACGGTATGACACTAAATGATTGATTGATGAGATCTTCTGATCACTAATTGATAGATTGGTGTGATCTTCTGGCACTAATTGATTGATTGATGTTATTTTCTGGCGCTAAATGATTGATTGATGTAATCTTTTGGCACTAATTGATAGGCTGATGTGATTTTCTGGCACTAATTGATTGATTGATGTGATCTTCTGATCACTAATTGATAGATTGATGTGATCTTCTGACACTAATTGATTGATTGATGTGATCTTCTGATAACTAATTGATTGATTGATGTGATCTTCTGATCACTAATTGATAGATTGATGTGATTTTCTGGCACTAAATGATTGATCGATGTAATCTTTTGGCACTAATTGATAGATTGATGTGGTCTTCTGACACTAATTGATAGATGGATGTGATCTTCTGGCACTAATTGATAGATTGGTGTGGTCTTCTGACACTAATTGATAGATTGATGTGATCTTTTGGCACTAATTGATAGATTGATGTGGTCTTCTGAGACTAATTGATATATTGATGTGATCTTCTGGCACTAATTGATAGATTGCAGTGGTCTTCTGACACTAATTGATAGATTGATGTGATCTTCTGACACTAATTGATAGATTGATGTGATCTTCTGGCACTAATTGATAGATTGATGTGGTCTTCTGGCACTAATTGATAGATTGATGTGATCTTCTGACACTAATTGATAGATTGATGTGGTCTTCTGGCACTAATTGATAGATTGATGTGGTCTTCTGGCACTAATTCATAGATTGATGTGATCTTCTGGCACTATTTGATAGATTGATGTGATCTTCTGGCACTAATTGATAGATTGATGTGATCTTCTGGCACTAATTGATAGATTGATGTGGTCTTCTGGCACTAATTGATAGATTGGTATGATCTTCTGGCACTAATTGATAGATTGATGTGATCTTCTGGCACTAATTGATAGATTGATGTGGTCTTCTGGCACTAATTGATAGATTGATGTGATCTTCTGGCACTAATTGATAGATTGATGTGATCTTCTGGCACTAATTGATAGATTGATGTGGTCTTCTGGCACTAATTGATAGATTGATGTGGTCTTCTGACACTAATTGATAGATTGATGTGATCTTCTGGCACTATTTGATAGATTGATCTGATCTTGTGGCACTAATTGATAGATTTATGTGGTCTTCTGGCACTAATTGATAGATTGATGTGGTCTTCTGGCACTAATTGATAGATTGATGTGGTCTTCTGGCGCTAATTGATAGATTGATGTGGTCTTCTGACACTAATTGATAGATTGATGTTGTCTTCTGACACAAATTGATAGATTGATGTGAGTAGTATAGCAGGGTGTATTTGGTTAGTATTTAGGCGCTAAATTAACAAAGATATATAGTAGGCGCGCGGCGCCTAATGTACACGAGAGACAGGGGGAGTTAACCATGACCGCGCATGTCGAGGTGTTGACCTCTAATCCCGGTGACCCCGGAAGTGACGTGTTTATGTCTGGTGTGTGCTGACTTTGGAGTTCTTGATGTACTTGATCGATAGTGATATGTTAGTAGATTATACAACATCAATGAAAAACGATCAATATAAAACAGAAGACAAAAGATATATTTTATTCTTTTATTATCTCAATAGGTGTATAACATACAGTGGATATTATATAACATTACAAAAATATTCAGTACACAAAGTCAATATTTAGTACAAGGATAACATTTATTTATAGCTATGTAGTTGGGTGTCTGCTTAGCGTTGTGTCATAAATGAATCATAAGGGTGAAACTGTTAGAGATTCCTGGTTAGGCTAAACTGGTAGTGTAAGGAGTTAAATATCTAGAGGCGTAGTCGAGACGTTATCATCAGCTACCTTTCTTTCTATATAGAAATAGGAAAGAGCATTTCTTGTTTGACTGTAGGAAAATATAGAATTATTTAAGACTTTGAAACCTACATTTTTCCCACCCTTAGCCTTTTGCGTAGCGAGAACCTCTAAAAACATATCTTTATCTAATTTGTTGTGTTGCTTGCTTAACCCCTTACAACTGATTTTATCATAATCCCCACTACAATGGTACGTCTTACTACATAAGCTAACAAGAGCTGTCCCTTCGTACTCTAGTTTAAAAAGACCTGGCGTTCGTTTTGTGTACGCTTTAACACCCTTACATTTTATACAGTCTGTCTGGCTAGTATGTTCATCGCAGCGATGGTTGTATAGGGGTCGTCTAGTGTGTCGTGATGGGTGCATGGAGGTCGGCTAGTATATCGTGATGGGTGTACGGAGGTCGTCTAGTGTGTCATATTGGGTGTATAGAGGGCGTTTAGTGTGTCATGATGGTTGTATAGGGGTCGTCTAGTGTGTCATGATGGTTGTATAGGGGTCGTCTAGTGTGCCATGATGGGTGCATGGAGGTCGGCTAGTATGTCGTGATGGGTGTATGGACGGCGTCTAGTGTGTCATGATGAGTGAATGGAGGTCGTTTAGTGTATCGTGATGGGTGTATGGAGGTCGTCTACTGTGTCGTGAGGGGTGTATGGAGGTCATCTAGTGTGGTATGTGGGGTGTATGGAGGTCATCTAGTGTGGTATGTGGGGTGTATGGAGGTCATCTAGTGTGATATAAGGCTGTATGCCGGGCGTCTAGTGTGACATGAGGGCTGTATACCGGTCACCTAGTGTGGCATGAGGGCTGTATGGCGGTTGTCTGGTATATCATACTTTAATCAACCAATAAGAAAACATGAAAAAACGAAGGAATTCAACATTACTTATCTTAACTACTTTACATCAATACAGTTTAATAACGTGTTATCGTTAAGTCTTACCATACTTTAAGAGAAAACATTCAAACTTACAGCGTAAAATATAGTCTCAATCATCTACACCGAATATAACCTGTTATCGATAAGCCTTAACATACGTTAAGAGAAAACAAGCCAACTTACTGTGCAAAACTCCGCTAGAGTGAACAGTAACTTTCCTTGAATCAACTAAACTTATAACGCCGTCTAGTTTAAATATAACCTGGTACGAAATGAATAAATTAGCCAATCAGCGAGTGACTATGCCAACATCGACTGATACCTGGATCAACCAATCTGAGAAGAGTATTAGTATAGGAGGCGGAGCAAAGAAATGACTGACAGGTGGATTAACCAATCAGAGAAGTGCGTTAGCCCAAGCGTAGGTAGTGGCTGTCGGGTCAGCAGTGGGGGAAAAATGCGGGGTGGTGGATTACTTGAACTCATTTTAACCCCTGAGCCAATTCCAGAGGAGTTCTATGACCTCATTTTGACCGCTGAAGGCTTTAATACCAATGTTGCCCACTTCAACGAACGACAGACATCATTAAAGGTGATTACTTCAGCTCTTAGACTTTGGAGTTCCATATCTTTATCACTTCAACGAATGACAGACAACAGTAAAGATGATCATTTCAGGTAAGAAAACTTAGTTCCAAACCCTAAAATTTTGGTTCATACTCACAAAGTTGAACACAAACTCTACAAATTTAGGCCCAAAGTTGTAATTGTTAGACACGAAAGTCGTAAATGTTATATGCAAAGTCCAAAAGTTTGTCAAAAAGACAACCTAAACTCAAAATAGTTAGACACAAAGCCCAACAATTTATAGGCAAAGTCCAAAAAGTTACTCCAAAAGACAACTAATATAACACTTAATTCCAAAATTTCGTCTCATAACCAAAAAGTTGAACGCAAAACCCTAAAAACTTAGTCCCAAAGTGGTACTAATTCACCACAAAAGGCGTAAATGTTATATTCAAAGCCAAAAGTTTGTCAAAAAGACAACCTAAACTCAAAATAGTTAGACACAAAACCCAACAATTTATAGGCAAAGTCCAAAAAGTTACTCCAAAAGACAACTAATGTAACTCTTAATCCCGAAATTTCATCTCATAACCAAAAAGTTGAACTCAAAAGCCTAAAAAAATTTAGTCCCAAAGTGATACTAGTTCGACACAAAAGTCGTAAATGTTTTATGCAAAGTCCAAAAGTTTGTCAAAAAGACAACCCAAACTCAGAATAGTTAGATGCAAAGCTCAAAAATTTATATGTAAAGTCCAAAAAGTTACTCCAAAAGACAACTAATGTAACACTTAACCCCAAAATTTCGTCGCGTAACCAAAAAGTTGAACTCAAAAAACCCTACAAAATTTAAACCCAAAGTCAAAATAGTTAGACACGAAAGACCAAATAGTTATATTCAAAGTCCAAAAGTTTGTCAAAAAGACAACCCAAACTCAAAAGTTTGTCGAAAAGACAACCCAAACTCAAAATAGTTAGACATGAAAGGTCAAAAAGGTATACGCAAAGTCCAAAATGTTACTTCAAAAGACAACTAAAATAACATCAAACCCTAAAATTTCGACTCATATGCACAAACTTGGGCACAAAACCCTACAAAATTTAGACCCAAACTCAAAATAGTTAGACACGAAAGACCAAATATTTATATACAAAGTCCAAAAGTTTGTCAAAAAGACAACCTAAACTCAAAATAGTTAGACACGAAAGGTCAAAAAAGTATATGCAAAGTCCAAAAAGTTACTCCAAAAGACAACTAATGTAGCACTTAACCCCAAAATTTCGTCTCATAACCAAAAAGTTGAACTCAAAACCCTAAAAAGTGTCCACTTATCAACCAAAGTCTTTAATACAGCTGAGAAAACCCTAATAAATAATTACAATTTACTAAAAATGTTGCACTTGATGATAGTTGCGACTGTGTCTAAATTATTATTGAAAATATTCATAGAACTCTAGTAAAAGCCAAACACACTAAAACACCACATTGAAAGAATGAACTTAAAGTTCACGCCCCTGTCACAACTCTGCTAAGAAAAGTACTGCAAAGCATGAAAGTTATGTCCCCTGCTATAACTCTACTAAACGAAAGTATTACCAAACACGTAGGTTACACTCCTACCATAACCCCACTAAGAAAAACAAGATTTTACTTAAAATACCACATTTATGATTGTTACGCCCCTTGACCCTTTATGAGGGGTACGCCCATGAAACTGTTAGAAATAGTAAATTTACACTCTAGGGTTACTCCAAACTTTACATTAGACATCCCCATAGCAAAAATTTACTTAAAAGTCACTTTTATGGTTGTTACCCCCTTGCCTATTTTTTGGCGGCTACGCCCATGAAACTGTTAAAAATAGTAAATTTAACATCTAGACATACCCCAAACTTTATATTAAGCATCCCCGTATCAAGAATTTAGTCTAGATGTTAAATTTACTATTTTTAACAGTTTCATGGGCGTAACCGCCAAAAATGGGTACTGGGGTAGTAATTTCAAAAGTTGTTTTTATGTAAATTCTTGATACGGGGATGCTTAATATAAAGTTTGGGGTATGTCTAGATGTTAAATTTACTATTTTTAACAGTTTCATGGGCGTAACCGCCAAAAATGGGTACAGGGATAGTAATTTCAAAAGTTGTTTTTATGTAAATTCTTGATACGGGGATGCTTAATATAAAGTTTGGGGTATGTCTAGATGTTAAATTTACTATTTTTAACAGTTTCATGGGCGTAGCCGCCAAAAAATAGGCAAGGGGGTAACAACCATAAAAGTGACTTTTAAGTAAATTTTTGCTATGTGGATGTCTAATGTAAAGTTTGGAGTAACCCTAGAGTGTAAATTTACTATTTCTAACAGTTTCATGGGCGTACCCCTCATAAAGGGTCAAGGGGCGTAACAATCATAAATGTGGTATTTTAAGTAAAATCTTGTTTTTCTTAGTGGGGTTATGGTAGGAGTGTAACCTACGTGTTTGGTAATACTTTCGTTTAGTAGAGTTATAGCAGGGGACATAACTTTCATGCTTTGCAGTACTTTTCTTAGCAGAGTTGTGACAGGGGCGTGAACTTTAAGTTCATTCTTTCAATGTGGTGTTTTAGTGTGTTTGGCTTTTACTAGAGTTCTATGAATATTTTCAATAATAATTTAGACACAGTCGCAACTATCATCAAGTGCAACATTTTTAGTAAATTGTAATTATTTATTAGGGTTTTCTCAGCTGTATTAAAGACTTTGGTTGCTAAGTGGACACTTTTTAGGGTTTTGAGTTCAACTTTTTGGTTATGAGACGAAATTTTGGGGTTAAGTGCTACATTAGTTGTCTTTTGGAGTAACTTTTTGGACTTTGCATATAAATTGTTGGGCTTTGTGTCTAACTATTTTGAGTTAAGGTTGTCTTTTTGACAAACTTTTGGACTTTGAATATAACTATTTGGTCTTTCGTGTCTAACTATTTTGATTTTGGGTTTAAATTTTGTAGGGTTTTGAGTTCAACTTTTTGGTTACGCAACGAAATTTTTGTGTAATGGTGTTACATTAGTTGTCTTTTGGAGTAACCTTTTGGACTTTGCATATACTTTTTTGACCTTTCGTGTTTAACTATTTTGAGATTAGGTTGTCTTTTTGACAAACTTTTGGACTTTGTATATAACTATTTGGTCTTTCGTGTCTAACTATTTTGAGTTTGGGTCTAAATTTTGTAGGGTTTTGTGCCCAAGTTTGTGCATATGAGTCGAAATTTTAGGGTTTGATGTTATATTAGTTGTCCTTTGAAGTAACATTTTGGACTTTGCGTATACCTTTTTGACCTTTCATGTCTAACTATTTTGAGTTTGGGTTGTCTTTTCGACAAACTTTTGAGTTTGGGTTGTCTTTTTGACAAACTTTTGGACTTTGAATATAACTATTTGGTCTTTCGTGTCTAACTATTTTGACTTTGGGTTTAAATTTTGTAGGGTTTTGAGTTCAACTTTTTGGTTACGCGACGAAATTTTGGGGTTAAGTGTTACATTAGTTGTCTTTTGGAGTAACTTTTTGGACTTTACATATAAATTTTTGAGCTTTGCATTTAACTATTCTGAGTTTGGGTTGTCTTTTTGACAAACTTTTGGACTTTGCATAAAACATTTACGACTTTTGTGTCGAACTAGTATCACTTTGGGACTAAATTTTTTTAGGCTTTTGAGTTCAACTTTTTGGTTATGAGATGAAATTTCGGGATTAAGAGTTACATTAGTTGTCTTTTGGAGTAACTTTTTGGACTTTGCCTATAAATTGTTGGGTTTTGTGTCTAACTATTTTGAGTTTAGGTTGTCTTTTTGACAAACTTTTGGCTTTGAATATAACATTTACGCCTTTTGTGGTGAACTAGTACCACTTTGGGACTAGGTTTTAGGGTTTTGAGTTCAACTTTTTGGTTATGAGACGAAATTTTGGGATTAAGTGTTATATTAGTTGTCTTTTGGAGTAACTTTTTGGACTTTGCCTATAAATTGTTGGGCTTTGTGTCTAACTATTTTGAGTTTAGGTTGTCTTTTTGACAAACTTTTGGACTTTGCATATAACATTTACGACTTTCGTGTCTAACAATTACAACTTTGGGCCTAAATTTGTAGAGTTTGTGTTCAACTTTGTGAGTATGAACCAAAATTTTAGGGTTTGGAACTAAGTTTTCTTACCTGAAATGATCATCTTTACTGTTGTCTGTCATTCGTTGAAGTGATAAAGATATGGAACTCCAAAGTCTAAGAGCTGAAGTAATCACCTTTAATGATGTCTGTCGTTCGTTGAAGTGGGCAACATTGGTATTAAAGCCTTCAGCGGTCAAAATGAGGTCATAGAACTCCTCTGGTATTGGCTCAGGGGTTAAAATGAGTTCAAGTAATCCACCACCCCGCATTTTTCCCCCACTGCTGACCCGACAGCCACTACCTACGCTTGGGCTAACGCACTTCTCTGATTGGTTAATCCACCTGTCAGTCATTTCTTTGCTCCGCCTCCTATACTAATACTCTTCTCTGATTGGTTGATCCAGGTATCAGTCGATGTTGGCATAGTCACTCGCTGATTGGCTAATTTATTCATTTCTTACCAGGTTATATTTAAACTAGACGGCGTTATAAGTTTAGTTGATTCAAGGAAAGTTACTGTTCACTCTAGCGGAGTTTTGCACAGTAAGTTGGCTTGTTTTCTCTTAACGTATGTTAAGGCTTATCGATAACAGGTTATATTCGGTGTAGATGATTGAGACTATATTTTACGCTGTAAGTTTGAATGTTTTCTCTTAAAGTATGGTAAGACTTAACGATAACACGTTATTAAACTGTATTGATGTAAAGTAGTTAAGATAAGTAATGTTGAATTCCTTCGTTTTTTCATGTTTTCTTATTGGTTGATTAAAGTATGATATACCAGACAACCGCCATACAGCCCTCATGCCACACTAGGTGACCGGTATACAGCCCTCATGTCACACTAGACGCCCGGCATACAGCCTTATATCACACTAGATGACCTCCATACACCCCACATACCACACTAGATGACCTCCATACACCCCACATACCACACTAGATGACCTCCATACACCCCTCACGACACAGTAGACGACCTCCATACACCCATCACGATACACTAAACGACCTCCATTCACTCATCATGACACACTAGACGCCGTCCATACACCCATCACGACATACTAGCCGACCTCCATGCACCCATCATGGCACACTAGACGACCCCTATACAACCATCATGACACACTAGACGACCCCTATACAACCATCATGACACACTAAACGCCCTCTATACACCCAATATGACACACTAGACGACCTCCGTACACCCATCACGATATACTAGCCGACCTCCATGCACCCATCACGACACACTAGACGACCCCTATACAACCATCGCTGCGATGAACATACTAGCCAGACAGACTGTATAAACTGTAAGGGTGTTAAAGCGTACACAAAACGAACGCCAGGTCTTTTTAAACTAGAGTACGAAAGGACAGCTCTTGTTAGCTTATGTAGTAAGACGTACCATTGTAGTGGGGATTATGATAAAATCAGTTGTAAGGGGTTAAGCAAGCAACACAACAAATTAGATAAAGATATGTTTTTAGAGGTTCTCGCTACGCAAAAGGCTAAGGGTGGGAAAAATGTAGGTTTCAAAGTCTTAAATAATTCTATATTTTCCTACAGTCAAACAAGAAATGCTCTTTCCTATTTCTATATAAAAAGAAAGGTAGCTGATGATAACGTCTCGACTACGCCTCTAGATATTTAACTCCTTACACTACCAGTTTAGCCTAACCAGGAATCTCTAACAGTTTCACCCTTATGATTCATTTATGACACAACGCTAAGCAGACACCCAACTACATAGCTATAAATAAATGTTATCCTTGTACTAAATATTGACTTTGTGTACTGAATATTTTTGTAATGTTATATAATATCCACTTTATGTTATACACCTATTGAGATAATAAAAGAATAAAATATATCTTTTGTCTTCTGTTTTATATTGATCGTTTTTCATTGATGTTGTATAATCTACTAACATATCACTATCGATCAAGTACATCAAGAACTCCAAAGTCAGCACACACCAGACATAAACACGTCACTTCCGGGGTCACCGGGATTAGAGGTCAACACCTCGACATGCGCGGTCATGGTTAACTCCCCCTGTCTCTCGTGTACATTAGGCGCGCCGCGCGCCTACTATATATCTTTGTTAATTTAGCGCCTAAATACTAACCAAACACCCTGCTATACTACTGATGTGATCTTCTGGCACTAATTGATAGATTGATGTGATCTTCTGACACTAATTGTTAGATTGGTATGATCTTCTGACACTAATTGATAGATTGATGTGATCTTCTGGCACTAATTGATAGATTGATGTGATCTTCTGACACTAATTGATAGATTGATGTGATCTTCTGGCACTAATTGATAGATTGATGTGGTCTCTGGCACTATTTGACAGATTGATGTGGTCTTCTGGCACTAATTGATAGATTGATGTGGTCTTCTGGCGCTAATTGATAGATTGATGTGGTCTTCTGACACTAATTGATAGATTGATGTTGTCTTCTGACACTAATTGATAGATTGATGTGATCTTCTGGCACTAATTGATAGATTGATGTGATCTTCTGACACTAATTGATAGATTGGTATGATCTGACACTAATTGATAGATTGATGTGATCTTCTGGCACTAATTGATAGATTGATGTGATCTTCTGACACTAATTGATAGATTGGTATGCTCTTCTGACACTAATTGATAGATTGATGTGATCTTCTGACACTAATTGATAGATTGATGTGGTCTTTTGACACTAATTGATAGATTGATGTGATCTTCTGACACTAATTGTTAGATTGATGTGGTCTTCTGACACTAATTGATAGATTGATGTGATCTTCTGGCACTAATTGATAGATTGATGTGGTCTTCTGACACTAATTGATAGATTGATGTGGTCTTCTGACACTAATTGATAGATTGATGTGATCTTCTGGCACTAATTGATAGATTGATGTGATCTTCTGGCACTAATTGATAGATTGGTATGATCTTCTGAGACTAATTGATAGATTCATGTGATCTTCTGGCACTAATTGATATATTAATGTGATCTTCTGGCACTAATTGATAGATTGATGTGATCTTCTGGCACTAATTAATAGAAGCGATGATGACATCAATGATTGAATCAATAATTTCTATGATAGATCGATGATGACATTAATGCATTAATCAATAATTTCTATGATAGATCGATGATGACATTAATGCATTAATCAATAATTTCTATGATAGATCAATGACGACAGTATTGAGTTGATCTATATCTTACCTTGATATAACCAGCTTGGGAAAAGGTTTTCCCGCAAAATCTGCATGCTAACTTGTTATTTGGACTTGCTCTAGAAATACTTGAATCATTTCCATTACCTCCACCACCATTCCCTCCACCTTGTCCGTCTCGTCCACCTCCATTTCCTCCACCACTTCCACTTCTCTGTTCACCTCTATCAGTCCCAGTTCCGCCCACATTGTAATTGTTCAAGTAACTAGCCAATCCGCTTTCAGAGCCTCCTATTCCACGAAGGTGATTGGATGAGAAATTTATAATACTGGGCAATGATTGGTTAGATGATGTGCTGACACTGTCGGTTTTGCTGCCATATGTACCCCCATTGGTTAGAGCGCTGTCGGATTTAATCAGATTTCCAACAGAAGGCTCGGTTTTAAAACCACCAGGAGAGAGGGAATTCTCTTGTTTACAGATAGTAGAGTCCGTCTTGTAGCCATTAGTTAAGGACTCTATCTGTTTAGCGTAGGATTCTGCGATTTTCCTGTAGGGAGAATCCTGAAGCTTCCCTCCCATAGCTGCAAAATCATCATTCAACTTTGACCCGGAAATGTTGTTGTTGTTATTTCTTGCATTGTTACTGTAATCCTCCAAAATTTTGCTGTATGTGTCCTGTGATTTGGAAAATGGGGATTTTTCTGCTAATTTTGCAGCGATGAAGGAATCAGTGATTTTTGTGGTGTAGGTTGGTGATTCAGCTGATGGGGTTAAAGCGCCTGGTGACGTTGTAATGGTGTCAAAGGCTTTGCTGGAATAACCGTCTGGGAATCTTGGCGATGCTGAATCATTTGATTTACTGTAAGACTCTTGAAATTTGCTTTTATATCCTCCACTGTTAGTGAGATTGTCAGGGCTATATCCACTAGGCACGGAGTCGGCCTTGAATGGTGATACGGCCTCTCCTGCGCTATGGGAGCGTCCAGGGCCGTAGCCCACAGAGGCTGGAGCAGGCTGTGTGTCGGATGGGATCCCGTTAGTGATTGGGGTCAGCTCTGAGGGTCGTGAGTATGCACATGGGGGAGAAGACTCAGATTTGGTTAGATCCAAACCATTGACGTCATCAGTTTGTGAAGACATTGGTGGTTTAGAGAGGTCAAGGCCGTGCGATGAGTTCCGGCGATGGTCATGAAGATCGCGCGGAGATGGGTGATCACGATCCAGGTTATCCAAGAACGATGACCGAGATTTAGAAGTGTCCTGGTTTTCCAGGGGCGTGACTGGACTTCTCATGTTTCCGTTGGTGTCACTACTGTCCTGAACATTATTGTTAATGCTGCTACTACCACTGCTGTTAATGCTGCCGTTGCTACCTGTACGAGGGTAAGTTTCAAATAAAACTTTCGTCTCAGACATTGTGTAACATATATGGTCACCGTGTCATCAATAGACACAGGTAATATTTCACCGTAAGTACAATTTGAATTGAAAGGAGCTCATGGGTTGTAATCCGCTATACAGTTAGCTCCCTTGAAATGAGTAAATTACGTATTGATCCGTCAGAATCTAATGCGTATTTATACACACAATATTTCTACTACAGGTGTAGTTTCGTACATAACAGGGACATGTGTAATAATAACCGAGTATAGGGAAAGGTAGCTGGAAAATGTGACTCCTTGAGCATTAGTTCAATTATCAAATAATTGTTATTGTTGCAAAGTGTCTTAAATTAAACACATTATATAGCAGGACTGAGTTCACGGCTTATGTAGAACACTTTTAATCTGAGTCAGCCGAAGAAGAAAACTCAGTGTTTCTATATCACGTGTTATAATACGTGGATTTTACCAAATAGATTGCATAATTATCTTGATTGGCATGACCTTGGAGGTTCAGGGAAATATGTCTCCTAATAGGAAGATTGAATCACTTGATGTACGCGCTGGTCTGTGGATTGACAGTGGTAACGCTGCTGGTAGGGCTTGAACCGAGTCGAGAGATGCCTCAGACTGTGTGGACGGAGCTGTGATATTTGCAGAATGACCGGTGGTCGAGTATCGTTCTCCTGTGACACCGGTCAGTTACCTCTAGTGCCATTTTGCCATCTGTAAGAAAAGGAAGGAAGACATGAGATGATATATCAGATTTACAAACTTTTAAACTTTACTTCAGAGTGCCAATTGGCACATTTAATTTAGTCATAAGTGAGTAAATTAGAAACTAAATACCAAATACAAAATTAGATTAATAACGACAGAAACAGTAAAGAGAGAAAGAGAGAGAGAGAGAGAGAGAGAGAGAGAGAGAGAGAGAGAGAGAGAGAGTGGAAGCTCAGTAGTCTGAGCGACAAGCAGACAACAATGCAGATATACAAACAAGCAAACTGCCAAACAGACAGACAAGACCACCAAATTAAACATAAAAAATAGTCATACATACTGCACTGAAATGACAAAGCTTACAAAGCTTGCAGAGTGGATGACATACAGCAAAACAGAAAAACCGACAACCTCGGACAGACATAATCTTAAACAGAGAGACAGAAAGGCAGACTGATAGCAGAAACTCACTATATACAGACACTGATAACAGGCCCTATTTTGCACAGATTCATCATCTTTACATGTGAACAGTGTTAACTACCAGATCGAGCTGATCTGATCAAACAGGAAGCTCCCACCCAACACATTGCACGAAGTCTCTCGACGAGGACCCTTGGAGCAGTTTCAGAAAGTTGGTAAATTAGCGTATTTGTTATTATTTATAATTAATTATATTATTTGTCCAATGTTCTAATTCAAACAAGAAAAAGAGTTCTTAAATGTTATGTTGAGCCAGTCTAAACACATGGATGTGAATCATGGACAATGGAACGGACAACAGACAAGAAAACCACTGGAGGCTGTAGAAATGTGGTTTTACACAAAAATGTTCAGAATGCCATGGACAGCTAAGAAAAGTAATGAGAACGGTCTGAAAGAGACCAAAGCAAAAAGAGAGCTAATTTCTAATATTAAGAAGAAACAATCATCATTTTTTGTCCATGTAATGAGAAGAGAACAACTGGAATATATTGTAGCAAATGGAAAAATTGAGGGACGAAGAGATAGAGGGAAGCAAAGAGAAAAGATACCAGACAGCTTAAGAGAATGGCTTGGCAGAAGTTCAACAACAGAAATGATAAATAACTGCTGAGATCGAAAGTTGTGGAGAGACATGATCACCTACACCAGCAGGCCCGGTACTTGATGATGATGATTTAAAAAAAATATCACCGCCGCTTCTGGTGAACATTAAACTCGGTGCTTCCTGTCTTCGGGCCGATGTCTTACCTCTAGACCACCCAGATCCCGCGTAGCCCCTGGCAGAAATGGGTTCCAGGGTAGTACCCTGGGAAGGTGAGAAATGCCGCCTCGCATCGTGAGTTTCGATGCTTGAATCGACACTATCCAGAAGCCTCCAAACATATCTGAATAGGCGACCGAGCACATGTGAGTGAAAACTCGCGTTTTCAAGACGCCGATCCAAGTCTCGTACTTTAACTTTACGTTAATCTCAATGCTAGAACGACCACTTTTAGAAACAAACAAACAAACAAACACTAAAGGTGCTCATAATTAGAGGCAGCATATACATTAAAATAAAGGAAAGAGACCGGTCACGCCAAGTGGGGTATAGGGAATATGGTGTTAGTAACATGATTTTTGGGGTAGTGTGGTTGATATTACGTCCGTACCGCTTTACATTCTCAGAAAAATATCTAGTATCCATTTATGACTGGGTGAACCCGGAAGCCGTCGATCAGAATCGAACCCAGCCTCTTGTCCCTTGTAGTCCGGTTCACTAACCACTGAGCTATCGCGGCTCCCATATATATTAATAGATTCAGACTAAATAACAAACGAAATGATAACCATTCATTCGGATTGACAAACAAAATAAAGCAGATAAATAAAAGAATATGGACACTAAGGTCTGATGTAATAGACGATTTATAGAAGAATGGAAAATAACATTTCAAGTGAAATGTCTAAATGAAGAAGTAAAAAAAAGTTTACATGTAAATAAATTAAATTTGGTTTTTCATTCACATAACGACACAAGGGACGCAACTGTTATTTTAATGCTGATTTTCATTTTGAAAGATTTTAGAAAGCTGTGTCCTTGCGGCTTTCACTAATTTGGCCTCCACACACAAGTGCTGCAACAAATATTGAAAGCGAAAGTGAATGGGGAGATAACAAGAGAACCAGGGATGGTGTATGTATGTCGGTGTGCTGTGTCTTTGTTGTGTGTGTGTGATGTGTAAGACTCAATGGTAGGGTGTTAGTTTAGAAGACGCACGAACGTAGAAAGAGAAAAAAAAAGATGATAAAATAAATATCTACAGAACGAAAGAAAATATCTATAAAAGAAAAGGAAAGATCAATAGAGGAAAAGGAAAGATCACTAGAAGAAAAGGAAAGGATATTTAGAAAGAAAGAAAAGGAAATGACACATCTACAGAAAGAAAAAATATATAATGAAGGAAAGGAAAAATCTACAGAAGAAAGAAAAGGTCTGAAGTCGGAAAGGAAAGATCTATAGAAGGAAAGAAAATGTTTGAAGAAGGAAATGAAAGGAAAGATCATTAGTAGGAAGCGCGATTGTATAAAGTCGGAAAGGAGCGGCTTATAGAAGGAAATGAAATATTTGAAGGAATAGAAATATATACGGTAGAGAAAGGTTTTAACATGTATGGAATGATAATGTGTAATATCTTATAGCTGTTACCAATGTGAGATGATCTTTTGCAAGGCTTTACCACTACTTGTCACTATAGAAGAAAATCAACCAGGAATACATTCCAGGCATGTTTGTATCGAAAGTGTGACCTCAGACCGCACCCATGCTTAAATAAGCGAAATCTTAAAACGTGTATATGGGACGGCGGCTTGTCCAGTTTGCTGACGTTCGCCCGATGACTAAAGTATTCTAGAGTATTCGTAGACTGTAGAACTCCTCTTCGTCATCCGCCCTTAAAAGGACGTTAAGTGGACGTGTCTGCGTTGTGTTGTGGTTTTGCAGTTTAGTTTAAACACAAATAATTATGAAGAAAAAAAAAAAACCCCAGATAATCTTCAACTGCTTGCGATAATAAAAGACCGAACAAGAATGATCATAAATTCAGTTCAGAATATGAACGTTAGAAGAAAAAGTGAAGAGCGCAATCTTGTAAATTAAAAAAAAAAACTTAAAATAAATTTTTAAAAGAAATGGGTGGAAAAAAATTAGAACCTAAATATAAAATAAACGTGACTCTTAACAGGGGGGCAAAATCCTTGTACTGGCAGCTATATACCAGACAGTTATTTGGTTCAAGGGGCACGCAACCAATTTTCTGGCAAGTGGCTGAGGCTACACGCAGCACAGTCAATTAAAATAGCTTAGAGTCTACGAAAAATTGGCTAGCTGCCCACAGTAATTTTCTCTTGCCTCGTGGAGAGGCGTTTTGATTCCGTGACTATGGAGGTGATCATTATCATTACTTTTAAATAGTTAAGAATAAGATGTGTTATTTTTTAAAATATTTACTTTAAACTTGGTGCAAAAAAAAAAAACCTACAAAAACAAGCACAAAGTAATCATCATCACTGAGTGCCATCTCCGCATCGAAGGTTGGCTACCATGGAGCGCCATACTGCTCTATCTCTTGCTTTGATGGTGCAGGTTGTCAAATGCAGATTTGTCCATCTTTTTATGTTACTCGACCACGTTAGTCTTGGTCTGCCTCTTTTACCTAGTATTTTCCCCTCCAAGACTCCAAAAAAAAGTAATACCAACTGAAAGTCCTTGTATGCAGTGGTGTTAGATAATGGGGAGGGAACAGGCAAATAATTGTAATGCTGCGGTAAAGCTGGTGCCACTGGCTTTTTGGTGTTAGATAATGGGGAGGGAACAGGCAAATAATTGTAATGCTGCGGTAAAGCTGGTGCCACTGGCTTTTTGGTGTTAGATAATGGGGAGGGAACAGGCAAATAATTGTAATGCTGCGGTAAAGCTGGTGCCACTGGCTTTTTGGTGTTAGATAATGGGGAGGGAACAGGCAAATAATTGTAATGCTGCGGTAAAGCTGGTGCCACTGGCTTTTTGGTGTTAGATAATGGGGAGGGAACAGGCAAATAATTGTAATGCTGCGGTAAAGCTGGTGCCACTGGCTTTTTGGTGTTAGATAATGGGGAGGGAACAGGCAAATAATTGTAATGCTGCGGTAAAGCTGTTGCCACTGGCTTTTTGGTGTTAGATAATGGGGAGGGAACAGGCAAATAATTGTAATGCTGCGGTAAAGCTGTTGCCACTGGCTTTTTGGTGTTAGATAATGGGGAGGGAACAGGCAAATAATTGTAATGCTGCGGTAAAGCTGTTGCCACTGGCTTTTTGGTGTTAGATAATGGGGAGGGAACAGGCAAATAATTGTAATGCTGCGGTAAAGCTGTTGCCACTGGCTTTTTGGTGTTAGATAATGGGGAGGGAACAGGCAAATAATTGTAATGCTGCGGTAAAGCTGTTGCCACTGGCTTTTTGGTGTTAGATAATGGGGAGGGAACAGGCAAATAATTGTAATGCTGCGGTAAAGCTGTTGCCACTGGCTTTTTGGTGTTAGATAATGGGGAGGGAACAGGCAAATAATTGTAATGCTGCGGTAAAGCTGGTGCCACAGGCATTTTGGTGTTAGATAATGGGGAGGGAACAGGCAAATAATTGTAATGCTGCGGTAAAGCTGGTACCATTGGCTTTTTGGTGTTAGATAATGGGGAGGGAACAGGCAAATAATTGTAATGCTGCGGTAAAGCTGTTGCCACTGGCTTTTTGGTGTTAGATAATGGGGAGGGAACAGGCAAATAATTGTAATGCTGCGGTAAAGCTGGTGCCACTGGCTTTTTGGTGTTAGATAATGGGGAGGGAACAGGAAAATAATTGTAATGCTGCGGTAAAGCTGTTGCCACTGGCTTTTGGTGTTAGATAATGGGGAGGGAACAGGCAAATAATTGTAATGCTGCGGTAAAGCTGGTGCCACTGGCTTTTTGGTGTTAGATAATGGGGAGGGAACAGGAAAATAATTGTAATGCTGCGGTAAAGCTGGTGCCACTGGCTTTTTGGTGTTAGATAATGGGGAGGGAACAGGCAAATAATTGTAATGCTGCGGTAAAGCTGTTGCCACTGGCTTTTTGGTGTTAGATAATGGGGAGGGAACAGGCAAATAATTGTAATGCTGCGGTAAAGCTGTTGCCACTGGCTTTTTGGTGTTAGATAATGGGGAGGGAACAGGCAAATAATTGCAATGCTGCGGTAAAGCTGGTGCCATTGGCTTTTTGGTGTTAGATAATGGGGAGGGAACAGGCAAATAATTGTAATGCTGCGGTAAAGCTGGTGCCACTGGCTTTTTGGTGTTAGATAATGGGGAGGGAACAGGCAAATAATTGTAATGCTGCGGTAAAGCTGGTGCCACTGGCTTTTGGTGTTAGATAATGGGGAGGGAACAGGCAAATAATTGTAATGCTGCGGTAAAGCTGGTGCCACTGGCTTTTTGGTGTTAGATAATGGGGAGGGAACAGGCAAATAATTGTAATGCTGCGGTAAAGCTGGTGCCACTGGCTTTTTGGTGTTAGATAATGGGGAGGGAACAGGCAAATAATTGTAATCCTGCGGTAAAGCTGGTGCCACTGGCTTTTTGGTGTTAGATAATGGGGAGGGAACAGGCAAATAATTGTAATGCTGCGGTAAAGCTGGTGCCACTGGCTTTTTGGTGTTAGATAATGGGGAGGGAACAGGCAAATAATTGTAATGCTGCGGTAAAGCTGGTGTCACTGGCTTTTTGGTGTTAGATAATGGGGAGGGAACAGGCAAATAATTGTAATGCTGCGGTAAAGCTGGTGCCACTGGCTTTTGGTGTTAGATAATGGGGAGGGAACAGGCAAATAATTGTAATGCTGCGGTAAAGTTGTGCCACTGGCTTTTTGGTGTTAGATAATGGGGAGGGAACAGGCAAATAATTGTAATGCTGCGGTAAAGCTGTTGCCATTGGCTTTTTGGTGTTAGATAATGGGGAGGGAACAGGCAAATAATTGTAATGCTGCGGTAAAGCTGGTGCCACTGGCTTTTTGGTGTTAGATAATGGGGAGGGAACAGGCAAATAATTGTAATGCTGCGGTAAAGCTGTTGCCACTGGCTTTTTGGTGTTAGATAATGGGGAGGGAACAGGCAAATAATTGTAATGCTGCGGTAAAGCTGTTGCCACTGGCTTTTTGGTGTTAGATAATGGGGAGGGAACAGGCAAATAATTGTAATGCTGCGGTAAAGCTGTTGCCACTGGCTTTTTGGTGTTAGATAATGGGGAGGGAACAGGCAAATAATTGTAATGCTGCGGTAAAGCTGTTGCCACTGGCTTTTTGGTGTTAGATAATGGGGAGGGAACAGGCAAATAATTGTAATGCTGCGGTAAAGCTGTTGCCACTGGCTTTTTGGTGTTAGATAATGGGGAGGGAACAGGCAAATAATTGTAATGCTGCGGTAAAGCTGGTGCCACTGGCTTTTTGGTGTTAGATAATGGGGATGGAACGGGCAAATAATTGTAATGCTGCGGTAAAGCTGGTACCATTGGCTTTTTGGTGTTAGATAATGGGGAGGGAACGGGCAAATAATTGTAATGCTGCGGTAAAGCTGGTGCCACTGGCTTTTTGGTGTTAGATAATGGGGAGGGAACAGGCAAATAATTGTAATGCTGCGGTAAAGCTGGTGCCACTGGACTTTTGGTGTTAGATAATGGGGAGGGAACAGGCAAATAATTGTAATGCTGCGGTAAAGCTGGTGCCATTGGCTTTTTGGTGTTAGATAATGGGGAGGGAACAGGCAAATAATTGTAATGCTGCGGTAAAGCTGGTGCCATTGGCTTTTTGGTGTTAGATAATGGGGAGGGAACAGGCAAATAATTGTAATGCTGCGGTAAAGCTGGTACCATTGGCTTTTTGGTGTTAGATAATGGGGAGGGAACAGGCAAATAATTGTAATGCTGCGGTAAAGCTGTTGTCACTGGCTTTTTGGTGTTAGATAATGGGGAGGGAACAGGCAAATAATTGTAATGCTGCGGTAAAGCTGTTGCCACTGGCTTTTTGGTGTTAGATAATGGGGAGGGAACAGGCAAATAATTGTAATGCTGCGGTAAAGCTGTTGCCACTGGCTTTTTGGTGTTAGATAATGGGGAAGGAACAGGCAAATAATTGTAATGCTGCGGTAAAGCTGTTGCCACTGGCTTTTTGGTGTTAGATAATGGGGAGGGAACAGGCAAATAATTGTAATGCTGCGGTAAAGCTGTTGCCACTGGCTTTTTGGTGTTAGATAATGGGGAAGGAATAGGCAAATAATTGTAATGCTGCGGTAAAGCTGTTGCCACTGGCTTTTTGGTGTTAGATAATGGGGAGGGAACAGGCAAATAATTGTAATGCTGCGGTAAAGCTGTTGCCACTGGCTTTTTGGTGTTAGATAATGGGGAAGGAACAGGCAAATAATTGTAATGCTGCGGTAAAGCTGTTGCCACTGGCTTTTTGGTGTTAGATAATGGGGAAGGAAAGGCAAATAATTGTAATGCTGCGGTAAAGCTGTTGCCACTGGCTTTTGGTGTTAGATAATGGGGAAGGAACAGGCAAATAATTGTAATGCTGCGGTAAAGCTGTTGCCACTGGCTTTTTGGTGTTAGATAATGGGGAAGGAACAGGCAAATAATTGTAATGCTGCGGTAAAGCTGTTGCCACTGGCTTTTTGGTGTTAGATAATGGGGAAGGAACAGGCAAATAATTGTAATGCTGCGGTAAAGCTGTTGCCACTGGCTTTTTGGTGTTAGATAATGGGGAAGGAACAGGCAAATAATTGTAATGCTGCGGTAAAGCTGGTGCCACTGGCTTTTTGGTGTTAGATAATGGGGAAGGAACAGGCAAATAATTGTAATGCTGCGGTAAAGCTGTTGCCACTGGCTTTTTGGTGTTAGATAATGGGGAAGGAACAGGCAAATAATTGTAATGCTGCGGTAAAGCTGTTGCCACTGGCTTTTTGGTGTTAGATAATGGGGAAGGAACAGGCAAATAATTGTAATGCTGCGGTAAAGCTGTTGCCACTGGCATTTTGGTGTTAGATAATGGGGAAGGAACAGGCAAATAATTGTAATGCTGCGGTAAAGCTGGTGCCACTGGCTTTTTGGTGTTAGATAATGGGGAAGGAACAGGCAAATAATTGCAATGCTGCGGTAAAGCTGTTGCCACTGGCTTTTTGGTGTTAGATAATGGGGAAGGAACAGGCAAATAATTGCAATGCTGCGGTAAAGCTGTTGCCACTGGCTTTTTGGTGTTAGATAATGGGGAAGGAACAGGCAAATAATTGCAATGCTGCGGTAAAGCTGTTGCCACTGGCTTTTTGGTGTTAGATAATGGGGAGGGAACAGGCAAATAATTGTAATGCTGCGGTAAAGCTGGTGCCACTGGCTTTTTGGTGTTAGATAATGGGGAGGGAACAGGCAAATAATTGTAATGCTGCGGTAAAGCTGGTACCATTGGCTTTTTGGTGTTAGATAATGGGGAGGGAACAGGCAAATAATTGCAATGCTGCGGTAAAGCTGTTGCCACTGGCTTTTTGGTGTTAGATAATGGGGAAGGAACAGGCAAATAATTGCAATGCTGCGGTAAAGCTGTTGCCACTGGCTTTTTGGTGTTAGATAATGGGGAGGGAACAGGCAAATAATTGTAATGCTGCGGTAAAGCTGTTGCCACTGGCTTTTTGGTGTTAGATAATGGGGAGGGAACAGGCAAATAATTGTATTGCTGCGGTAAAGCTGTTGCCACTGGCTTTTTGGTGTTAGATAATGGGGAAGGAACAGGCAAATAATTGTAATGCTGCGGTAAAGCTGTTGCCACTGGCTTTTTGGTGTTAGATAATGGGGAAGGAACAGGCAAATAATTGTAATGCTGCGGTAAAGCTGTTGCCACTGGCTTTTTGGTGTTAGATAATGGGGAGGGAACAGGCAAATAATTGTAATGCTGCGGTAAAGCTGTTGCCACTGGCTTTTTGGTGTTAGATAATGGGGAAGGAACAGGCAAATAATTGTAATGCTGCGGTAAAGCTGTTGCCACTGGCTTTTTGGTGTTAGATAATGGGGAAGGAACAGGCAAATAATTGTAATGCTGCGGTAAAGCTGTTGCCACTGGCTTTTTGGTGTTAGATAATGGGGAAGGAACAGGCAAATAATTGTAATGCTGCGGTAAAGCTGTTGCCACTGGCTTTTTGGTGTTAGATAATGGGGAAGGAACAGGCAAATAATTGTAATGCTGCGGTAAAGCTGTTGCCACTGGCTTTTTGGTGTTAGATAATGGGGAAGGAACAGGCAAATAATTGTAATGCTGCGGTAAAGCTGTTGCCACTGGCTTTTTGGTGTTAGATAATGGGGAAGGAACAGGCAAATAATTGTAATGCTGCGGTAAAGCTGTCGCCACTGGCTTTTTGGTGTTAGATAATGGGGAAGGAACAGGCAAATAATTGTAATGCTGCGGTAAAGCTGTCGCCACTGGCTTTTTGGTGTTAGATAATGGGGAAGGAACAGGCAAATAATTGTAATGCTGCGGTAAAGCTGTCGCCACTGGCTTTTTGGTGTTAGATAATGGGGAAGGAACAGGCAAATAATTGTAATGCTGCGGTAAAGCTGTTGCCACTGGCTTTTTGGTGTTAGATAATGGGGAAGGAACAGGCAAATAATTGTAATGCTGCGGTAAAGCTGGTGCCACTGGCTTTTTGGTGTTAGATAATGGGGAAGGAACAGGCAAATAATTGTAATGCTGCGGTAAAGCTGTTGCCACTGGCTTTTTGGTGTTAGATAATGGGGAAGGAACAGGCAAATAATTGTAATGCTGCGGTAAAGCTGTTGCCACTGGCTTTTTGGTGTTAGATAATGGGGAGGGAACAGGCAAATAATTGTAATGCTGCGGTAAAGCTGTTGCCACTGGCTTTTTGGTGTTAGATAATGGGGAGGGAACAGGCAAATAATTGTAATGCTGCGGTAAAGCTGTTGCCACTGGCTTTTTGGTGTTAGATAATGGGGAGGGAACAGGCAAATAATTGTAATGCTGCGGTAAAGCTGTTGCCACTGGCTTTTTGGTGTTAGATAATGGGGAGGGAACAGGCAAATAATTGTAATGCTGCGGTAAAGCTGTTGCCACTGGCTTTTTGGTGTTAGATAATGGGGAGGGAACAGGCAAATAATTGTAATGCTGCGGTAAAGCTGTTGCCACTGGCTTTTTGGTGTTAGATAATGGGGAGGGAACAGGCAAATAATTGTAATGCTGCGGTAAAGCTGTTGCCACTGGCTTTTTGGTGTTAGATAATGGGGAGGGAACAGGCAAATAATTGTAATGCTGCGGTAAAGCTGGTGCCACTGGCTTTTTGGTGTTAGATAATGGGGATGGAACAGGCAAATAATTGTAATGCTGCGGTAAAGCTGGTACCATTGGCTTTTTGGTGTTAGATAATGGGGAGGGAACGAGCAAATAATTGTAATGCTGCGGTAAAGCTGGTGCCACTGGCTTTTTGGTGTTAGATAATGGGGAGGGAACAGGCAAATAATTGTAATGCTGCGGTAAAGCTGGTGCCACTGGACTTTTGGTGTTAGATAATGGGGAGGGAACAGGCAAATAATTGTAATGCTGCGGTAAAGCTGGTGCCACTGGCTTTTTGGTGTTAGATAATGGGGAGGGAACAGGCAAATAATTGTAATGCTGCGGTAAAGCTGGTGCCATTGGCTTTTTGGTGTTAGATAATGGGGAGGGAACAGGCAAATAATTGTAATGCTGCGGTAAAGCTGTTGCCACTGGCTTTTGGTGTTAGATAATGGGGAGGGAACAGGCAAATAATTGTAATGCTGCGGTAAAGCTGTTGCCACTGGCTTTTTGGTGTTAGATAATGGGGAGGGAACAGGCAAATAATTGTAATGCTGCGGTAAAGCTGTTGCCACTGGCTTTTTGGTGTTAGATAATGGGGAAGGAACAGGCAAATAATTGTAATGCTGCGGTAAAGCTGTTGCCACTGGCTTTTTGGTGTTAGATAATGGGGAGGGAACAGGCAAATAATTGTAATGCTGCGGTAAAGCTGTTGCCACTGGCTTTTTGGTGTTAGATAATGGGGAAGGAACAGGCAAATAATTGTAATGCTGCGGTAAAGCTGTTGCCACTGGCTTTTTGGTGTTAGATAATGGGGAGGGAACAGGCAAATAATTGTAATGCTGCGGTAAAGCTGTTGCCACTGGCTTTTTGGTGTTAGATAATGGGGAAGGAACAGGCAAATAATTGTAATGCTGCGGTAAAGCTGTTGCCACTGGCTTTTTGGTGTTAGATAATGGGGAAGGAACAGGCAAATAATTGTAATGCTGCGGTAAAGCTGTTGCCACTGGCTTTTTGGTGTTAGATAATGGGGAAGGAACAGGCAAATAATTGTAATGCTGCGGTAAAGCTGTTGCCACTGGCTTTTTGGTGTTAGATAATGGGGAAGGAACAGGCAAATAATTGTAATGCTGCGGTAAAGCTGTTGCCACTGGCTTTTTGGTGTTAGATAATGGGGAAGGAACAGGCAAATAATTGTAATGCTGCGGTAAAGCTGTTGCCACTGGCTTTTTGGTGTTAGATAATGGGGAAGGAACAGGCAAATAATTGTAATGCTGCGGTAAAGCTGTTGCCACTGGCTTTTTGGTGTTAGATAATGGGGAAGGAACAGGCAAATAATTGTAATGCTGCGGTAAAGCTGTTGCCACTGGCTTTTTGGTGTTAGATAATGGGGAAGGAACAGGCAAATAATTGTAATGCTGCGGTAAAGCTGTTGCCACTGGCTTTTTGGTGTTAGATAATGGGGAAGGAACAGGCAAATAATTGTAATGCTGCGGTAAAGCTGTTGCCACTGGCTTTTTGGTGTTAGATAATGGGGAAGGAACAGGCAAATAATTGTAATGCTGCGGTAAAGCTGTTGCCACTGTCTTTTTGGTGTTAGATAATGGGGAAGGAACAGGCAAATAATTGTAATGCTGCGGTAAAGCTGTTGCCACTGGCTTTTTGGTGTTAGATAATGGGGAAGGAACAGGCAAATAATTGTAATGCTGCGGTAAAGCTGTTGCCACTGGCTTTTTGGTGTTAGATAATGGGGAAGGAACAGGCAAATAATTGTAATGCTGCGGTAAAGCTGTTGCCACTGGCTTTTTGGTGTTAGATAATGGGGAAGGAACAGGCAAATAATTGTAATGCTGCGGTAAAGCTGGTGCCACTGGCTTTTTGGTGTTAGATAATGGGGAAGGAACAGGCAAATAATTGCAATGCTGCGGTAAAGCTGTTGCCACTGGCTTTTTGGTGTTAGATAATGGGGAAGGAACAGGCAAATAATTGCAATGCTGCGGTAAAGCTGTTGCCACTGGCTTTTTGGTGTTAGATAATGGGGAAGGAACAGGCAAATAATTGCAATGCTGCGGTAAAGCTGTTGCCACTGGCTTTTTGGTGTTAGATAATGGGGAGGGAACAGGCAAATAATTGTAATGCTGCGGTAAAGCTGGTGCCACTGGCTTTTTGGTGTTAGATAATGGGGAGGGAACAGGCAAATAATTGTAATGCTGCGGTAAAGCTGGTACCATTGGCTTTTTGGTGTTAGATAATGGGGAGGGAACAGGCAAATAATTGCAATGCTGCGGTAAAGCTGTTGCCACTGGCTTTTTGGTGTTAGATAATGGGGAAGGAATAGGCAAATAATTGCAATGCTGCGGTAAAGCTGTTGCCACTGGCTTTTTGGTGTTAGATAATGGGGAGGGAACAGGCAAATAATTGTAATGCTGCGGTAAAGCTGTTGCCACTGGCTTTTTGGTGTTAGGTAATGGGGAGGAACAGGCAAATAATTGTAATGCTGCGGTAAAGCTGTTGCCACTGGCTTTTTGGTGTTAGATAATGGGGAGGGAACAGGCAAATAATTGTAATGCTGCGGTAAAGCTGGTACCATTGGCTTTTTGGTGTTAGATAATGGGGACGGAACAGGCAAATAATTGTAATGCTGCGGTAAAGCTGGTACCATTGGCTTTTTGGTGTTAGATAATGGGGAGGGAACAGGCAAATAATTGTAATGCTGCGGTAAAGCTGGTACCATTGGCTTTTTGGTGTTAGATAATGGGGAGGGAACAGGCAAATAATTGTAATGCTGCGGTAAAGCTGTTGCCACTGGCTTTTTGGTGTTAGATAATGGGGAGGGAACAGGCAAATAATTGTAATGCTGCGGTAAAGCTGTTGCCACTGGCTTTTTGGTGTTAGATAATGGGGAGGGAACAGGCAAATAATTGTAATGCTGCGGTAAAGCTGTTGCCACTGGCTTTTTGGTGTTAGATAATGGGGAAGGAACAGGCAAATAATTGTAATGCTGCGGTAAAGCTGTTGCCACTGGCTTTTTGGTGTTAGATAATGGGGAGGGAACAGGCAAATAATTGTAATGCTGCGGTAAAGCTGTTGCCACTGGCTTTTTGGTGTTAGATAATGGGGAGGAACAGGCAAATAATTGTAATGCTGCGGTAAAGCTGGTGCCACTGGCTTTTTGGTGTTAGATAATGGGGAGGGAACAGGCAAATAATTGTAATGCTGCGGTAAAGCTGTTGCCACTGGCTTTTTGGTGTTAGATAATGGGGAGGGAACAGGCAAATAATTGTAATGCTGCGGTAAAGCTGTTGCCACTGGCTTTTTGGTGTTAGATAATGGGGAGGGAACAGGCAAATAATTGTAATGCTGCGGTAAAGCTGTTGCCACTGGCTTTTTGGTGTTAGATAATGGGGAAGGAACAGGCAAATAATTGTATTGCTGCGGTAAAGCTGTTGCCACTGGCTTTTTGGTGTTAGATAATGGGGAAGGAACAGGCAAATAATTGTAATGCTGCGGTAAAGCTGTTGCCACTGGCTTTTTGGTGTTAGATAATGGGGAAGGAACAGGCAAATAATTGTAATGCTGCGGTAAAGCTGTTGCCACTGGCTTTTTGGTGTTAGATAATGGGGAGGGAACAGGCAAATAATTGTAATGCTGCGGTAAAGCTGTTGCCACTGGCTTTTTGGTGTTAGATAATGGGGAAGGAACAGGCAAATAATAGTAATGCTGCGGTAAAGCTGTTGCCACTGGCTTTTTGGTGTTAGATAATGGGGAAGGAACAGGCAAATAATTGTAATGCTGCGGTAAAGCTGTTGCCACTGGCTTTTTGGTGTTAGATAATGGGGAAGGAACAGGCAAATAATTGTAATGCTGCGGTAAAGCTGTTGCCACTGGCTTTTTGGTGTTAGATAATGGGGAAGGAACAGGCAAATAATTGTAATGCTGCGGTAAAGCTGTCGCCACTGGCTTTTTGGTGTTAGATAATGGGGAAGGAACAGGCAAATAATTGTAATGCTGCGGTAAAGCTGTCGCCACTGGCTTTTTGGTGTTAGATAATGGGGAAGGAACAGGCAAATAATTGTAATGCTGCGGTAAAGCTGTCGCCACTGGCTTTTTGGTGTTAGATAATGGGAAGGAACAGGCAAATAATTGTAATGCTGCGGTAAAGCTGTCGCCACTGGCTTTTGGTGTTAGATAATGGGGAAGGAACAGGCAAATAATTGTAATGCTGCGGTAAAGCTGTCGCCACTGGCTTTTTGGTGTTAGATAATGGGGAAGGAACAGGCAAATAATTGTAATGCTGCGGTAAAGCTGGTGCCACTGGCTTTTTGGTGTTAGATAATGGGGAAGGAACAGGCAAATAATTGTAATGCTGCGGTAAAGCTGTTGCCACTGGCTTTTTGGTGTTAGATAATGGGGAAGGAACAGGCAAATAATTGTAATGCTGCGGTAAAGCTGTTGCCACTGGCTTTTTGGTGTTAGATAATGGGGAAGGAACAGGCAAATAATTGTAATGCTGCGGTAAAGCTGTTGCCACTGGCTTTTTGGTGTTAGATAATGGGGAAGGAACAGGCAAATAATTGTAATGCTGCGGTAAAGCTGTTGCCACTGGCATTTTGGTGTTAGATAATGGGGAAGGAACAGGCAAATAATTGTAATGCTGCGGTAAAGCTGTTGCCACTGGCTTTTTGGTGTTAGATAATGGGGAAGGAACAGGCAAATAATTGCAATGCTGCGGTAAAGCTGTTGCCACTGGCTTTTTGGTGTTAGATAATGGGGAAGGAACAGGCAAATAATTGCAATGCTGCGGTAAAGCTGTTGCCACTGGCTTTTTGGTGTTAGATAATGGGGAAGGAACAGGCAAATAATTGCAATGCTGCGGTAAAGCTGTTGCCACTGGCTTTTTGGTGTTAGATAATGGGGAAGGAACAGGCAAATAATTGTAATGCTGCGGTAAAGCTGGTGCCACTGGCTTTTTGGTGTTAGATAATGGGGAGGGAACAGGCAAATAATTGTAATGCTGCGGTAAAGCTCTTGCCACTGGCTTTTTGGTGTTAGATAATGGGGAAGGAACAGGCAAATAATTGTAATGCTGCGGTAAAGCTGTTGCCACTGGCTTTTTGGTGTTAGATAATGGGGAAGGAACAGGCAAATAATTGTAATGCTGCGGTAAAGCTGTTGCCACTGGCTTTTTGGTGTTAGATAATGAGGAGGGAACAGGCAAATAATTGTAATGCTGCGGTAAAGCTGTTGCCACTGGCTTTTTGGTGTTAGATAATGGGGAAGGAACAGGCAAATAATTGTAATGCTGCGGTAAAGCTGTTGCCACTGGCTTTTTGGTGTTAGATAATGGGGAAGGAACAGGCAAATAATTGTAATGCTGCGGTAAAGCTGTTGCCACTGGCTTTTTGGTGTTAGATAATGGGGAAGGAACAGGCAAATAATTGTAATGCTGCGGTAAAGCTGTTGCCACTGGCTTTTTGGTGTTAGATAATGGGGAAGGAACAGGCAAATAATTGTAATGCTGCGGTAAAGCTGTTGCCACTGGCTTTTTGGTGTTAGATAATTAAACACAAGTAAACAAACATGACAAACATTTCTAAACATCTGTTTGAGGACAACTCTGAACGTCAAATGGTATGGCAAGATAAGGAACAAAGATATCTGGGGAAGAACACAACAAGGGTCGAAGAACTGTTTATAAATAGAAAAAGGAGTTGAACAGGGAACTCCCTGAGAAAAGCTAATAGCAGGACAGGCATTGTCATGGAACCCACGGGGGAAGAAAGACAGGAAGGTCCATGAGTACATGCAGGAGAGACTTCATGAAAGTCCTTAAGAATTCTGGCGTAGATAGGAGAGAGGTATAGAAGATGCTCAAGAATAGGGATAGGTAGAGAGACCTTGTCTGTGGGATGTGTGTCTAAAGGGCTTTGATTGAGTGATTTGCACTCGTTGGAACTTCGGTTAGTGAACTGATCTCCTGAAGACAAGAGATAGAGTTTTGATACAATCGACGATGACTAGGTTCATCATCATCATCATGCGCCTTACCGGTTGGCGTAGACGATCATGTCCTTCCACAATCTTCTATCTACAGTGCATCGTATCAGTTCTGTTGTTAACTGTTTTTGACATAATTATACTAGGCTATATAAGAAGGTAGTTTGCCATTCCTTTCCTTCATGGCAGTGACTGTACTAGCCGGGGATCGCAGCCATTGTCTCTATACATTAGATTATCTGCCTGCCATCATGGAGTGGGGACCATAACCCGCACTATTTGTCGGCTACTCCCACAACACCATCCATCACTCGCTTCAATGGCATGACGTAACCCTGATAGGGGATGGGGCGAAAAGGGTGCCCCACCTTACCCAAGGGTGTCCCGAACACTAGGGAGGAAATGAGACGTTTTACTCCTCCATTGGTAGGGCAGAACTCTATCCCGCTAACCCGTCTAGATTCACCCAGTCTTAAATCAATATCAGATTTTTGTTTGTGATTTGAGGGAGGGTGGGAAGGTGGGGGGTGAAATGAAATTCAGCACTGGCGTTGTGCAGACCACATTGTTTCTAGAGATGGTCCGACTGTCTAAAAATACTGGTTCATTTATTCATTGTCCATGCAAAGAGGTGTCGGACACCTCGTCCATAACCCTGGACCTAGAGTGCTGTCTAACAGTTCCAATGTTGATGTTTTCCCTTCACGCTGTCTAACAGTTCCAATGTTGATGTTTTCCCTTCACGCTGTCTAACAGTTCCAATGTTGATGTTTTCCCTTCACGCTGTCTAACAGTTCCAATGTTGATGTTTCCCTTCACGCTGTCTAACAGTTCCAATGTTGATGTTTTCCCTTCACGCTGTCTAACAATTCCAATGTTGATGTTTTCCCTTCACGCTGTCTAATAGTTCCAATGTTGATGTTTTCCCTTCACGCTGTCTAATAGTTCCACTGTTGATGTTTTCCCTTCACGCTGTCTAATAGTTCCACTGTTGATGTTTTCCCTTCACGCTGTCTAATAGTTCCAATGTTTATGTTTTCCCTTCACGTTGTTTAACAGTTCCAATGTTGATGTTTTCCCTTCACGCTGTCGAACCAGCATCTTCTGTCTACCCACTATTTCTCCAACCTGTTATTTGTCCTGGTGGTCCTATGTAAACAAATAAAACGAGGAAACACGCTATACGCAAAATCTCAGTGGTAACAGATTCTTCTTACATACTTGGTTACAACTGGCAGAATAAAAGGAAAGAGAGATCGCGGACGACAAAGAGAGAAAATACTGGATAGCTTGGTGTCATGGCATGGAAAACAGTCAACAACAGAACTGATACAATGCACTGTAGATAGAAGATTGTGGAGGGACATGATCGTCTAAGCCAACCGGTATGGCACATGATGAAGATGAACATATTCTTCCCATTCTTGTTAATGTATATCCAAGCTTTCTTCCTTATTTTGTTCTTCTACTGCTGCCTTGATTCGTCGCAGAAAGAGGTATATCTGATGTCTGTTGGTGTTGTATTGCTTGTTCTTTTAGTCCCTTCCTTTTACATGTAGTGTCGTTTCTGGGCGTATCTGGAAGCTGTTAGAATATAAATGTATGTTTACCCAATGAGTAACAGAAACTAGATTATAAACAGCTATGCTGAATCCACATAGGGAATAAAGAAAATGTAGAGGTTGACGAAACATAAGAAAAAAAAATATGGATTGGTTGACATCAAAGACAGCGCAGGTAAAATATTCGAAGAAACACAAAACTGTCAGATAATGGGAAAGAACTGAGATAGATTGGGAACAAGTGAACTCATCTAAATGCACCGATCAGGTAGGCAGAAACTAGACACTCACTGACAATGGTAATTTGTTTTTGCTGCTTAATAGCATTTACGTAATTCTCTCTCAGGCCAATAAATTGCTCAGAATTTTAGTTTCCACTTTCAACCCCGTCAGTAATGAAAGGTAATTGAGATGTCAATATATTGGTCTAATAGTTCACGTAACTTGAATGTAGTAATGATCTGGTATTTAAGAATCGATATCAAACTGTTTTTGTAACGCAAATGTTTTCCATCACATTTTGAGATGTGGAGATACGGAACTTGTGCTCAAATGACTCCAAAACCATTGGCACAGGTCATGTGAATAGAACCAGCCGAAAGTACCACTTTCCACTATGATATAATGTAAGTATCTTTTCACTGGAATAAATCAACCTCAAAGTTGTAGCAAGCTGGTATATGATCGAGCAAAAATAACGAATACTTTTTGGAAGTAATGAACAGACAGTTTCCATTATAATTATGGGTATAAAGTAAAGAATCAATACTATTCGATTCACGCTGTTAGAGACATAAGCTTACTATTAATCAATTTGTACATATTAAATTCGAATAGAAGCTCATGTTTTAAATGTACTATGTACAGATGAGAGGGAGAGACAGATGAGAGGGAGAGACAGGTGAGATTGAGATACAGGTGAGAGACAGAGACAGATGAGAGGGAGAGACAGGTGAGATTGAGATACAGGTGAGAGGGAGAGACAAATGAGAGGGAGAGACAGGAGAGAGGGAGAGACAGGTAAGAGGAAGAGACAGGTGAGATGAAGAGACAGGTGAGATTGAGATACAGGTGAGAGACAGAGACAGATGAGAGGGAGAGACAAATGAGAAGGAGGACAGGTGAGAGACAGAGACAGATGATTGACAGATGAGAAGGAGAGATAGATCAGAGGGAGAGAAAGATGAGAGGTAGAGACAGTTGAGAGGTAGAGACAGATGAATGGGAGAGACAGGTGAGATTGAGATACAGGTGAGAGGGAGAGACAAATGAGAGGGAGATACAGGTGAGAGGAAGAGACTGGTGTGAGGGAGATACAGGTGAAAGTGAGAGACGGGTGAGAGGGAGAGACGGATGAGAGGGTCTACAAATGAGAGGGAGAGACAAATCGATATGGTACGAGAGTTATAAATATAAAGAAAAAGACAGAAAGAATATATTTTGTATAAGCAATTATATAAAATAAGCAAAGAGAGTGATAGTAAAGCTTACTAAATGCTAAAAGCATACATTAGATCATTAAAATGTTTGTTTAAAACATGGACAAATAGAACACCTACAAGAACAGTTAAATAGACTCGACAGCACAGGCACTAAATACAACATGAAAATCAACTTAAAAAAAAAACTAGAAGTTATGACTATAGCAAAAGAAAAACAGAACATCAACATAACTATAGACGGCAGAGAACTAAAACAAGGAGAGGAATTTTAATACCTAGGACTGAGTTATTGGATGTTTAGTGATAAATGACGATTTACAAACAGCAGAAATAGAATCAAGATGCAACAAAGCTTTGTCAAATCATTGGACAGCTATCACCACTATTGTCCAACATGAAAATAACTCTGGAGGTAAAACGAGCACTATACAATACAATCTTCATCCCAACGTTGTGCTACCAATGCCAGACCTGGACCCTAGATGCAAGAACAATAACCTCTACAGAGATGAAATGTGTTAGACGAATGACAGGAAACAGTGTGAGAGATAAGATCAGAAATGAAGAACTGAGAAAAAAGCTAGGAATAGCTCCACGCCATAGAATATATAAAGAAACAACAGATAAAATGGTTTGGCCACGTGACAAGGCAGAAAGATCAAAACACAACAAAACGAGCCTTCAATAAACGCTGAGAGAATACCAGACTCAAGGGCCGCTCACGAAAGATAGGGAGTGACGGAATATTAGAAACACTTAGGAAACATAACAGCAGCAGAGGCAAACAGAAGAGCAAATTACATCCTCCCTCGATCATGAAAGGCAAATGAAGAAGGAAAGAAGAAGTAGAATTTTGAGACAGACACCTTAGTACTAATTCATAAAAGTCAGTTTAATAGATTAACTGATATTTGATTGTTTTAAGCTGAGCAAATGTGTGAATGCGTTTATTTGTGATTTAGCTGTACTTACAGTGCAAGATTTTGTAACGCATCCTACCAGGGGACATAATCGACAACCAATAGTACAAATTACGATGGCTATTTAAAGAAAAAGGAGACAACTCATTTCACTGAAGACACGTATAAAAATAGAAAACTATATCACGAATATCTCACCAAGAAGTATGTTATCAGATATAAGTAGATAGGTCTACTCGTAGCGTACAACACGGTCTCATAAAGCTGATTATTACAGTATTACAGCCGATGATATTGGATTTATTTTCCCTGCAGAGGTGATGATTTCTGCATTATGTCTGATGTCGTAAATTCTCGGCTTTACTGTCTCGGATGATTGCGTTTTTAAATCATTAGATAAAAATAGATAGAAGATAGAAGGGGGCGTTTAAAGGAGAAAGGAGTGGGACGATCAACTGAAAGAAGGGGGTTAATGTGGAGGTGGCGGGGGAAAGATGATGAGGGAGACTATAGTGACAGGGGAGAATAGAGACTATAAAGTTATGTTTTATAGCATATTATATTAGGCTATTTTGTGTTGCGCTATTTAGGAACATGATAGCAGCACTCTAGACAAACCCATAGGTGTTCCGGTATTCTCCTCAAAATACAGAGGAACTTCGTGGAGAACTGTGATGGGCAAAAAAGTAATGATGAATAAAGACACATTTGAAGATGGACAATGAAGAAACAGTGAATAAAGACAAATGTGAAGATGGACAATGAAGAAACAATGAATAAAGAAAAATGTGAAGATGAACAATAAAGAAACAATGAATAAAGACAAATGTGTTGATGGACAATAAAGAAACAATGAATAAAGACAAATGTGAAGATGAACAATAAAGAAACAATGAATAAAGACAAATGTGAAGATGAACAATAAAAAAACAATGAATAAAGACAAATGTGAAGATGAACAATAAAGAAACAACGAATAAAGACAAATGTGTTGATGGACAATAAAGAAACAATGAATAAAGACAAATGTGTTGATGGACAATCAAGAAACAACGAATAAAGACAAATGTGATTATGGACAAAAAAGTAACGACGGCTAAAAAATCTTTCGATAGAGAACTAGGAAATTAATGAAAAGTACAATGTGGGATAGAAGAGAAGAGGTATTCTGATGAGCTTGAATTGAGGGTAAATAAAAAAAAAAAAGAAAGTGGCGAGGAAGAAGAAGAAACTGTTCGTGACGAACGGAAAGAAAATAAGGTAAGGCATTTAAAAGAGGTAAATGTGAGGAAAGAATTAATGATACATGGGAAAATGAAGTAAAGGAAGCGACAAATGAAAGAAGACGTAGGTGAAGAAAGATGTGGGGAAAAGACTGAAGGAAAAACAAGACACCTAAATAATGACGAAAACAAACTTAACAAGGGAGAAAACAAAAGAGAGGTGAAGATGAGAGAATTAGAGCGTGAAGAAGAGGTGAGAAAGAAAGGAAGGAGGATAGAGATATTAAGGCAAAATATAACAAAAAGAAAATAAAGAGAAACTGAAAGAAGAAGCAGAAATGGACGAGAGAAGAAAAAAAAAGATTATGAAGAAGATGAGAAAGAACAGAAAACGAGAATGACGACTTATAAAAAAGGGAATAGAAAAAGAGACTCAACGAAAATTAATGAAAACGAAGAGGAATAAACTAATAACGATAATTATTCTTAAGTCATTTTAATGGCATGGATATTACCTCTAGACCAGGGTAAACCCTTACCTAGCCAGTAACTGCTGATTTATTTGGGTGCACATACACACGGGAGATAACCGCCAGCCAAATCTAGGTTGGATAACTCGGTTACGGCGCTACGCCGATAAGGCGAATGCCAAGTTTTTAACAATTTCAAAAAATATATTGCATATTTCTGTCACGTTTCTAGAGAGGGTCACATTTAGGATCCCATATCCTGGGACTGTTAACACGGCATCTCGGGAGGAACGCTCTGATAGGTGATTTGGAAATGACCTTTTCGGACGAATCGACGGTAGCATCGTCAAATGATTAAAAAAAAAATGTGCTTCTATATATAGGCTGGAACTGTGCTACGGAAGGTAATCATCATCATCATCATCACCATCGAGTGGCATCTCCGCATCGAAGGTTGGCTACCATGGAGCGCCATTCTGCTCTGTCTCTTGCTGTGATGGTGCATGTTGTCATAGGCTGATTTGTTCATCTTTTGATGTTACTCGTCAATGTTAGTCTTGGTCTGCCTCTGCCTCTTTTACCTTGCATTTTCCCCTCCAATATTATTTTTAATATGCTGTTGTGTCTTTTAACATGGCCAAAAAATCGCATTTGTCTTGTTTGAATTGTGTTTAGTAGTTCTCTTTTCATTTTTAGTTGTTTAAGACTTCATCGTTTGTTATCTTTTGTTTCCATCCAATTCTACCTATTCTTCTATATATCCACATTTCAAAGGCATTAATTCTCTGTTCTGTTTTCTTGACTAATGTCCATGTTACTGCACCATATAGGAATGTTGAGAAGACACCAACATTTTGCTATTCTTAGTTTTAGCCCTGGTGTTATTTGTTTTGATGTTAGTATGTTCTTTATGACATTAAAATAACATTTTGCCCTCTATTCTTTTGTTTATTTCAGTTGTACATTTTCTATCATTGGTTATAGCATGTTCAAATGGAAGGCAATAGTAAAATATAAAATAAGTGAGATCTTGGAGTTTTTACTATTCAGAACTTTATGAATCGTTTTCTTTTAATTTTACTGTAATTGGAAAGAAAACACACACCAAACACATACACCCACCCCAAACAGACACACACACAACCAACCCTATACAAACACACACACACAAACCAACACACACAGACACCCACAGCATCCACAAACTCATACACAGCCAAAATACACACGCACACACATACAAACACAAGCACGAGCAAAAACGAAACACACACACACATACACACACATACAAACACACACATATCAGCCGAATTAGATGTAGGTGTACCCAACACGCTCACAATCACCTGGACTGAGAAAGGCTAGCGGACTCATACCTGCCATGGTTAACATCAGCGAACCAAAACTGATTAAGATTATGTTCTACCTTCCCATGGTAGTTATTGAAACAGATTAACAAGTTACTGGGTATCGCAAGAAAGATAGCTTAGCACTAAACAATTTCTTGTTGAAGTCGGAGGTGTTGGGTCGAAAGATAGCTTAGCACTAAACAGTTTCTTGTTGAAGTCGGAGGTGTTGGGTTGAAAGATAGCTTAGCACTAAACAATTTCTTGTTGAAGTCGGAGGTGTTGGGTCGAAAGATAGCTTAGCACTAAACAGTTTCTTGTTGAAGTCGGAGGTGTTGGGTCGAAAGATAGCTTAGCACTAAACAATTTCTTGTTGAAGTCGGAGGTGTTGGGTTGAAAGATAGCTTAGCACTAAACAATTTCTTGTTGAAGTCGGAGGTGTTGGGTTGAAAGATAGCTTAGCACTAAACAATTTCTTGTTGAAGTCGGAGGTTTGGGTCGAAAGGCGCAAAAATCGTAGCCTGCTGAAAACGACAACACAACATATCAAAGTCTACTAAACGTTCTTTAAAGGCCGGACGTTGAGAAGTAGCAGATTTATTATAGAGCTCTCAATTTAATATGTCAGTAAATTTGATTGAATTACGTATGCCTCACTTCATTAAGTAGTTCTTCTTCGGCTGGGTAACTCACACATCTTTAAGTAACTCATTTATTTAGGTAACTCCAAATCCACTATGTAACTCGATTGATTCTTCTTCTCTTCTTCTTTTCTCTTCCTCACTGATACCTAAAAGGTGCCGTGGTTATATCATTTGTCGTTTTTGAGCTGCTCAAACTGTCTGAATTAGTGATTTTCCTTTGTTGTTACATGTCTCTGTCACTGCATCTATCCATCTTCTTCTTTTCTCTGTTCACTGATACCTAAATGGTGCCGTGGTTATATCATTTGTCGTTCTTGAGCTACCCAAACTGTCTGAATTAGTGATTTTCCTTTGTTGTTACATGTCTCTGTCACTGCATCTATCCATCTTCTTCTGGGTCTTCCGCTTGGTCTTTTTCCATGCATTCTCGAGAAGAACGCCCTTGATGGTGATTGGTGAAGATTCATTCTGACCAGGTGGCCCAACAATTTACGTTGTTGTTGTTCAATATATTCTTGGCAAGGTTTTATTCCTACCATTTGTCTTATGGTTTCATTTGGTATTCTATCTCTTCTTGTGTTTTTTGTTACTTTTCTCAAGCATCGCATCTCACATGCATTGATCTTTCTTAAATGTGATTTAGAAAGGGTCCATGTTTGACGTTCATAGCACAATTCAAAATTAATTAAATGACCAATTTAATTAGGTAAATATAAATTCATTAGTGACTCACTTGATTAGGCCATTCTATATTTATTAAGTCACCTATTTAATTAAGTAAGTAGAAGAATAGGAAGAATTGAATGCGGAAAAAAAGAAAACAAATAATGAAGTCTTAAAGCAACGAAAATTAAGAAAAGAGAACTATTAAACACAATCAAAATAAGACCTACATTTAGATTTATTCTAATATTAAATTGTTGGGGCATGTTAAAAGACACAGCAGCCTACTAAAAGTAATCTTGGAAGGGAAAATACACTGTAAAAGAGGCAGACCAGGACTAACATGGACGAGTATCATCTAAAGATGGACAAGTCACCCTATGATAACCTGCACTATCATAGCAAGAAAGAGACAGTGCAGAATGGCGCTCCTTCGATGCGGAGACGGCACTCAATGATGATTTAATTAAGTAATTCTCAATTCTTTAGGCGGAACTCGTTTGAATAGGTAACTTATTATGTAAAACGATACTTATTAAGTAATTCTCATTTGATGAGCTGACTCTCATTTCATTAAATAATCCACGCATTATTAAGTGTCTTTTAAGTAACCGAACCATTTGATTAAGTAAATCTAATGTTATTATGTAACTCATTTAATTAAGTCGCTCTCAATTCATTAAATAAATCACATGTTATTTGCCGAGGGCGTGTCTGTAGGGTGGAAAGTCGTATACATCGCGACCTCCAGTAAATTAAAGACAATTCATTTATGCCCACTTAGGGTCCTTAAAACAATACCAGAGCTAAAACTAAGAATTGCAAAATGTTATTTCTTCTCAATATTCCTATATGGCGCAGAAACATGGACATTAGACAAGAAAACTAGAAGAGAGTAAATTGGTATGGTATGTCGGCGTAGAAGAGAGCAAATTGTTATGGTATGTCGGCGTAGAAGAGAGCAAATTGGTATGGTATGTCGGCGTAGAAGAGAGTAAATTGGTATGGTATGTCGGCGTAGAAGAGAGTAAATTGGTATGGTATGTCGGCGTAGAAGAGAGCAAATTGGTATGGTTTGTCGGCGTAGAAGAGAGCAAATTGGTATGGTATGTCGGCGTAGAAGAGAGCAAATTGGTATGGTTTGTCGGCGTAGAAGAGAGCAAATTGTTATGGTATGTCGGCGTAGAAGAGAGCAAATTGTTATGGTATGTCGGCGTAGAAGAGAGTAAATTGGTATGGTATGTCGTCGTAGAAGAGAGTAAATGGTATGGTATGTCGGCGTAGAAGAGAGCAAATTGTTATGGTATGTCGGCGTAGAAGAGAGCAAATTGTTATGGTATGTCGGCGTAGAAGAGAGTAAATTGGTATGGTTTGTCGGCGTAGAAGAGAGCAAATTGGTATGGTTTGTCGGCGTAGAAGAGAGTAAATTGGTATGGTATGTCATCGTAGAGGAGAACAAATTGGTATGGTATGTCATCGTAGAGGAGAGCAAATTGGTATGGTATGTCATCGTAGAGGAGAGCAAATTGGTATGGTATGTCATCGTAGAGGAGAGCAAATTGGTATGGTATGTCATCGTAGAGGAGAGCAAATTGGTATGGTATATCGGCGTAGAAGAGAGCAAATTGGTATGGTATGCCATCGTAGAGGAGAGCAAATTGGTATGGTATATCATCGTAGAGGAGAGCAAATTGGTATGGTATATCATCGTAGAAGAGAGCAAATTGGTATGGTATATCATCGTAGAAGAGAGTAAATTGGTATGGTATATCATCGTAGAAGAGAGCAAATTGGTATGGTATATCATCGTAGTAGGAGAGCAAATTGGTATGGTATATCATCGTAGAAGAGAGCAAATTGGTATGGTATATCATCGTAGAAGAGAGCAAATTGGTATGGTATATCATCGTAGAAGAGAGCAAATTGGTATGGTATATCATCATAGAAGAGAGTAAATTGGTATGGTATATCATCGTAGAAGAGAGCAAATTTGTATGGTATATCATCGTAGAAGAGAGCAAATTGGTATGGTATATGGGCGTAGAGGAGAGCAAATTGGTATGGTATATCGGCGTAGAAGAGAGCAAATTGGTATGGTATATCATCGTAGAGGAGAGCAAATTGGTATGGTATATCATCGTAGAGGAGAGCAAATTGGTATGGTATATCGGCGTAGAAGAGAGCAAATTGGTATGGTATGTCGGCGTAGAAGAGAGCAAATTGGTATGGTATATCGGCGTAGAAGAGAGTAAATTGGTATGGTATATCGGCGTAGAAGAGAGTAAATTGGTATGGTATATCGGCGTAGAAGAGAGTAAATTGGTATGGTATATCGGCGTAGAGGAGAGCAATTTGGTATGGTATGTCATCGTAGAGGAGAGCAAATTGGTATGGTATGTCCGAGTAGAGGAGAGCAAATTGGTATGGTATATCGGCATAGAAGAGCTAGCTATCATTCTATCTTTCTCTCTTATTCTGATTGAAAGTATTCTCTTATTCCCAGTCACACAATTCTTTCTCTTTCTTTAGCTCCTTTCTTGTTATTCTGTCATTAACTCTCTCATACTCTTTTCATCTGTTACTATATCACTCTATTTTTTCTGCCTAGTCTTGTGTCTCTCTCAATATCTGTCTTTCTCTGACTATTTATCTGAATTTATTTATATTAAACCTTTCTACCTGTTTGCTCTCTCTCTCCCCCCCCCCCCCTCTCTCTCTCTTTCTCTCTATCGATATATATATATATCGTTCTCTATATTTTGGTGACCTTGGTTATCTTTATTACGTTCATTCACCATCTTGTTTTCTTTTTTTATATCTCTATTTTCTCTCTCTCTCTCTCTCTCTCTCTCTCTCTCTCTCTTTCTCTCACTGACGCATATACCTTTCACTTAATATATAATTAATTTCTTATCTCAGCCTTTCCTATATTTCTTCTATCTCTCACCCGCTCCCAATTCCCCACCGTCCTATATCTCTCTGTTTTCATCTCTGTTATTCCTTTACCACATCTCTCTCTCTCTCTCTCTCTCTCTCTCTCTCTCAGTAAAAGAAACTCGAAGATAAAAAGGTAACTATGGTCTCATATCTTGCAAGAAACGACGCGTAGGTAGGGGAGGTAACTGCTCTCACATTAAACAAAGAAACAAAAAAACAACCAGCACCAGAGGTGAACGGCAGGGGAGGTAATTACCTACGTTCTGGCAAGAAACTGAAGCTATTTCATCTGGTAATATTTGCATTTCAATGCTTTCGTTGCGAATAAATAAAAAGCCGAATTGCAACTTTTACGTTTGAAGATGGAGTCAGAGAAAAACGCGGGCAAAAAGAGGAAGAAGGATACAAGTTGGAGATCAGGAGGTAAAAGCAAAAAAAAAAAAAAAAAAAAAAAAAAAAAAAAAAAAAAAAGAGGAGAGAAAGAAGAAAGAAACGTAGAGTGTTTGGAAAAGGGATAAGATCGGAACTGAAAAAATAAATGTGAAGTGGAGAAAAAGTAAATACAAATGATGATGAATATAGTAGGTAGTCTGGGAGATAAGAAAACGCGAATGTTATAGGGGGGAGAAAGTAGACATACGCAGATAAAATGAATGAAAAAGAGTAAGAAATGAAGAGAGGAGAAAGAGTGAAGTAAATGATATTAGTAGAAGAGTGAACAAAAATGTTATTATGAGAAGGAGTGGACGAAGATGATATTGGGGAGAAGGAGTAAACGAAAATAATATTGGGAGAAGGAGTAAACGGGAATAATATTGGGAGAAGGAGTAAACGGAAATAATATTGGGAGGAGTAAACGGAAATAATACTCGGAGAAGAGTAAACGGAAATAATATTGGGAGAAGGAGTAAACGGGAATAATATTGGGAGAAGGAGTAAACGGAAATAATATTCGGAGAAGGAGTAAACGGAAATAATATTGGGAGAAGGAGTAAATGGAAATAATATTGGGAGAAGGAGTAAACGGAATAATATTGGGAGAAGGAGTAAACGGAAATAATATTGGGAGAAGGAGTAAACGGAAATAATATTGGGAGAAGGAGTAAACGGAAATAATATTGGGAGAAGGAGTAAACGGAAATAATATTCGGAGAAGGAGTAAACGGGAATAATATTGGGAGAAGGAGTAAACGGAAATAATATTGGGAGAAGGAGTAAACGGAAATAATATGGGAGGAGTAAACGGAAATAATATTGGGAGAAGGAGTAACGGAAATAATATTGGGAGAAGGAGTAAACGGAAATACTATTGGGAGAAGGAGTAAACGGAAATAATATTGGGAGAAGGAGTAAACGGAAATAATATTGGGAGAAGGAGTAAACGGAAATAAATATTGGGAGAAGGAGTAAACGGAAATAATATTGGGAGGAGTAAACGGAAATAATATTGGGAGAAGGAGTAAACGGGAATAATATTGGGAGAAGGAGTAAACGGAAATAATATTGGGAGAAGGAGTAAACGGAAATAAATATTGGGAGAAGGAGTAAACGGAAATAATATTGGGAGAAGGAGTTAACGGAAATAATATTGGGAGAAGGAGTAAACGGAAATAATATTGGGAGGAGTAAACGAAAATGATGTTGGGAGAAGGAGTGAACTAAAATTATGTTGGGAGAAGGATTGAACTAAAATGATGTAGGGAGAAGGAGTGAACTAAATGATGTTAGGAGAAGGAGTGAACTAAATGATGTTGGGAGAAGGAGTGAACTAAAATGATGTTGGAAGAAGGATTGAACTAAAATGATGTTGGAAGAAGGATTGAACTAAAATGATGTTGGGAGAAGGATTGAACTAAATGATGTTAGGAGAAGGAGTGAACTAAATGATGTTGGGAGAAGGAGTGAACTAAATGATGTTGGGAGAAGGAGTGAACTAAAATGATGTTGGAAGAAGTATTGAACTAAAATGATGGTAGGAGGAGTGAACTAAAGTGATGTTGGGAGCAGTAGTGTTGAACTAAAATGATGTTGGGAGAAGTATTGAACTAAAATGATGGTAGGAGGAGTGAACTAAAATAATGTTGGGAGAAGGAGTGAACTAAAATGATAGTAGGAGAAGGAGTGAGCGAAAATGATGTTGGGAGAAGTAAACGAAAAATGTGGAAATAATAAAATATGTGACAGATAAGATCATAGCCGCAAAAGTGGGAAGGAAATAAACAAACAGACAATCAGAAGGAGGTACGGATCGACGAGCGGACGGACGGACGAACAGACAGACAGAAGGAGGTACGGATCGACGAGCGGACGGACGGACGAACAGACAGACAGAAGGAGGTACGGATCGACGAGCGGACGGACGGACGAACCGACAGACAGAAGGAGGTACGGATCGACGAGCGGACGGCCGGACGAACAGACAGACAGACAGACAGACAGAAGGAGGTACGGATCGACGAGTGGACGGACGGACGAACCGACAGACAGATGGAGGTACGGATCGACGAGCGGACGGACGGACGAACAGACAGACAGAAGGAGGTACGGATCGACGAGCGGACGGACGGACGAACAGACAGACAGAAGGAGGTACGGATCGATGAGCGGACGGCCGGACGAACAGACAGACAGAAGGAGGTACGGATCGATGAGCGGACGGCCGGACGAACAGACAGATAGATGTAAATAAATCGACAGAGGTGAAAGTAGTGAGTGAAAAAAAATACAATCGCTATATCGAGAGAAAGATAAATTTAGTGTAAGTAGCAAAGTGGGACGGAAATAGACAAAGAATGAGAGAGAGAGAGAGAGAGAGAGAGAGAGAGAGAGAGAGAGCAATTGAGAGAAGATGACGAATACAACGATAAAAGCAAACGTTTCTATCAATAACTTTCCAAGACAAGAAATAACGATAATAGCAGATCACGATGCGCCATCTATCAACAGAGACAACAACCTAGTCTATATAGAGTTCTCCTGACATCTGAATAGACCACACGTTTACTTATAGTTAAGGCAGCTCGTTAATTGTCTAGTTCTTTGTGATGATTATTGCAAATCTTGGATTTAAACTGTATACATTGCGTGGACAGAGAAATGAGTAGTCAGTGATGTAAAAGAAACAGGATGACAGTGAATATTTTGTTTCCTAAGAAGAAGAAACGTGATGATGATTACGGAGAAGGATACGAAGAAAAGATCGGTCACAGAAACCGAAAACAGTGGAAAGGAAGTTGTAGTCGATACAGTAATTTGTATTTGTATGAGTAGTAAAAGTTGTGTTTGTTTGAGTAGTAGAAGTTGTATTTGTATGAGAAGTAAAAGTTGTGTTTGTTTGAGTAGTAGAAGTTGTATTTGTATGAGAAGTAAAAGTTGTGTTTGTTTGAGTAGTAGAAGTTGTATTTGTATGAGAAGTAAAAGTTGTGTTTGTTTGAGTAGTAGAAATTGTATTTGCATGAGATGTAAAAGTTGTGTTTGTTTGAGTAGTAGAAGTTGTATTTGTATGAGAAGTAAAAGTTGTGTTTGTTTGAGTAGTAGAAGTTGTATTTGTATGTGTAGTCGAAGCTGTATATGTATGTGTAGTAGAAGTTGTATTTGTATGTGTAGTAGAAGTTGTATTTGTATGTGTAGTAGAAGTTGTATTTGTATGTGTAGTAGAAGTTGTATTTTTAGAAGTAGAAGTTGTATTTGTATGTGTAGTAGAAGTTGTATTTGTATGTGTAGTAGAAGTTGTATTTTTAGAAGTAGAAGTTGTATTTATATGTGTAGTAGAAGTTGTGTTTGTATGTGTAGTAGAAGCTGTATTTGTGTGTGTAGTAGAAGTTGTATTTGTATGAGTAGTAAATGTTGTATTTGTATGAGTCGTAAATGTTGTATTTGTATGAGTAGTAAATGTTGTATTTGTATGAGCAGTAAAAGTTGTATTTGTATGAGTAGTAAAAGTTGTATTTGTATGAGTAGTAAAAATTGTATTTGTGTGAGTAGTAAACGTTGTATTTTGTTGAGCAGTAAAAGTTGCATTTGTTTGAGTAGTAGATGTTGTATTTGTATGAGTAGTAAAAGTTGTATTTGTACGAGTAGTAGAAGTTGTATTTTTGTGAGAGTAGTAAAAGTTGTATTTCTATGAGAAGTAGAAGTTGTATTTCTATGAGAAGCAGAAGTTGTATTTGCTCTTGTTGTTGTTCCATTAGCAGCGGCTTTGATATAAAAAAAATAATAAGAGAAAAATAGGAAAACAGTGTAAATTTAAAAAAAAATAAGATTACAAGATTATTGAGGAAGGGAGAGGGGAGGTATTCAGTGAAAAAAAGTAATACAAGGAAAGTACATGTGGCAAACGAAGAAAGGAAGCAGAGACACGCAAAAACTAAAATGATAACGGTACAGATGAACACGCGCAAAAACAAATAAAATAACAGCAGTATCCAACAGTTGAAATAAAAAAAGACAAAAAGATAAGAAAAATAAAGAAGTGAAATATAAAGAAATTGTCCTAAAATAGGAACAAGGAGAAATGCCACATGTTCGCCTCACCACAAACATCTCCAATCAGGGGCGGATATTGGATTGCATCTGCAGGGGTTCTCGGGGGGTAGAGAGTTTAAAATGTTTTTTTTTTTTTTTTTTAAACGAAATGTTGGCACTAATGATAAAACAAGCGAATAATTTTAACTACTAATCAACTAATTTTGTTGAAATACTAGAGTTAACAAGCACCACTGAGGGACAATTAGTCCAGAGTAGAAAACTGCGTCTTCCCACGGCGTTTCACAGCATACGGGATAATGTGAAGACTGCACTTAAATGCTGTTAAGTGTAATAGTTTGGTGTTGCCCAAGATTTTTCTGTTTTTTTTTTTTTTTTTTTTTTTAAACTGCTGGTTCATCTCTCTCTACATGCACAGATTTGCCCGCTAAACATTTTATGAAAGAAACAACAAAAAAGCTCGCTGTTTCTACTTTTTGTTGGTTCATCTCTCAACAGACATGCTATAACCTCTCAACATTTTATGAAGAAACAACAACAACAACAACAACAAAAACAACAAAACGCGCTTCCTATTTCTAAAAGACGATGGGTAGTATTTCCATGTTCAGACACAGTATACGTTTCGTCTAACCATTAAAAAAAAAAATGCATAACTCTCAACTATATAGAGACAGATAGATTCAAATAATCTATAGAAAAAGTAAGTAAAGGCTTCCTCCACGCCTTGTTAGTCGAATTGAGAATATGTTTCCGTGACCAGGGCGTATATTTGGGTGTTGTGGTCGGTATCACGCCAGGCTGCCTTTTCTTCCTAGAAAAAACTCTAGTACCAATTTTTAGAGACTGGGTGAACCCTGGTGTCTTGTCGGTCCTTAAAAAAATAATCCGCCACTTTTGAGAATTGAACCCGGACTCTTTTAATTAAGAACCGAGCACACTAACCACTTAGCCACCGAGCACACTAACCACTTAGCCACCGAGCACACTAATCACTTAGCCACCGAGCACACTAACCACTTAGCCACCGAGCACACTAACCACTTAGCCACCGAGCACACTAACCACTTAGCCACCGAGCACACTAACCACTTAGCCACCGAGCACACTAACCACTTAGCCACCACCAAGACTTTTTTTTAGCAGATTAGGTAGGACTGGGAGTGCAATATTGTATAGAGTAAAATAGAAGAAATCCCATTGTTAGATGTGAGTAGAGAAATAGCAGTTACGGAGTTGTAAACAATTCAGATTCAGAAAATTAACAGCAGGCGATGGACAATTGTTCATCAGGGGCAGTTCAAGTTCATGATATAAATATCACTATTACGAGATCATAATAGTGTTATTTTGAAACTTAGAGGTTAAATAAAGTATCAGGATGACGTTTTGTATTGGAAATTTTGACACATAGTTCAAACAATGTTTAGACTTCGCAACAAGTTGTTGGCTGCGTATGGCTTGCGCAAAGAGAAAGCCAATAAATTACGCAAATGAGACTAAGGTTTTTGGTCTCAATATAAACCTGTGATAACCTCTACGTTAATCTCAGAGAAGAAAAGTATATATAAATTACGTACACCCCTATATGAAAATTAATGATGAATAAATTTGAATATGAATGATTGTTGAATGATATGTTGCCTGTGATTGTTGGTCATGCCAAAACCATTGTTTAAAACGTTGTGCATGGATATAGGTGATCTGTCAACATAATAAAAGAAGTCCAAACAAGAGATATAAATAAGAAGTCCAAACAAGAGATATAAATAAGAAGCAAGCTACACAACCGTGGCACAGGAGTAAATTCAGGTATGGTTACTTAACAGAACGAGTGTCTGATCTTCATCACAAGTGTCTTGTCAAGAAGATACAGGCGAAGACTTGCTACTGTACATGATGACGATGTAAAATTTTGGTTTTAACATCGAACTTTGACTTTCATGAATCTCCAAAAGATTCAGAAGAGATCCTTCTCTCTTTCAGTCAAATGATTACTCTCTCCCTTCTCTCTCTTTATATATATATATTTTTTTTTTTTCATTATGTGCTAAACATGATTAGCACAAGGCTGTTTTCTCGTAGTGCTGTGAAGTAAATTCTCACTACAATAAACAAAGCGAAATTAAAAAGATAATTTAAGGAATGAATTAAAGGTAGAAAAACCAAATGAAGTGAATCTATATATATATATATATATATATATATATATATATATATATATATATATATATATATATATATATATATACACATATCACCATCATCAAGTACATGGCTTGTAGGCGTAGGTGCTCATGTCTCTCCATAACTTTCGATCTCGACAGTTATATATCATATCTGCTGTTGACCTTCTGCCAAGCCATTCTCTTAAGCTGTCTAGTATCTTTTCTCTTTGTTCCCTCTATTTCTTCGTCACTCAATTTTCTCAGTTATCACAATAAATTCCTTCTGTTCCCTTCTCATTACATGGCCAAAAAAAATGATGACTGCTTCTTTCGAATATTGAATATTAGCTCTTTATGCTTTGGCCTCTTTCAGAACGTTTTCATTACTCTTCTTAGCTGTCCATGGTATTCTCAATATTCTTCAGTAAAACCACATTTCTACAGACTCCAGTGATTCTCTTGTCTGTTGTCCTATTGTCTATGATTTACATCCATATGTTAAGAACTCTACATAACATTTAAGAACTCTATTTGTTGTTTCTATTGTCAAAAATGGATTGCATAATATCGTCCTAATGTTTTGGAAAGCTGCTTTTGCCTGAGCCATTCTGCATCTCACCTCTGTTGTACATCTACAGTCTGAGGTTAACAAAGTTCCCAGACATTTAAACTCATTTACCTGTATATATATATATATATATATATATATATATATATATATATATATATATATATATATAAAACTGCACTAGTGCAATCGTTGTTGTCCTCATGTTTTGTTGATGCGTTGTGCTGTGTCACGCTTTCACTAATTATCTCTTGATGTTGCTCCACCTTCTAACTAAATCAATGTCATCCTCTTGACATTTTCCCCACTGCTTTATCGTCAACGTGGTCGTCAGGACAGTGTCATAGCTTTTTTAGGTGCCCAATATATTTTACAGTTTCACTTCTATTGGTTTTTCTACGTTTAATTAATTACTTAAATAATCTTTTTAATTTCACTTTGTTTATTGTAGTGAGAATTTACTTCACAGCACTACGACAAAAACAGACTTGTGCTAATAATTTTTAGCACATAATGAAAGTACACGTGGTACCTTTAGTTTGCTGGTTGTGTACAAATTTAGGTTATTCTTCCAAAAAGTTCGATGCTGCTCTCCAACGGTTGCAGTTCTGAAAGTGTAGCCACATTTATACCCGTATCGACATTCAACAAAGAAGTATGAGAAGCATTTTTCTATTTTTTTTTAAAGTACATTTTTGACAAAAGAAACAAGAAAAAAAAGTTTATAAATGTTATGTAGAACCAGTCTTATCGTATGGATGTGAATCATGGACAATAAGATAACAGACAAGAAAATCACTGGAAGCTATAGAAATGTGGTTTTACAGAAGAATGTTGAAAATGCCATGGACAGCTAAGAATAGCAATGAAAACGTTCTGAAATAGACCAAAGCAAAACGATAGTTAATTTCCAATATTAGGAAGAAAGAATCATCATTTTTTGGTCATTCAATGAGAAGAGAACAGCTGGAATACATAGTGACAACCGAGAAAATTTAGAGACGAAGAGATAGAGGAAAGCAAAGAGAAAAGATACCAGACAGCCTAAGAGAATAGCTAGGCAGAAGATCAACAACAGAAATAATAAATTACTGTCGAGGTCAAAAGTTGTGGAGAGAAATGATCACCTACCTTAGCAGGCATGGTTCGTGATGGTAATGAGTAATGATAATGATGTAATACCTCTCTTTTGTGTAATTTGGTTCCTTAGGAAAGTCGTGTATTCGTGAACTTCCGGTCAATATCGTGGATAGGCGACATGAATAATTGAAGGTTATGTATGAAAGTGTTCCTTGTTGCAGTTTCCTCATATTCCAAGTCCGGCTTGTTGCAGGAGCTACTGAGTTAGGTGCTCTGTGCACACCGTGAGCTGTGTGTTTCATGCGTTTTGATCATGTTTAGATATTCCAATTGTTTACGATGAATGATGATATTGTATGGCAGGGAAATGTTGGCTGTGTTCACTTTCTGTGCGGTTTCGCCTTATGTCTTTTGGCGTGTGCTGAGACTGCTATGATGGGGACTACAGCTACATTTCTTTGTTTGGGAGATGAGTTAGTAATTCGGATAATTCCACTGGCACGGGCGGTTGAGCAATTATGGATTTAAATTCGTTTGCAGTGATACGGGGCTTCCATAACCAAAGAACCAAAGTCATGTATGAAGCAGCAACGTCGAGCTTTTTGTATCACACATTTAGCAAAGCTGTTACAATACATTTATCTTTTTACCATGTTCCAGCATAGAAGATATGATGGCCCCAAGACGCTACCACTGGACGTATCAGTCAATCTCTCCACAATCGCACCTGAGGCAAACAAATCAACTCATTAGTTGCCACGGACGGCCGCGTGATCTGGACAGCACATCCGTCAGAGTTTTTTTCCTGGGTTTGTGTCTTTAAATAGGTCATCCACTCATCCAGGGGACACCGATTGCAAACATTTAAAATCATCTATTGGGATTCCGTCATAATTTAAATCACTGACTGAATTTTCATCAGAATTTATCTCATTGACAGTGAGTGATACTGTTATTATTTAAATTGCTGACTGAGATTCCGTCAAAATGTAAGTTACTGAGATTTCGTCAGAAGTTATCTCACTGACTGAGATTCTGTCACAATTGAAATCACTTACTGAGATTCCGTCATAATTTATAACATTGACAGAGATACTGTCATAATTTAAGTTACTGGCTGAGATTCCGTCACAACTTATGTCACTGACTAATATTTTGCCACAGTCATTATTATATATTATGTTAATACATGACATTAAGTCACGACGGTTTTATTATAATTCTACACCTTCTTAACCCCGGTAGAGTCTAGAGAAAGAAGCGATCCGGGAAAGACACCGCATTTCACGTCCGCAGCAGAACTGCTCACTAACCACAGCGCTACCATGACTTCTTCTTGTTGATAACAACTAAATTAATTAAACAAGTATATTTTTCTCTATATTTAACCATCGACGATACAATCGAAAGGTGTCAATTAGTGATCCGATCTCTGTTATTTTTTGTCAGAAAGAAAAATTCCCCGCACTGTGCGTGAAATCTGCAGCACACACGGCAACCCCACTCCACAGCTGTTTGTTTTCATCTCAAAGTGGCATTTAAATTCCAATCTTAGACATTTTTCATCGTTTATAGATTAATGTACCATGGGCCTAGTACATTCCACTCATTGTTCAGACTGATAGTTTATGAGGGTGGTTTTAATTTGTGACACAAAATACAAAACATTTTTAGCTAGTCAATATTAATGTATGATTAATGTATGATAATATTAATGTATGATAATATCAATATATGATTAATGTATGATATTATTAATGTCTGATTAATGTATAATATGTGTGAGGACTTCCGGTTTCATGATGGCGCGGTCACATTTGCGTCAACGTTCACCGTTACGTATTTGTTTTGGTTTTTTTGCCGGAAAGATGGTAAATTCTATCTTTCCAATGTAGATAAGTGTATAGATCGGATGTTCCACTGTTGGGATCTTCGTCGGTGAAGCGAATTACGTGCATGTGATCGGAGATCCTCTAGAGTGTGCACAATAGTATGTTCTGTATTGAATGTACGTCATCATTGGAATACTGGTCAATATGGCGGAAAGGCGGCATGAACTTTTGAGGTATTTTGTATTATAAGTGTTCCTTGTTGTAGTTTCCTCATATCCCAGGCCCGGTTTGCTGATGTAGTTACTGAGTTTAGTGCTCTCTACACACCGTGAGCTGTGTATTTCATCCGGATCGTGTTTGGATACTTCGATAGCTTACAATGAATGATGTTTCCGTATGAAGAAGGACAATTCAGCTGAAGGACAATTCAGCTGCGTTCAATTTCAGTACCGTTTGGCCTTATGTGTTTTTGGCGTGTGCTGTAGCTGCTATGATGAGGATTGCAACTGTCCTTCTTTGTTTGGATCCTTCAATTAGATGAGATGGTAATTCGGAAGATTCCACTGGCACGGACGGTTGAACAAGTATAGATTTTAATTCGTTTGCAGTGATACCGGGGCCTTCAACTAACCATAACCATTAATGTATGAATGATATTTTAGTAGATAATGCTCGTAACAAAAAGATCGGCAAATCTGAGAGTTCCGGGGGATGCAATATTTAATTTTTGACCACAATTTTTTATACTTTAAAATACAGCTTCTTCTAATCAACTTGAATGTATAATACAAGAGGCATATGCATTTTGCCTTCCGGGAAAGATATAAATAAGCTATGCAGCTAAAGTATCAATGTCGAACAACTATGCTCCCAAGCAAGAGAACAATTTAAAGTCCGTTGAACATTATGTACAAGGTCACGTTAACTACTCTATTTCCAATTCATCATCATCAAGCACCATGCCTACTGGCGAAGGTAATCATATCTCTTCTAAACTTTCGATCTCGACAGATATTTATCATGTCTACTGTTGACCATTCTCTTAAGCTGTATGTTATTTTTTTTCTCTTTGCTACCCTCTATCTCTTCATCCCTCAACTTTCCCACTTGTCGCAATATATTCCAGCTGTTCCCATTCTCGTTAAATGGCGGAAAAAAATGATGTTTATCGTTTTCAATTACAATTGTATATTTATTTGAATACTTGGTTTATCTAAAACAGTTTTGTTTATTGAATCGCTTGCCAAAATCAGTGCTCTTTTCTTTTCTTTTCTTTTTTTCATTCCAGTTACATAAAAAAAATAACAAAATATATTTCAAAATGAAAGGAAAATCTGAAACAAGTTTTAAGTAATTGAGTATATGGAACGTTAACGAATGTAAAGGTGTGGGCATTTGATAAGAAGTAGACCAACATGTAGTACGAGCATACTACATGAAAATGTCAGGACACCAGGCAAAAGGACGGCCAGTGACTTGATGGGTAGACAGAATAAGAGAATCACTCAATAAATTCGAAGTTACTTTTGTTATACATATCTCGTCCCTGTTATAATTTACGAACAAGCTGTAAAAAAGAAAAACAAAGAAAAGACGAAGAGGAAGACAAATAAGAACAACACGAAAGAGCGGAAGATGAAGAGGATGATGAGGCCAATGAAGAAGAATTAGACGAAAAAGGAAAAGAAGAATACTAAGAAGACAAAGCAGATGTAAAAGTAAAGAAAAGTAAAAAAATAAAAAACAAAAATAGCAGATATATATATATAAAGAGAGAGGCAGGGAGAAAGAGAAAGAGAGCATGATTTATTTCTTTAAGCACTCTTTATTTCATGGGAATCGCCAGATATCTAATTGCTATTTCATACTAAATAGCCAATTGTGGAATCTCTTAATATAAATACATTTATTATAATTCTATTTGGCTTCTTTTTCTTTTCGTTAAAAAAAAAAATTCCCCCATCTCCCATATTTTATATCTAATTTGGTTTAAATTGCATATTGATTGGAAATAAATTGTTTTTTTTTTAAATATACGCTTAAACTAGATGGTAGAAAGTTATACAGAGCAAAAAATATAGAGAGAGGGAAGGAGGGAGAGAGAGATATAGGGAGAGAGGGGAGGGAGAGAGAGACTGAAGGAAAGAAAGGGGAAGATAGAGGGTGGGAGAGGGAAGAAGAGGGTGAGGTAGGAAGAGGGGGGAGAGGGATGAAGAGAGGTAGAGAGAGGGTGGGAGAGGGAGGAAGAGGGGGATGGGGAGAGAAAAGGACGGAGGGATAGGATGGAAGAGGGCGAGAGAGTGGTAGGGGAGAGAGAGGAAGGGAAAAGGAGGAAGAGTGGTAGAGAAGGGGGAGAGGGAAGGGGAGGGAGGGAGAGTGAGAGCGGGAGAGTGAGAGAGAGGTAGGGAGAGGGAGTGAGGGAGAGAGAGTAGTGGTAGGAAGAGGGAGAAATTCATGAAGATAATAGAGAAGATGTTATTAAAACCAAAGTAGAGAACAGTCTCTCTTTCTCGTCTACCTTTTAGCTCCCAGTGGAGCATAGGTCTTCAACAAACACTTTCCAAGTCGTTCTGTTTCTTGCCATTCTTTTAAGATCATTCCATGTCTTCCCCATCATATTCATCTCTGCTTCTGTCTGTCTTCTCCAATAATTTCTTGGTCTTCCTCCTTGTCATTTCTTCTGGGGATTCCAAAAATGGGCCTGTTGTGTAATACTCTCAGTTGGCTTCCGTAGTGTGTGTCCTATCCAACGCCATCGTCTTCGCTGTATCTCTTTATCCACTGGTATTTGACTGGTACATTTCCATAATTCTATGTTAGTGAATTTGTCCTGCCATTTCCATCCTTTTATTCTGCTTAAGCATCCATTAATGAAAGTATGTATCTTCATTATTGTCAATTTTGTTGTTCTCCATGTTTCACAGCCATAAAATAGGACTGACTTAATATTGAAGTTGAAATTTTTTATTTTTGTTTTGTAAGAGAACAGTAACGAAATTTAATTATTAAAAATAAATAAAGAAAAGTATGACAACTCCCATTTAACCAGTTCAATTCCCCCCCCCCTCAAATTCATGTGGTTAGAACAATCATCCCCGCCCCACAAACTGCGCACAAAATATACGCCCCTGGCCCCCCCCCCCCCCCCCTCTGATCCAGCTACCTGACAACCAACGGTTGTCTTGGTAAAAACATTAAAACGTACAAAATAAAAAAAAATAAAAAAGAAAGAAAACTGGTTGCAGGGGCATGTTGACCTTACTGGTGAGTAAATCAGTTCTGGCTCAGGTTTAGTTTAGGTAAAACGTGCCAGGCAAGTAATCTTTTTTATCCGTTTTTTTTTCTGTGACCAAAGGCCTAGGTCTGACACAAGTCTGATGTTTTTACCTGCTTTCATTGAGGGCTTAATTCTTTCTTCAATGTTTAAGCTCTACCTTATTTTATTGTGTCATTGTGTTTGTGCTCTCTCTCTCTCTTCATCTTCACTTTCTGTTATACCCAGTTGGGTGTTGATGGAGATATAAAATTATAGTTCTTGCCCTTGTGACAGCCTCAGCCATTGTCAGTTAATGTTACTGCGGTGTTTCTCGAATGCTGTCAGTCCATCTTACTTTGGGTCTACCACAGGCTCCTCTTCTATCTACTCTTTAATATGTTTTATATAATACAGAATCTATTGGGCATTCTTCCATATGAGCAAACCATGTCTTTTGTTGCCTTTTGTATGTTTTATTGTAAAAAAGTAAAAGTAAAAGTAAAGTACCACCGTCACGTCAAGTGGCGTATAGGGAAATATGGTGTTAGTGACCCCATATTTTACAGACCTTCAGCACATGATTTTTGGGGTAATGTGGTCGGTATTACGCCCGTGCTGCTTTACTTTCCCAGAAAAATATCCGGTACCCATTTAAGGCTGGGTGAACCCGGAAGCCGTCGGTTGGGATCGAACCCTACCCCTTGTCCTTTGTAGTCAAGTTCACTAACCACTGAGCTATCGCGACTCCACATGTTTTATTGTGCATGTGCTATTTCCAATTCTAATTTATTTTATTTTAAAATATTTATACAAAGAGGACACATCATGTAGGTAAAAATGGAAAGAAATGGATCTATTGTAGAAGTAAATAAATCTGTCCTTGAAAGGAATGTGAGATAGAAACGAAAGCAGTACTGTTCATGGTTAACTTAGTTATAAAGTACAAGCATAAATCTAGTAGAAATAGCCCCTAAATAACAATTCACTTTGAATTTGTGTGTTCCCTTTGTGAGACCAACACGGGAAACTCTAGGCATCGCGCTGTGTGTGTTTAAGACTACATTGCATGCCAAGACTGCGGAACGGAACAATGCAGTCTTCCCTGTGCTGTAGATGACTGGTCCCACTAGCGCACACAATATGGTTTGCTAAGCTTGTTTAACAGCCGGCTATCAAATAATGTTTGTGTTTTGCAGTGAAGACATTTGCGTGCTTTGTTTACCAGCTGGGCGGACAAACACTACCATAGGGGTGAAAAGAGGAAAAGGTGGACTTTCAATAGCTCGCGGGTTGTCGTTTTATGGTAACTATTCTTTTTATATGGAGACACAAATACGGTACAATGATTTATATTAATCGTCTAAATATACATATAAAGTACAAGTAAAGAGCCCCGTCACGCCAAGTGGCGTATAGGGAATATGGTGTTAGTGACCATAAATTTTACAGACCTTCGGCACATGATTTTTTTGGGGTAATGTGGTCGGTATTACACCCGTGCGGCTTTACTTTCCCAGAAAAAAATCCGGTACCCATTTAATTTTTGGGGCACGTTAAAAGACACAACAGCCTAATAAAGTAACATTGGAAGGGAAAATACAAGGGAAATAGGCAGAGGCCGAAACAGAGTGGAATGGCGATTCATAGTAGCCAACCTTCGCTGCGGAGACGGCATCCGTTGATGACCCATTTAAGGTTGGGTGAACCCGGATTTTAATTCGTATGCAGTGATACTGAAGCCTTCCATAACTATAACCATTTCTACAGCCCTTAAACAACAAAACAAGTGCAAATCTAAAATTAAGTACAGATAATTGGTATGTCTATAATATATTGGTATATGAATCAGAAATATGAGCTATAAACAGGTGAACAGAAAATACAACTGAAGTTCTAGAAATGTGGGTTTACAGAAGAATGGGTTAATTTTGCTAAACAGTGAAGGAAACAAATGATGACGTTCTGAATAACTAAATATGAAAACATATTTATTGAATAGAATCAGTGCAAGATAATTTAGATATTTTGGACATAGCAATAATCTGAGAGACATCTTAATAGGAAAAATACATGTAACATGAGACAAAGGCATGAAAAGATTAAATAGATAGACTATATAGAGGGTAGACTGAGAAACAAGTTATAGATTGTACTATCAAGGCAAGAGATATAGTGCACTATCAAGGCAAGAGATAGAGTGTACTATCAAGGCAAGAGATATAGTGCATTATCAAGGCAAGAGATAGAGTGTACTATCAAGGCAAGAGATAGAGTGTACTATCAAGGCAAGAGATAGAGTGTACTATCAAGGCAAGAGATAGAGTGTACTATCAAGGCAAGAGATAGAGTGTACTATCAAGGCAAGAGATAGAGTGTACTATCAAGGCAAGAGATAGAGTGTACTATCAAGGCAAGAGATAGAGTGTACTATCAAGGCAAGAGATAGAGTGTACTATCAAGGCAAGAGATAGTCTACTATCAAGGCAAGAGACAGAGTGTACTATCAAGGCAAGATATGGCGTGTACTATCAAATCAAGAGACAGAGTGGAATAACGTACCATAATAGACAACTCACATAGTGGGGCGATATGTGGTAATGACTCTATATGTTTCTTCTTCTTCTTAACATATTAGCCATTTGTATACAGTTTGGTACATCTACTTTCATTCTGGAAAACGGGTGGCCAAAGGGACAACTTGTCGACCTCCAGATCAATGGAGTACAGGTTTGAATGTAGGCTTGTTTGAAAATGTTCATCTACTGAGAGTGAAAACCGAACACCTCCTGGTCACTGAAATGAATATGCGGGCTTTATTCCTCAGTCCAAGTGTCCACCTCTCCGGCAGGCCATAGACTTTGGATACTCGACATAAAGACAGCGATAAAGATAAAACATTTCACGCTTGTCAAGACTTATCATCATCATTGAGTGCCGTCTCCGCACCGAATGTTGATACCATGTAGTGCCATTCCGCTCTGTCTCTTGCTTTGCTGGTGCAGGTTGTCATAGGTTGAGTTGTCCATCTTTTGATGTCACTCATCCAAGTTGGTCTTGGTCTGCCTCTGTCTCTTTTACCTTGGTTTTTCCAATTTAAGATTACTTTTAGTAGGCTTTTGTGTCTTTTAACATGCCCCAAAAAAATCGCATTTGTCCTGTTTGAATTGTATATAGTAGTACATTTTTTTCATTTTTAGTTGTTTTAAGACTTCAAAGTTTATTTTCTTTTCTTTCCATCAAATTCTACATATTCTTCTATAAATCCACATTTCAAAGGCTTCAGTTTTCTCTTTTCTTCTCTTGTCTAATGTCCATGTTTCTGCACCAGACAAGAATGTTGAGAAGATATAACGTTTTGCTATTCTTAGTTAGCCCTGGTGTTATTTTGTCAAGACTACTTTGGTATATTTGTTACTTTCTTTCTATTAATGCAGCCTATTATATTATCCTTCTTAACATATTTCTACCTTCCTATATACTTCTGTCCTCCGTGATATATTCTACCATATGTATATTACTTTTTTTCCCCTTCTTCTTATAGTGCTCTGAACTTCGGTCGGAGCATAGGGTACTCACAAGAGATCCCCACCCAATCTGGTCTGAAGCAAGTTTGGGCAACTCTCGTAGGGACCTGCCAGCCTCTTTCATTTCATCATTTATGGTTCGTCGCCATGTCCCCAATGGTTGGCCTCTTCTTTGTTCGCCAGGTGGTATCCATGATACTGCCAGGTGATGCCCATGTTAATGCCAGGTGTTGTCCATGTTAATGCCAGATGGTACCCATGTTAATGCCAGATGGTACCCATGTTAATGCCAGGTGGTGCCCATGTTAATGCCAGATGGTGCCCATGTTAATGCCAGGTGGTGCCGATGTTAATGCCAGGTGGTGCCCATTTTAATGCCAGGTGGTGCCCATGTTAATGCCAGGTGGTGCCCATGTTAATGCCAGGTGGTGCCCATGTTAATGCCAGGTGGTGCCCATGTTAATGCCAGGTGGTGCCCATGTTAATGCCAGGTGGTGCCCATGTTAATGCCAGGTGGTGCCCATGTTAATGCCAGATGGTGCCCATGTTAATGCCAGGTGGTGCCTATGTTAATGCCAGGTGGTGCCCATGTTAATGCCAGGTGGTGCCCCTGTTAACGCCAGGTGGTGTCCATGTTAATGCCAGGTGGTGCCCATGTTAATGCCAGGTGGTGCCCATGTTAATGCCAGGTGGTGCCCATGTTAATGCCAGATGCAGAAGCCTGGTTCGAACATTGTATAGAGGCTGGCCTAGCCATTTCGAACGTCTTCTTTTCACTTCTTCATTGAGGTTGTTAACCCTGACCTTCTAGCGACTTCTTTCTTTGTGATGTGTTAATCCCAATGGACGTTTAGAATTTTCTTAAAACAGTAACCTTCGAATCATCTAAGTTGACTTTCCATCTTATGGTTAATTCTCCACGATTGTGCTGCACATTTGTAGTATATTTTATACTACTATTATATATATTATATTTGACTACTTGTAAATTCTAAGCTTGGTGCTGAGATTGAGACTAGTTGAGCGCCACATTTTTTAAAGTCTATTGAATGCTTGCGCTGGTATGCTTATTCTAGTAACAGTACATTTTACCATACTTAAACACTATTTTTTTTTACACTATTTCAGATATAGATCTACCGTTCCTTAAGATATTTATACCCACAAAAGTGGAGGCGGGCTATGTACACAGGCAATGGGTTGACATTGCTTAGGTAGGGTCAGATTTGTCTGCGGCCCTGGACATACGGGAGTACGGGGAAATGAAAGAGCGGAGAGGTTGGCTAGCTGCGCTGTCGTTGAAGACAGTCAACCAATGGATGGGGTGGATGTCATCAAAGACCTTCAAGATGTGGGAAGAGCTCAGGATTTCGATAACCATGAGACTACGTCATTCCTTCAGATGAAAGAGATGGGAGCTATGATGGGCACAACCAGAAACGAGAAACTTAGAGGCCGTATAAGAAGACTAATCAACCAACACAGAACTGGAGTCGTCAGTCGCTGGACACTGCGGGACTTGCTGAGGAGGGGATCTGAGCACCTATGGACATGTTCAGAATGCAATGATGATGACCCGCAAATAAATCAATTTCTACCCAACCCAAATAATGGTTCTTCCATTCCTAGTACCTTTTTTAACATCCCTAGAATACGTTTAGAATATTTCAACTATTTCTGCTTTCTCAACTGTACAAATATTCTACTCCCCTTGGAATATTTCAACTATTTCTGCTTTCTCAACTGTACAAATATCTACTCCCCTTGGAATATTTCAATTATTTCTGCTTTCTCAACTGTACAAATATTCTACTCCCCTTGGAATATTTCAACTATTTCTGCTTTCTCAGCTGTACAAATATCTACTCCCCTTGGAATATTTCAACTATTTCTGCTTTCTCAACTGTGCAAATATTCTACTCCCCTTGTAATATTTCAACTATTTCTGCTTTCTCAACTGTACAAATATTCTACTCCTCTTGGAATATTTCAACTATTTCTGCTTTCTCAACTGTACAAATATTCTACTCCCCTTGGAATATTTCAACTATTTCTGCTTTCTCAACTGTACAAATATTCTACTCCCCTTGGAATATTTCAACTATTTCTGCTTTCTTAACAGTACAAATATTCTACTCCCCTTGGAATATTTCAACTATTTCTGCTTTCTCAACTGTACAAATATTCTACTCCCCTTGGAATATTTCAACTATTTCTGCTTTCTCAACTGTACAAATATTCTACTCCCCTGGAATATTTCAACTATTTCTGCTTTCTCAACTGTGCAAATATTCTACTCCCCTTGGAATATTTCAACTATTTCTGCTTTCTCAACTGTACAAATATACTACTCCCCTGGAATACTTCTAACCTCTCTGTTACATTTCTATGCTATCTAGAACATCTTACTATCGTTTTAATATTTCTACTCCTCAAATAATACTTCCATCCCACCTTGTATATTTCTACCCTCCTTAGTACATTTCTACCCTTTCTGGTCTGCTTCTACCTTTTCTAGTATAATTCTACTTTCTTTCCAATTTAAAACTACCGCAGATTCTCAACACATTGGTATATTTACCATTTTCTCACATTCTTCCTTACAGATAATGTATTTATAATTTCTTCACATTCTTAAATAAATTCAATATATTTATAATTTCTTCACGTTCTTTCATAAATTCAGTAGAAAATCCCCACTTCTTTCTTTATATTTGCTATTCAACATATATAATAAACGGTTCACTTTCTTTTCCATCTCATTTAGTACTTCACTTATCTACTTTCCAGTCCCATTCTGGCCTAAATAAAATTGCAAACACGATTGTATAAAGCATAACAGAGCTAAGCATAAAATACTATTGGATTTAGAGAATTCATAATAAAATGGTCTCACAGTTAGTTACCTCAATAGCACTTCTAGTAATGTCTGTTTTAGTGTGTCTAGATTTAACAGAGTTACGCGCCCCTAACGTGTCCAATATTGATCCCACCAAAAATTTTTTTTTTATTCGAGAGGGCAGTTATATTTGTATTAAAGTGAAACGTGTGAAACATGGTGTATTACTGTGGAAAATAGTTTGTTATGTTGAATAATATTACATCTTGACAATACAGAGTGCTTGTGACTCTTACAAGTGCCCCTGGGTTATTACAAGATGTTTAAAAGTTGCACCAAGGGACATTAACTCTTGGTGTTTGACCTCAAAGATCAAGTTATTTTTATTCGTAATGATTTTAACAAAGAAAATATTTCTATAGAGTCGTTGATAATATATCTTCTTCTTCTATATATTTTCTTCTTCGTTTCACTTTCAACGCCCTGTGGAGCATAGATCTTCAATAAGCAATTTCCAAGCTGTTCTGTTTGCTGTCATTCTCTTAAGTTTGATCCATGTCTTCATATTTTTTTTTCCAAAACTATTTCTACCTGACTTTTTCAAGTGCCCTGGTAGAGACAATGGGAGCCGCGATTTTTTTTACATGACAGCTGGTATCTTACGATGGGACAAACTCCAATAGTCGGCAGATTCGGACAAATAGGCCTTCATCTGGAACAATAGACAGCAGCAGAAAAATGTTGTTTATCGTTCCGGCTGGGAGCCTACTTGGTCGTTTGTTTATTGTTCCAGCTGGGAGCCTACTTGGTCGTTTGTTTATTGTTCCAGCTGGGAGCCTACTTGGTCGTTTGTTTATTGTTCCAGCTGGGAGCCTACTTGGTCGTTTGTTTATTGTTCCAGCTGGGAGCCTACTTGGTCGTTTGTTTATTGTTCCAGCTGGGAGCCTACTTGGTCGTTTATTTATTGTTCCAGCTGGGAGCCTACTTGGTCGTTTGTTTATTATTCCAGCTGGGAGCCTACTTGGTCGTTTGTTTATTGTTCCAGCTGGGAGCCTACTTGGTCGTTTGTTTATTGTTCCAGCTGGGAGCCTACTTGGTCGTTTGTTTATTATTCCAGCTGGGAGCCTACTTGGTCGTTTGTTTATTGTTCCAGCTGGGAGCCTACTTGGTCGTTTGTTTATCGTTCCAGCTGGGAGCCTACTTGGTCGTTTGTTTATTGTTCCAGCTGGGAGCCTACTTGGTTGTTTGTTTATTGTTCCAGCTGGGAGCCTACTTGGTCGTTTGTTTATTGTTCCAGCTGTGAGCCTACTTGATCGTTTGTTTATTGTTCCAGCTGGGAGCCTACTTGGTCGTTTGTTTATTGTTCCAGCTGGGAGCCTACTTGGTAGTTTGTTTATCGTTCCAGCTGGGAGCCTACTTGGTCGTTTGTTTATTGTTCCAGCTGGGAGCCTACTTGGTCGTTTGTTTATTGTTCCAGCTGGGAGCCTACTCGGTCGTTTGTTTATTGTTCCAGCTGGGAGCCTACTTGGTCGTTTGTTTATCGTTCCAGCTGGGAGCCTACTTGGTCGTTTGTTTATCGTTCCAGCTGGGAGCCTACTTGGTCGAAACGTCGTTCGACTTTTGTTTTATTTCTCACTTACGTAAAGGTGCCACCATACCACTTTTTTCTTCTTTTAAAAAAATATGTCATATATTATCATCAGCTTTACAGCAGCTTTGCATCTCTTTACACCGTGATGCATCTTGATACTTTTACCCCTTTACAAGTAGGCTGATTCTCGGGTTACAGGTCCTTTTCAGAACGTTGCACTCAACACAGACCATCAGAAAGAATCTCTGTCAACAACCACATCTCTCACTTCTTCAGTGGTGTTCAAGGTTTCTTCTTGTGTTGACGCCCAGCAGCTATGAGTTAGTAATTACAGTCAGCATTTTCACTGTCTATTTTTCTGGGTCAAATACACATTTTCAAACCGAGCCGATTAAAGTGTGTTCGTTCGTGAGGCGATCGCATAGTTTTCATTCAGGCCATCATGACGTGTACACCCTAACTCACTAAGCTACTCCGTGGCCTAACTCGACTACAGTACTGGTTGTCCACCCTTGTCACGTACGTCAGTTACCACTAGAAATGTGGTCCTCTTTGAGACTTTAGGAAATGACTTATTGATCTGGGCACAAGGGGCGGATAACTAAAAGATCGTGACCAATGCTCTGTGTAAACAGTGCATATGTTACACGAGTGGTTACCAAATTGCTGTAGGTTGGGGGCCGATTGTTTAATAATATATATATATATATATATATATATATATATATATATATATATATATGTATATATACTCGGGCAGATGGTGCTCGTAAACCTGAGAGAGCCGACCATGTAAGGGCAGAATCCCCCTACAGAAACGATCATCTGCTGCCTTGCAGGAAGATTGGGGACAATCAAAGGCTAAGGAATACAAACCTGAATAAAATGCTGGCTGAAATCGGATGCACTGGGCCACTTGCGCAGAACACAGTGCAACGTTTTAACGGGTGTTGAATCAGAGTGGATCTGGCAGACTAATTGTGATGTTCTGCCTGTGGGGGCGATCAACACACTTAACCTGACAGCTGACTTCATGTGAGAGTCTGGAATCCTACTCTGATTGAGTCCTGATCGCAGATATATATATATATATATATATATATATATATATATATATATATATATACATATATATACATATATATATATATATGTATATATATATATATATATATATATATATATATATATATATATATAACAAAATATAACCACTGAGCTATCGTGAGTAATATATATATATATATATATGAAATTTCTGGGGCATGTTAAAAGACACAACAGCCTACTAAAAGTAATATTAGAAGGGAAAATGCAAAGTAAAAGAGGCAGAGGCAGACAAAGACTAACATTGACGGAGTAACATCAAAAGATGGACAAGTCAGCCTATGACAATCTGCACCATTAAAGCAAGAGACAGAGGGGAATGGCGCTCCATGGTAGCCAACCTTCGTTGCGGAGATGGCATTCGATGTGAGACTGATGATGTTATTTTACACACAACCGTTTCTTTTCGCAATGCTGAAAACATCACAAGCTTTGAGAGACCCCTTTCAGCCAGTTGGCCTTAGCTATACTTGGTTGTGGTTCGTATATAAATTACAGTAATGCACACATACACATCATACCTATGTCTGTACTTATAGTGAATTAGCGATGAAGAATGCTTACTTTATATGACCAACTATCTATTAACATTTATTCTTCATGATTGGGAGAAGCGATAGCTCAGTGGTTAATGAACTGGGCAAAAGGTAGGGTTCGATATCAACCGACGGCTTCCGGGTTCACACAGCCTTAAATGGATACCGAAAAGTTTTATTCTGGGAAGGTAAAGCGGCACGGGCGTAATACCGACCACATTACCCCAAGAATCATGTGCCGAAGGTCTGTAAAATTTATGGTCACTGACACCATATTCCCTATACGCCACTTGGTGTGACGGGGCTCTTCAATTACTTATTCTTTAGGATTAGTTCGTCTGTGATACCAATGGGACACTGGAAAATAATTCCTGAATATAATGGGACTACGAGAAATGTTTATAAAAGCAATGGCAACAACTAGGATTTGTTTATCTAAACAATTTTGGTGATGAGAAAAAAGTTGTGGAAACAATGAGCGAAATATCTTATACAAACAAAGGGTGAGAATGAATGTAAACAAATGGATTGGTTAGGATTAGTTTATGTGTTAACAATGAGTGGGTTGGTAATTTGTGTACTGAAACAATGGAAGCAGTGAGGGTTGTGACTGGGGGGCTTTTCATTGAGTTGGTCGAGCTTACGTAGGTAGCCACATGGAAAGGTTTAGAGTTGTAACTAATAAATTGAAGGATAGTTTAAAGCGATCAAGGTCAAGCTAATCTGTCTTTATTCTGTCTGCTGAAGAGTAGTGTGTCAGCCATGGCGAAGGCTAGAGGAAAATTCAAGGCAAATGCGAGTACCGACCATGTGTGTACCGATCATGCGAGTACCGGCCATGCGAGTAGCGATCATGCTAGTACCGACCATGCGAGTACCGGTCATGCGAGTAGCGACCATGCGAGTAGCGATCATGCTAGTACCGACCATGCGAGTACCGGTCATGCGAGTAGCGACCATGCGAGTACCGGCCATGCGAGTAGCGATCATGCTAGTACCAACCATGCGAGTACCAACCATGTGAGTGCCGGCCATGCGAGAGGCGATCATGCGAGTACCGGCCATGCGAGAGGCGATCATGCGAGTACCGGCCATGCGAGTACCGGCCATGCGAGTAGCGATCATGCGAGTACCGACCATGCGAGTACCGACCATGCGAGAGGCGATCATGCGAGAGGCGATCATGCGAGTACCGGCCATGCGAGTACCGACCATGCGAGTAGCGACCATGCGAGTACCGACCATGCGAGAGGCGATCATGCGAGAGGCGATCATGCGAGTACCGGCCATGCGAGTACCGACCATGCGAGTATCGACCACGCGAGTACCGGCCATGCGAGTATTAGCCATGTTAGTACCGACCATGCGAGTTCCGACCATGCGAGTAGCGACCATGCGAGTACCGGCCATGCGAGTAACGATCATGCGAGTACCGACCATGCGAGTATTAGCCATGTTAGTACCGACCATGCGAGTAGCGACCATGCGAGTACCGACCATGCGAGTAGCGACCATGCGAGTACCGACCATGCGACTATCTCATCATACTTCATGATGTTGCTCCTACCCCTCACTATGAAACAGTGCAAAGAGTCAATTTCTATGATCAAAAGACATGAACGCTGAAGAGGAAGAAGGAGAAGAAGAGGAGAAGAAGAAGTCAGGAATCACAGAAAACTCAAATTAATCAGTGAAGACTCAACAGTAACTAAAATCGGTTATTGTTGACCCATATACAACATATGTAGCACATACGCAATACATCAAAATCGGTAAAGAGCTGATTGATTGTGCTTTCCCAAACTGATTACTTCAAGAGAGCTGCAGAGTGATGACGTGATCTGCCTTGATCCGTCTGAGTTACAAACATAATGGTCACGGTGTAAATCTGTGATAAATTGTCAGTTATCTCAATAGATCTATATCGCTTCACTTCAACGACTAAATTAATTAAGTAGGTCAACTAGTAAAGATTTCCTCCATGCATTGTGATAAATGGGCCACCATCAGGACATGGGTCATGCCCTTTGTCACAAGGTCCATTCACCACAGCTCTTCTGACAAAAATCTCTGTCTCTAGCCAGATCTCCCAATTCTTCTGTTGTCATGTTCAATGTCTCCTTGATGTCTAGAAACCACATTCTTCTTGGTCTGCCTCTGCTGCGTCGCCAAGGAACCATGTCTTCCATAATATTGTTCTTTCCAGACCGCTGTGTCTTTTGATCTGGCCATAGTATTCACATTTCCTCGGTAGAATAGTGTATATAAACCAGTTATCTTTAAATGTTAAATCGTTTAATATGTCTTCAATGCTCTTTTTCATTATCCAAGTTATCTTAAGGATTTCTCTATAGCATGTAGATGCATGCGATAGCTCAGTGGTTAGTGAACTGGACTACAAAGGACAAGAAGTAGGGTTCGATCCAAACCGACGGCTTCCGGGTTCACCCAGCCTTTAATGGGTACCGGATTTTTTTCTTGGAAAGTAAAGCGGCACGTGTGTAATACCTACCACATTACCCCAACAATCATGTTCCGAAGGTCTAAAATTTATGGTCACTAACACCATATTCTCTACACGCCACTTGGCGTGACGGGGTACTTTAATTTACTTTTTTTTATGTAGATGCATGGGTAACACCGTGAGAGTGGTTATATCTACCCTTTTAAAATAACAAACGTTATTTTAATATATATAAATAATCACGTTGTGTGAGTGATGTTGTCGATACAACGTCATGCCGTACCACCTCTCTCCCCCAGCATAAAAAATAAACATTTATATATATATATATATATATATATATATATATATATATATATATATATATATATATATATATCTGGTACCCATTAACTATGGCTGAGTGGACTATGTATCAATTCGAAATAAGTTCACCACATTGGGAATATAAACCTGAACCCGCTTGGTAAACAACGAACGCTCTAACCACTCAGTCACCGATCTTCTTGATGACAAGGAGAAAAGACGAAGAAATAGAAACCAACAACTCAATCACAATGATGAGGTCATAAAAACAAAGGTGGTGCTCTTCACAAGGCTGGGAACCGCTGGTCTACACTGGATCTTGTCTTACTCTAGCACTGCCTCTTTTGTTTGGTTTCTAGATTACTCCTTTCATTACACCTCCTGTTTGCATGAGGTTGTCTTACCCCCGACTTAGGCCACTGATTCATTACTCCAAATAGGCTTTTCGTCATTTATGTATCCATCTGATAATTCCAAAATCATTTACAAAAGATTTCATTTGAAACTCATGACAAAGATAATATGTCACTTTCATAATATAACACATATTATATATATATATATATATATATATATATATATGGGAGCCGCGATAGCTTAGTAGTTAGTGAACTACACTACAAAGGACAAGAGGTAGGGTTCGATCCTGACCGACGGCACCGAGCTCACCAAGCCTTAAATGGATACCGGGTTTTTAAAAGGTGAAATAAAGCGGTACGGGTGTAATACCGACCAAATTACTCCAAAAATCATGTGCTGAAGGTCTGTATAATTTATGGTCACTAATGCAATATGTGCCATTTTGGCACGCAAGGTTTCTGTTTTTGAGATTATGGTTCTGCCCTATGTGCCGTCTTCGGCTCGAAAGGACAATAGATAGATAAAACACTCTTTACGCTGCTTAGGGTGACTGGGCTCTTTACTTTACTTACTATATATATATATACACATTCATAATTCATTCAAATAGAGTTACGTTTGTTCATTTAGCTATGTGGACCATCGCTGTATAAAAGTGGTATTTTAGTTGAAGCATTAGATATGGAATAATAAATGTGCAAAGAGATTTCTTGATTCTATTAGTTTTCTGAAGTTGATAGACGAGGCGTGTGGCGAGACACAATACAGGTCCTATTCCTGCTCAGACGACGCTGGAGGTATATCAACAAATAATCGTCGTAAAGGTAAAGTACTTGAATCGACGTCTAAGCACGCGAGTTTTCACCAATATGTGCTGGGCCGCCCATCCAGAAGCGTTCGGAGACTTCTGGATAGTGTCGCTTCAAGCATCGAAACTCACGATGCGAGGCGGCATTCCTCACCTTCCCGGAGAGCTACCCTGGTACCCATTTCTGCCAGCAGCTGGGTCGAGCAGCTGGTTATTTTTTTTTCCAACCACGAGTAGAACTCACACTGCTCCCAGCGGCAATCGAACAAGGCTTGTCCGAACGTCGGTAGGCCAGTCGGGTGGTTTCCCCAACCAGGCAACCGAGGCCCCACCTGATCGTCGTACCTGGAGACAGTAAATATATATCTACATCATTTGCCCATTGCTAGGGCTGCGGTAGGGCGTTCGGTTGTTTATGGAATGGTTCTATAGGACCGGGATAAAATATAAATTGAATAGATAATAAACTGCTTGTCCATTAGTTGCCACGAGATGGCAAGTTCATATTTGTTTTTTTTTCCACTTCGATAGTAATAACTTTTGGGGGCCTCGGTAGCCTAGTTGGTACCCTGCTTAGAAAATAAGGAGAAGACGAAGAAGAAAAGAAGAGAAAGAGGAAGAAGTAGAGGAAGAAGAAGAAAAGAAGAAGAGAAAGAGGAAGAAGAGGTAGAAGACGAAAAGAAGAAGAGGAAGAAGATGAAGAAGAAGAAGGGGAAGAAGAGGAAGAAGATGAAGAAGAAGAGGAAGAAAAGAAGAAAATACGAAAAAAAGGAGAAGAAAAAACGCTCAGGTTTACTCTCGAAGCTCTAAATATAAGGTAACATCAGTTGGTAACAGGGAAAGCTAACCACTTAACATGTTCATTTCAAGAAAATCCTGGGTCAGAGTCTACTGGCCCACGTCATTAATCCTCGTGGACTTAGAACACACCAGGTCTGTTCATTGTAACAATATGTCTGTGTCTTGTCTTGTCAGATAGGCGTTTAGGTAAACGATGCAGGATCGCACCAAAGTAAAACAGTCACTTTCCAGTGGAAAAGAGACGGTTGGTGGTATACATAATGCAATATACTTGTCTGTGGAATTTTATGAATAGAAGAAAACAAAATCCAGTAGGAGTCTTCTTTTTGGTGTGTCTGAGTATAAAATAAAAGTAAAGTAAAGTTACCCCCGTCACGCCAAGTGGCGTATAGAGAATATGGTGTTAGTGAACATAAATTTTACAGACCTTCGGCACATGATTTTTGGGGTAATGTGGTCGGTATTACGCCCGTGCAGCTTTACTTGCCCAGAAAAAAAAATCCGGTACCCATTAAAGGTTGGGTGAACCCGGAAGCCGTCGGTTGGGATCGAAACCTACTTCTTGTTCTTTGTAGTCCAGTTGAGTATAAAATAGTTATTTAGAAATTGCTACAATAAAATTAATGTTAGGAGGTATATTTAATGACAAATGGATGGAAGGAAGGAAGGAAAGAAGGAAGGAAGGAAGGAAAGAAGGAAGGAGGGAGAGAGAGATAGAAGGAAGAGAGAGAAGAAAGAAGGAAGGAAGGAACGAACGAACGAAGGAATGAATGAATGAAGGAAAGGAGAGAGATAAGAATGAAGGAAGAGAGCAAAGCAAAGAATAAAAAAAGGAAGGAAAGGAGATATGGGCGAAATAAGATAGGAAAAGTAGAAGAAAGTAAGAGAGGAAGGGGGAGGGAGTAAGGGAGGGAGGAAGATAAGAAGCGAGGGAGAGAAGGTTAGTGAAAAAAATAGTGAGAGAGGGAGAACGAGGGAGAGAAATAAAGAAATAAAATAGAAAAACGAAAAATGAAAAGAAAGAAAGAAAGTAATAAAGAAAGAAAGATGTTAATTCTGTGCAATTTTTAAAAAGGAAAAGTTGTACATTGCAAAAAGTAGACCAGTAATAGCAGTAGCCAATCAAACTACTTATGTCTGATACCTATGAATGAAATATAACAGTAACGAAACGTCGTACATGAAGAGTTTTTTTCGATGCATTACAAACAGTAGAGCAACAGTAGAGGAACAGTAGAGCAACAACAGTAGAGCAACAACAGTAGAGCAACAGTAGAGCAACAACAGTAGAGCAACAGTATAGCACAGAAGACTCCATCACTTTACTTACTCGATGTCAAAATACTTGAATTTTACAGTTATTATGTTGTATGGTATGTTATGTAGTATGTTATGTTATGTTACATGTTAATTTATATGTTACGTTATATGCTATGCTATATGCTATGGTATATGTTAATTTATATGTTACGTTATACATTATATGTTGTGTTACATGTTATGTTACATGTTATGCTGTATGTTATACGCTATGTTATATGTTATGTTATATGTTATGTTACGATCATCACAACACTTCGGACTAATCTCATTTTCTCCTCCAAATAATGAGAACCCCCGAAAAGAACCCTAACACCCGTGCACGAACTCCGCTGCACAACCATTTTATTATTATACTGTTGACTGGTACCCGTACAGCCCATAAAACAATATAATTCCTACTCCGAAAGTGACTACTATATATTTCCTACGATCATATTAAACTTCGCCGCTATTATCATTTCGATTTGCTATCCCCTCGTTTATTTTCCCCCGACCATAAAAGACTCCAACATGCCTGCAAAGTCCTATTTATTTCCTGGCTATAAAACATACTGTCTAATATTTAATGTGCTTTCTGTTGCTTGGTGTGTAATCTCTCGAGTGCTTATCAAATAGCTTGCTTGTATATTCATGTATGAAAGTCATATTAGAATGAAAAATACAGGATAATCGAGATGAATAAATCAATATATAGATAGATCCTGTAGAATAATATGGTAATTATATGATATGCATGTGTGGTTGTGTGTGTTAAAGAAGAATGCCTTGGCCAGAGAAAGGATCCAACTTGTATATTTTGTAATAACTTTTAAGAACTTAAAATTGCAGGTGGTTACTTGATAAAGAACACAAAAACAATGAAAATAAAATGGCTATGGTTATTCGAAGGCACCGGTATCACTGCAAACGAATGGAAATCCATAATTGCTAAATCTCCCGTGCCAATGGGGGTTAATTCATCCGAATTAACGTCTCACAAAATATCCAAACAAAGAAAGGCAGTTGCAGTCGCCATCGTAGAAAACACAGCACACGTCAAAAGACATACTTTTGGTTATGTAAGTAAAGTACGAGACTCGAATCGACGTCTTAGCAACGCTAGTTTTCACTCACATGTGCTAGGCGGCCTATCCAGAAGTGTCCGACACTTCTGGATATTGTCGCTTCAAGCATCGAAACTCACGATGCGAGGCGGCATTCCTCACCTTCCCAGAGTAATACCCTGGTGCCCATTTCTGCCAGCGGCTGGGTCGACCGCGGGGGTATTTTATTTTCAACGACGAAAACAATTCACACTGCTTCCAGCGGGAATCGAACACGGGTTGTCCGATCGTCGGTAGCCCAGTTGAGAGGTTTTCCAACTAGGCTACCGAGACCCCCCAATCGAGTGGTTTTCCCAAGGTTACCGAGGCCTCCAGTCGGGTGGTTTTCCCATCTAGGCTACCGAGGCCTCCAGTCGGGTGGTTTTCCCAAGGTTACCGAGGCCTCCAGTCGGGTGGTTTTCCCATCTAGGCTACCGAGACCCCCCAATCGAGTGGTTTTCCCAAGGTTACCGAGGCCTCCAGTCGGGTGGTTTTCCCATCTAGGCTACCGAGACCCCCCAATCGAGTGGTTTTCCCAAGGTTACCGAGGCCTCCAGTCGGGTGGTTTTCCCATCTAGGCTACCGAGGCCCCCATGGTCATGTAAAATAACATAATGACCTAGAGGCGATAATTATGGAAGGTACAGTTCCAGGCAAACGAAGGAGAGAAATACATAGTAGGTGATAGGAGAAATATGTCACAGATGAGCTGGGATTGACTGTTGTAGAAGCTGGACAACTCACACAGTACAGAGAAAACTTATTAGTAGCTGTCATGGGAACCAAGGTAGACTATGATGACGATGAGGATGATAGTGATAAAGATAATGATGATAATAATGATGCTGATAATGAGGATGATAATGATAATGACGCTGATAATGACGATGATAATGATGATGATGATGCTGATAATGATATTGACTATGATAATGACGCTGATAATGCTGATGCTGTTATACTTCCTTCTTTACACAGACCGACAAAGCTATCATGCGAGGAGGATGTATGGAGGGCAGCAATAGTGGTACCCTAATAATGGACTTCTGGCGAGATACAATGCAGGCCCTTTTGCGCGTTCTGACGCTTCATAGCAAAAATAGCCGGACATGAAGGGTCTAGAATTGTGGACCTATGTTCAGTTTTATCTCGATAGAACAATAGTTAGAACACGCGAGGTCTGTAGATATTTATACAAATGTGTCTGGGTAGGTCTTAGTTACATTGTTTATCTCTGTTTTCACTGTCCTCAGCCAGGTTCTTTTTGGTCTGCCTTATATTTGTATGTTGGAGGCGAAGGCGCGCCTCACAGCACCAGAGCTGGAAGTTGTCAGCGATCCACAGCTGATGGCCTGCGCCAGGATCGGTGAACCAGAACCATCCAGACCCTGCTCCACTTCGCCGTGGTGCCTCTAGTAACAGACTAACCTGTCTAGTCTGGCAAAGCGAGTAGGGATCGAAGAGGGAAGACAACCCAGTACTCAAAAATATCATGTTGAGGTCGGATGTGTTGGGCCGAAAGGCGCAAATATCATAGTTATACTGTAAATTACAACACAACGCAGGCACGCCCACTTAGCGTCCTTTTAAGGGCACATGATGATGAGGTACATTCCTTTAGTCATCGGGCGAACGCAAGCAACCAACCAAGCAAGCAAGGAAACAAGCAAGGAAACAAGCAAGGAAACAAGCAAGGAAACAAGCAAGAAAACAAGCAAGAAAACAAGCAAGAAAACAAGCAAGAAATCAAGCAAGAAAGCAAGCAAGAAAACAAGCAAGAAAACAAGCAAGAAAACAAGCAAGAAAACAAGCAGGGAAACAAGCAAGAAAACAAGCAGGGAAACAAGCAAGAAAACAAGCAAGGAAACAAGCAAGAAAACAAGCAAGAAAACAAGCAAGAAAACAAGCAAGGAAACAAGCAAGAAAACAAGCAAGAAAACAAGCAAGAAAACAAGCAGGGAAACAAGCAAGAAAACAAGCAAGGAAACAAGCAAGAAAACAAGCAAGAAAACAAGCAAGAAAACAAGCAAGAAAACAAGCAAAAAAACAAGCAAGAAAACAAGCAAGAAAACAAGCAAGAAAACAAGCAAGAAAACAAGCAAGAAAGCAAGCAAAAAAACATATTTGTATGCAGGTAAGAAAATCAGTTATTCCTTGTTATAAGGAATACACTCTCTACTCTGCTTCTTCTGTTACTCCGTTTAATGCCGGAGAATTGGCAGCTGATTGCATAGACAATCAAAGGATTAAATGGTTTCAAGTCATCTAGGAATGGAAAGGTAGATGAGGCAGAGGCAGACCAAAACCAAAATGTGGTCTGATAACATATAAATGTGGATGGGTGAACTTTTGACAACATGCACCATTAAGACAAGAGACAACGTAAAATTGCGCTCTATGGTACAAAAACTTCAATGTGGAGACGGCATCCCATGAATAAAATTATTTCGAGATGTGGTCAGATTTGGTACCGTAATATCGTCAAGAAAGTCAGAACATATCTAGGAGCAGATATTAATTCAGACCACAATCCTATAAAGATAAAAATGAAGGTCAAACTAAAGAGAAACAAACAAAAGGCTAATTCATCAACAATACCACTAGATATAACAGCTTTAATCAAAAGATATTAAAGATGCTTATATAATAATGCTAGTAAAAAACACATATCTAAAGCTGCTAAAAGAAAGAAGAGAGCAGTTACAGAAAAGAAAATCCTGTTGAAAATGTTTCACCCAAATAGAAGTGCATAAAGAAAATCATACAAGAATGACGTGCGACATTTTACCCCAAAATAAAAAAGAACAAAAAAACAAAAATGTTATTGTTATGAAAAATATACTAACATGAAAAATATAACATCAGGGCTAAAACTAAGAATAACAACATGTTAAATATTCTCAACATTCCTGTATGGCGCAGAAACATAACATTAGACAAGAAAGTAGAACAGAAAATTGAAGCCTTTGAAATGTGGATTTATATAAGCTTAGGAAGAATTGGATGGAAAGAAAACAAAACAAACGATGAAGTCTTAAAACAATTAAAAATGAAAAGGGAATACTAAACACAATTCAAACAAGACAAATGAGATTTTTTGAACATGTTAGACACAGCAGCCTACTAAAAGTAATATTGGAAGGGAGAATTCAAGATAAAAGAGGCAGAGGTAGACCAAGGCTAACATGGACGACGAGTAACATCAAAAGATGGGAAAATCATCCTATGACAACCTGCACCATAAAAGCAAGAGACAGAGCGGAATGGCGCTCCATGGTAGCCAACCTTCGATGTGGAGGCGGCACTCAATGAAATCCATTCATACAACCAACTGTTACTTCAACCATCTAATTCCACAAGACAACAAAGCGAGCACAGAGCCTGACAATGCCCACAACATCCTCAACACATCAAATGATAATATTTAAACAAACATAAACACCATCTTTGTTTATCATATTTGCACTTTGACCTCATTGACCTACGCGACCTTGCTGACGTCTCCGGACAATACTTCGGCTCCCTAAACGCTGTCTAAATTTGGACCAAATTTGGTCATAGATTAAATTGAGACAATACAGAGCCACGAAGCAACCAATGTGTTTGATGTTGTTTTACTATGTGCATGCTAACTTCTTCAATGTGGTTCTACGTCTATTTAAAGGTTCTCAGTTTTTCCATTTATTCTGGGAAGAATAATTGTTAGATTCTCACCAGAATAATATTTTAGTGTTGCATATTCCTTTCATGAGTTGAGGATAATTTGTGTTTTCTCATTCATGCTAGTTATAATGATCATAAATCGGTGATAGAAAACATAAAACGATGTGAACATTATTACCAATATCACAGTAATAATAATAATAATAATAATAATAATAATATTAATAAAAAAAAATAAATTGTAAATAGACTCACTAGCCTTACCATTTCCATCATCATCATCATTTTTATTATCGCCATATATCATGATATACATCTTTATATCTTATCATTAAAAATATATCAATATGGAAAAGAACAACATCATTACACGACCGAAGCACTACCGGACATGGAGCTGTGGCATGGTTTTTTTTTCATTTCCTTTCGTTCTTTCTTTCTTTCTTTCTTTCTTTCTTTCTTTCTTTCTTTCTTTCTTTCTTTCTTTCCTTCTTTCTTTCTTTCTTTCTTTCATTTTCTTTCTTTCTTTCTTTCTGTTTTTTTTTCATTCTTTCTTTCTGTTTTTTTTCTTTAATTTTTTCTTTCTTGTTTATCACGTATGGATGTGAATCATGGACAATAGGACAACAGATAAGAGAATCATTGGAGTCTGTAGAAATGTGGTTTTACAGAAGAATGTTGAGAATACTATGGACAGCTAAGAAGAGTAATGAAAATGTAATGAAAGAGGCCAAAGCAAAAAGAGAGCTAATTTCCAATATTAGGCAGAAACAATCATCATTTTTTGGCCATGTAATGATAAGAGAACAACTGGAATATATTGTAACAACTGGGAAAATTGAGGGACGAAGAGACAGAGGGAAGCAAAGAGAAAAAAAATACCAGACAACTTAAAAGAATGGCTTGGCAACAGGTCAACAATAGAAATGATAAATAACTGTCAAGATCGAAAGTTGTGGAGAGACATGATCACCTACTCCAGCAGGCCCGGTACTTGATGATATCACGTATGTCTGGGGGGACCTAGATGCCTTCGATCGAGATCAAGCCCTGGCTTGTGTCTTCTGTAGCTATGTTCATTTACTACACTGACGTAACTCAGACTTTATCATTTAAAATATTGGATTATTGCCGGCCCAGAGAGACACAGAAAAGAACATTGATCAGAGAGGCAAGAGCAGAAGGAATCGTCTCCCTCAATGATATAGAGCTGCTTGCACAGAATAGAGACAAACGGCGAGATTTGATAAAAAATCTTTACAAGGATTGAAAACTGCTAGAATAAAAATTTAGATAAGAGAACGAGTATCTGGGTCTATGCCATATGGGCCGGCTACGGCTCGAAAGGTCAATAGACAGATTGACTAAAATTATGTTCCCTGCACGCCACGGAGCTGTGTTCTACTACGGGGAATTTAAAGCCTCTCTTCCTTTCTCCATATCATGCTCTGTTTACCGTAACTCCAATGTTATATTGTTGACATCAAGTATACCATGTTATGAGAGTAGCGATAGCTCAGTGGTTAACTGGACGACAAAAGGACAAGAGGTCGGGCTCGATCCTGATTGACGGCTTCCGGGTTCACCCAGTCTTAAATGCGTACCGGATTTTTTTCTGGAAAAAGTAAAGCGGCACGGACGTAATACCAACTACATTACCCCAAAAATCATGTGCCGAAGGTATGTAAGGGTCCACGATTCACATTACTTTAAAAATAAATTCTGACAGAACAAAGGTACGGCTCAGATGTTATGCTCCACCTGGACTTGATACGAAACTCTTTATACAGAGGAATCAAGACGGAAACACAAACTATGAGAATTTAATGCATCATTGCCTAAAATAAAAATAGTAAGTAAAGTACCCCCGTCATGCCAAGTGGCGTATAGGGAATATGGTGTTAGTGACCATATATTTGTACAGACCTTCGGGACATGATTTTTGGGGTAATGTAGTCGGTATTACACCCATGCCGCTTTACTTTCACAGAAAAAATCCGGTACCCATTTAAGACTGGGTGAACCCGGAAGCCGTCGATTGGGATTGAACCGTACCTCTTCTCCTTTGTAGTACAGTTCACTAACCACTGAGCTATCGCGGCTCCCACATCATTGTCTACTTCTGCAAAATTTACATATTTTTTTAAAACCCAGGATGTACTCTACGTTGTGATAGTTCAATAAATAATATGTTATTCCCTCGTCATTTTAACGTGCCACCTAGTGTCCAACTCATCGTCACAAGTGAATCTATATTTCCACTCACACTGAGTAAATGCATGATTTAAATCCCTTGTAATTTTCTTATAAACGCTGAAACGCACGCTTAGGTAGTATCACTGCGTACAGTTTTAGTTGCTTTCAAATATTTCTAATTAGTAATTCGCAACTTTCGTGATAATTTTTTTTTTAAAGGCGTTGTATTTCTTTCCTAGTGTTTGTTCCCATCAACAGCTTCAGGATATTAATTTCATTTTCCAGCTTCCTTCAATGCGCATCTATGACTTCAAAATATCTGTTTCTATTCCTGGTCTTCTTTCCCCCATTTCCCATTTAATGCTTAAAAAGATATCAATTTTCATTTCCTGCTTCACTTTCCCTCTAATTCCCATCTTTACTTTACAGATATTACTTTCCATTTCCTTCTCTTTTTCTTCAAATTCCATCTATGGATTAAAGATTGACACGCCTTAACCATATCAAATAATATAATGGTGACTGTTAAACAAATAATGTGGACATCGCTCCTGGAAAGTTAAAGAAGGCTACCTGAAATAGGAAGAAACCAAAATATCATGGACTACACGTTCAAAAAACAGATAACCAAAACAGACAATACAATCAGACAACAAAATCAGACAAAATTCAGACTGATAGTCAAAATAGTAATGTCTTCGTTTGAATTGAAACCTAACGACGTTAATGTGATGGCGATGATGTTGGCAACGATGATGATACTGGTGGCGGTCATTACGATGATGATACTGGTGGCGGGCATTACGATGATGATACTGGTGGCGGTCATTACGATGATGATACTGGTGGCGGTCATTACGATGATGATACTGGTGGCGGTCATTACGATGATGATACTGGTGGCGGTCATTACGATGATGATACTGGTGGCGGTCATTACGATGATGATACTGGTGGCGGGCATTACGATGATGATACTGGTGGCGGGCATTACGATGATGATACTGGTGGCGGTCATTACGATGATGATACTGGTGGCGGTGCTTACGATGATGATACTGGTGGCGGTCATTACGATGATGATACTGGTGGCGGTCATTACGATGATGATACTGGTGGCGGTCATTACGATGATGATACTGGTGGCGGGCATTACGATGATGATACTGGTGGCGGTCATTACGATGATGATACTGGTGGCGGGCATTACGATGATGATGACGACTGTGATGAGCTAAATACTAGCTTCCCCATTATGTTCAAACCTCACCTAGCTCCTTCTATTCGTGATGCATGTCAAAAAGAAAGGACTGACAGAGCATTGCTGGCGATTATGAGAAACGGACGATGCAATCACAATCATATCTCTTGAATACATCTTTTTAGTGACGTTCACACTGATCTGCACTGTCGCCCCACATGCCTTGCCTTTCCTTCCAGACAAAAGACTGAGAGCTCATCCTATAGTGTCACCCATGGTGCCTTTCCTTCCCAGACAAAAGACTGAGAGCTCATCCTATAGTGTCGCCCATGATGCCTTTCCTTCCCAGACAAACGACCCGAGAGCTCATCCTATAGTGTCGCCCATGATGCCTTTCCTTCCCAGACAAATGACCCGAGAGCTCATCCTATAGTGTCACCCATGATGTCGTTCCTTTCCAGACAAAAGAATGAGAGCTCATCCTATAGTGTCATCTATGATGTCTTTCCTTGCCAGACAAAAGACTGAGAGCTCATCCTATAGTGTCACCCATGAAGCCTTTCCTTTCCAGACAAAAGAATGAGAGCTCATCCTATAGTGTCATCCATGATGTCTTTCCTTCCCAGACAAAAGACTGAGAGCTCATCCTATAGTGTCGCCCATGATGCCTTTCCTTTCCAGACAAAAGACTGAGAGCTCATCCTATAGTGTCATCCATGATGTCTTTCCTTCCCAGACAAAAGACTGAGAGCTCATCCTATAGTGTCATCCATGATGCCTTTCCTTCCCAGACAAAAGACTGAGAGCTCATCCTATAGTGTCGCCCATGATGTCTTTCCTTCCCAGACAAAAGACTGAGAGCTCATCCTATAGTGTCATCCATGATGCCTTTCCTTCCCAGACAAAAGACTGAGAGCTCATCCTATAGTTTCGCCCATGATGCCTTTCCTTTCCAGACAAAAGACTGAGAGCTCATCCTATAGTGTCATCCATGATGTCTTTCCTTCCCAGACAAAAGACTGAGAGCTCATCCTATAGTGTCATCCATGATGTCTTTCCTTCCCAGACAAAAGACTGAGAGCTCATCCTATAGTGTCATCCATGATGCCTTTCCTTTCCAGACAAAAGACTGAGAGCTCATCCTATAGTGTCACCCATGGTGCCTTTCCTTCTCAGACAAAAGACTGAGAGCTCATCCTATAGTGTCATCCATGATGCCTTTCCTTCCCAGACAAAAGACTGAGAGCTCATCCTATAGTGTCATCCATGATGCATTTCCTTCCCAGACAAAAGACTGAGAGCTCATCCTATAGTGTCATCCATGATGCCTTTCCTTCCCAGACAAAAGACTGAGAGCTCATCCTATAGTGTCATCCATGATGCCTTTCCTTCCCAGACAAAAGACTGAGAGCTCATCCTATAGTGTCATCCATGATGCCTTTCCTTCCCAGACAAAAGACTGAGAGCGCATCCTATAGTGTCACCCATGATGCCTTTCCTTTCCAGACAAAAGACTGAGAGCTCATCCTATAGTGTCACCCATGATGCCTTTCCTTTCCAGACAAAAGACTGAGAGCTCATCCTATAGTGTCATCCATGATGCCTTTCCTTCCCAGACAAAAGACAGAGAGCTCATCCTATAGTGTCATCCATGATGCCTTTCCTTCCCAGACAAAAGACTGAGAGCTCATCCTATATTGTCATCCATGATGCCTTTCCTTCCCAGACAAAAGACTGAGAGCTCATCCTATAGTGTCATCCATGATGCCTTTCCTTCCCAGACAAAAGACTGAGAGCGCATCCTATAGTGTCACCCATGATGCCTTTCCTTTCCAGACAAAAGACTGAGAGCTCATCCTATAGTGTCACCCATGATGCCTTTCCTTTCCAGACAAAAGACTGAGAGCTCATCCTATAGTGTCACCCATGATGCCTTTCCTTTCCAGACAAAAGACTGAGAGCTCATCCTATAGTGTCACCCATGATATATGACACACAGAAGTTGACTCAGAGAAAATGATACACAGAAGACATAACAAATTGTTATAGACAGAAGATGAGAAAAAGATAATACTTGACATAAGACCCTTTACGAATAATAATAATAATAATAATAATAATAAACAGAAGATGAGGAACAGATGTTGATATACAGAATATAATATACAGCGATGGCAGAAAAATAATAACAGAGGAAATGAGGAAGAGGATAACATGTAGACGATGACAGCCAGGTAATTATATCGACATTTTATATAGAGAGAAATAAATATTGAATTATCTGGCAGTGTAAAGCAAAAGAAAAGCCAATATTAAACATCAGAGAAAAAGGATCCTACCGCAGAATTATAGGAAAGTATCAGTCTTGTTGTCAAATAGATACAACGAAGACGATAGCACTGGATAGGACACACCCTACGGGAGACCAACCGAGAGTATTACAGGACAGCCCTGTTTGTTTCTTTATTCTCACGGGAAGAGGAAAAGAGAATGACTAAAATATACTTAAAGAAGATAGGTGGAAGCAGAGATAAAGATGATGGGTAAGGAATGGAACGATCTTACAAAGAATGACAAGAAAAACAGAACTGCTTGGGAGGGTGTTTGTTGAAGGCCAAAGCTCCAAACGGAGCTGAAATGAAGAAGAATAAGAAGAAGAATAAGTATAAAAGGAGGATTAAGGAGAAGAGAAATAAGAAAAAAGAATAATGAAAGGACGATGAAGAAGAAGAAAAGTAAGAAGGAAGAAGAAGAAGTAAAGGAAGATGAAGAAGAAGAAAAGGAAGAAGAAAAAAGGAAGATGAAGAAGAAGCAAAGGAAGAAGAAGAAAAAGGAAGATGAAGAAGAAGCAAAGGAAGAAGAAGAAAAAGGCAGATGAAGAAGAAAACAAGGAAGAAGAAGAAAAAGGCAGATGAAGAAGAAGAAGCAAAGGAAGAAGAAAAAAAGGAAGATGAAGAAGAAGCAAAGGAAGAAGAAGAAAAAGGAAGATGAAGAAGAAGCAAAGGAAGAAGAAGAAAAAGGAAGATGAAGAAGAAGCAAAGGAAGAAGAAGAAAAAGGAAGATGAAGAAGAAGCAAAGGAAGAAGAAGAAAAAGGAAGATGAAGAAGAAGCAAAGGAAGAAGAAGAAAAAGGAAGATGAAGAAGAAGCAAAGGAAGAAGAAGAAAAAGGAAGATGAAGAAGAAGAAGCAAAGGAAGAAGAAAAAAAGGAAGATGAAGAAACAAGAAAAGTGATAGACATCATTACCAGATCAAAAAATTGTAAAGGAACATGATCGCTTACACCAAAACGCATAGCGACTGATCAAAAGTCTACAGATGAGACACAGATAATCAGATCCTCATATTCGGACAGCTAGTGGACTGGTTGGCCTATGGCAATATTTGTTAAGGCAGCTAGTCCATTCCCTGGGGAGTCGTGTTTGAAGTAGTGTCTGCGCATGTAGTTAAGCGTTAAAAACGGCTGTGCACACACCTGTTTTATTGATGCTACACCTGCACCGCAGTTAAGTTTTCAAATCACGAAATAGCGCAATATCACTAACAATGTTCACCTGCCTTTATGTACATTTGCCTCACTTCTCGTAATAACTCGAGTAATCTCGTACCTGATCGGTAGAAGTCATGCTTTGTAATGGTAATGTAAATGGTGTCACTGGAGTTACCTTTTCTTTCAGTGCCGCAGGTGAATCAAGTATTAAACTTCAACTTAATAGGCCACGGTATTGTAAACCGAGAAGAAAAGCGTTCTTCCTCATTATTATTTATCTCACCCATCTCATTGAGTCAGGTACCAATTTTTAAAGTACTCCGGAACTCCAGCTGCCATTAAAAACACGTTCATTTTTCCTAACTTATCGTCACACCAGTTTACTACCTCTAAACTACTGGCTGGCAATATCATCTGTTACGGGGAGCTGCATTCTAATACTGGTACAAACAAATGTGTGGCATTAGTAACATGTTCATCATCATCACCATCGAGTGCCTTCTCCGCAATGAAGGTTGGCTACCATGGATCGCCATTCCACTCTGTTTTTTGCTTTGATGGTGCAGGCTGTCATAGATTGACTTGTCCATCTTTTGATGTTACTCGTCCATGTTAGTCTTGTTCTGCCTCTGCCTCTTTTACCTTGTATTTTCCCTTCCAATATTACTTTTAGTAGGCTGTTGTGTCTTTTAACATACCCCAAAATTTCATTTGTCTTGTCTTAATTGTATTTAGTAGTTGTCTTTTTATTTTCAGTTCTTTTAAAACGTCATTGTTTGTTATCTTTTCTTTCCATCCAATTCTACCTATTCTTCTATAAATCCACATTTCAAAGGCTTCAATTTTCTGTTCTGTTTTCTTGTCTAATGTCCATATTTCTGCACCATACAGGAATATTGAGAAGATGTAATATTTTGCCATTCTTAGTTTCAGCCCTGTTGATATTTGTTTTGTTTTTAGTATATTTTTTATGGCATTAAAATGACTTTTTGCCATACCTATTCTTTTGTAACATGTTAGCTATCGTCAATGTCAGATCCTTGTAAATTATGAACGTCAAAAACTGTAAGCCTCACTTTGCCCTTGTTTACAGTTGAACCGTGCTAATTTTGTTTTTCATATTTAAATCTTGTTCTGAATTTTTGATTGGACAATCTTATTTTACAGTTTTGCCTTACCCTATCTATTTGAAATTCTAATATATTTATATATGAAAGGTAAATGTTCCCTCCACGCCGTGCTAGGCGTGTGGGGAATATGGTGTTAGTGACCATATTTTTCTATGTCTACGGCACATTTCTGGGTGATGTGGTCGGTACTACGCCAGGCAGCTTTTACTTCTAAGAAAAATCTCTGGTACCCCTTTTTAGAGGCTGGGTGAAAGCTGGAGCCATGTCACCGAAATAAAGTTCGCCACTACTGGGATCGAACCCTGGATATATATATATATTTGGCTCAGTGGTTAGTGAACTAGACTACAAAGGACAAGAGGTAGGGTTCGATCCCAACCGACGGCTTCCGGGTTCACTCAGCCTATAATGGGTACCGGATTTTTTTCTGGGAAAGTGAAGCGGCCCGGGCGTAATACCGACTACATTACCTCAAAAATTATGTGCCGAAGGTCTATTAAAACTTATGGTCACTAACACCATAATCTCTATACGCCACTTAGCGTGACGGGGCACTTTACATTTGTATATATATATATATATATATATATATATATATATATATATATATATATTTGATAATGTTTTATATATTATATAGTTTCTGTATGGTTTCTCTATATTATTCATTACATGAACAATAGTATAAACACCTATATCAGTTGTTCCAAAGTAATCGCCGGTGTTACCAGGGGCGTCACAAAACTTTGACAAGGGCGCCGCGCCGAAAATATTGTCTTGTGCTTGCTCAGTGGTTAGGATTCATAAAATGACAGCGTCTATATGGGCTTAATATTTTTGAGTAAGTAAAAAGATTTTCTACACGACAGTGTTAATTCTGTCGTTATTTATTAGCTTACATATGTATCCTATCAAGGAATCACAGTCTACCCGATATATACGATCTTAACTGCCACGAGAAGGTCGTCGATCATATAGAAAAGGGAGCCGTGGGTGTCATAAGTTTGGGAGCCACTGTTGTGCTTAATCATATACATAGTTCCATCATCATCATGTGCCATACCGGTTGGCGTAGGCGAACATATCCTTCCACTATCTTCTATCCACAGTGCATCGTATCAGTTCTGTTGTCGACTGCTGTCCATGCCACGAGACCAAACCATCTAGTATTTTCTCTCTTTGTCGTCCACGATCTCTCCGTCCCTGTATGTTGTCAGTTGTAACCAAGTAATCAAACTTCTCTGTTCTCATGATGTGTCCGAAAAATGTTGATTGTTTCTTTCTGACGTTTCTTAGGAGCTTCCTTTTTGTGCTGGCTTCTTTGAAAATTTCCTCGCCGTCTTTTTAGCTGTCCAGAGAACTTTCAACATTCTTCTGAGAAATCTCATCTCTGTGGCCTCTAATCGTATAATATATAAAATGAAAGGAATGACAAACTACTTTCTTATATTGCCATGATAAATTAAATCCAAATAGTTCCATTATCACTTTTAAATGAGTAGAGTACTTGATCGAAACAAATTACTAAATCCCAGCATTCCCTGCAATCATGAGTAATTCATTAACAGTTCTAAAGACGATGATTTGGAATTGTGGGTAAAGAAAATATAATCCATTGACAAAATACTATGTATCTAAAGAATGCAGACCTACTTCTAGCAATGCCTAAAGCCACACACAAAATAAAACCATGAAATTCAATGAATTAACGTAATTAGTAACACTAGATTGAAAGCTCATAAGTGAGATCGAAAATTAGAAAGCACATTTGATTTCTTCCTTTTTAAAAGGGGGGCTAAGACTTAAAAGTACAAAGTAAATAAAGAAGGCCTTTAATGAAAGAGAGATAATGAATAACCGTGTAAAGGAAAGAAAGAGAATACAGTGGTGACATCTTTAAGACGAGCACGAGTAATCAATCCGGAGTTATGCAGTTCATTAACTAGGTAATTTCTTCCCCTTGTCAGGGGAGTTAAGTTGCTTGATATCTTATAAATCGAGTTGCGGGCTCTGAACAGGATCTCTTCCATGTCCCTCACTAACTGGCAAGATTCGACTAATTTCAGACACATTGTATTGTCTTCCTGTGCTTCTCTCTATCTTCGAATTCTTTTTTTTTCTTTCCTTCTTTCTTTCTTTCATTCTTTCTTTCTTTCTTTCTTTCTTTCTTTCTTTCTTTCTTTCTTCATTCCTACCTTCCTTCTCGCCTTCTGTCTTTCTTTGTGTCTACTTTCTTTCATCCGTTCCCTTCATTCTTTTATCACTATCTCTCTGTTACATCACAAAGGATAAGAGGTAGGGTTCGATCCCAACCGACGTCTTCCGGGTTCACCCAGCCTTAAATGGGTACCGGATTTTTCTCTGGGCAAGTAAAGCGGCACGGGCGTAATACCGACCACATTACCCCAAAAATCATGTGCTGAAGGTCTGTAAAATTTATGGTCACTAACACCATATTCCCTATACGCCACTTGGAGTGACGGGGGCTCTTTACTTTTACTTTCTCTGTTACATTCATTTTCTTCTCTCACTAATGTAATTTCTTTCACTCACGTTACCCACGTTTACTTTCACTCGTCCATTCAAACGCTCTCAATAGTTTATCATTCTCTGCATATTAATTCCCTTATTGTTATTTATTTTATTTCAGTTTCACACATGTACCTCGTCCTGTTCCCATTCACACAATTTCCCTGAACATTCATTCGGTGAGCGCACACACGCAAACAACTATACATATTCACACAAAAGTATACAAACACACCACACACACATACACAAACATATACACACACACACACAAACAAACATACACAAACATACACACACATACACATACAAACATTCACAAACATACACAAATATACACACACGCACAAGCATACACAAACATACATACACACAAACATACACAAACAAACACACACACACACACACAAACACACACACACAAACATACATACACACACAAAAATACACAAACATACACACACAAACATACACAAACACACATACACAAGTATACAAACATACACAAACAAACATACACACACACACAACGAGAAAGTCGCAATATACCAGGAATCTGAAGCTTTGACGTACTTGAATTGGTCTAGAGATGGGTTAAAGGCACGATTCCGAGTTTGTTGATCGATTGTCTACTCTCTTCTCCTAAGTCACTCTTTTAAAGTTGGCCTTTTCAACTACGACAGAAGAGTTTACGATAAAAAATATCCACTGTTAATCTTTCCAGTCTTCAAATAATCCAACAAGCGATCATTATCATCATCATTAAGTGCCGTCTCCGCATCGAAGGTTGGCTATCATGGAGCGCTATTTCACTCTGTCTCTTGCTTTGATGGTGCAGTTTGTCATAGGTTGACTTGCCCATCTTTTGATGTTACGCGTCCATGTTAGTTTTAGTCTGCCTCTGTTTCTTTTACCTTGTATTTTCCCTCCCAATATTACTTTTATTAGGCCTTTGTGTCTTTTAACATGTCCCAAAAATTTCATTTGCCTTGCTCTAATTGTATTTAGTAGTTCTCCTTTCATTTTTAGTTGTTTTAAGGCTTCATCGTTTGTTTTCTTTTCTTTCCACCCAATTCTAACTATTCTTATATAAATGCACATTAACAAGCGATCAGTTACTTTGATAATGTTCTAAACAATTCTTTTGAAGGTTTAACATATGAAGTTCAAAATGGCAATATAGCTTTATCTTTAGTGTCAGCAAGTGGAAAGACGGTTGCTGGTAAAAAAAAGTTCAAAAAGTGCGGTCGGAGCAGAGTATGATCACTGGGCGCTGCAGTTTATCCTCCATCACAAACAATCTGGTATCACTTCTGGTCAAGACATGAGATGCGGTGTGCCAGGACGTGACTAGACTAAGGACAGTCAGCGTGGCCATCTCACGAGGATTGGGCTAAAGTTGAAATACATGTTTTATATAATTTTTTCAAAATCAAAACAAATATAATGTATAAAACATTTGTTAGAAAGTAAATTAATAAACGACAAAGAACAAGAATTCTGGATCTATCCTGATCGATGGATCACCCAGCTTTAAATTGATACCTGATTTTTTTCTGGGAAAGAAAAAACAGCACTGGCGTAATCCTGACCACACTACTCCTAAAAAATAATGTCTAGTTGATCTATAAAATAATAGGGGGTTTGGTACCAAATTCCTTATACGCCACGTGGTCTGACCAGGCCTCTTATATTTTCTTTCAATAAACAACTTGCTCCTCTATTTGTTCCCAATGCTACTGAAAAGGTGGGGGGGGAGGGGAGAGGGAGAGGAAAAGAGAGAGAATTGTACTAGTAAGAGGTCAAGAAATAAATGGATATGTACTCTTTGGTCAGAGATGTAAATTCATCAATCGAGCGATCATTGGGGCACCTCCAGGAGTGTTCTTGACCGATAAGGAGGCCTAACATCCAAGCTCTAACGGTAACAATCATACGGGACACCTTGAGAATAACATCAAATATGATTACTCAAAAAGCGATATAATAGTCTCCTAATTCCGACTGTCCCAAGTGAGGATATACGCTAAATAATGAATACAAAAGTTCGGCACTTTTAATCCAAACTTTTTCATTGGTTGGTGAGCTGGGCTAAGAACGAAGTTATTTGACAATCATATTTGGAGCCCTGTTGCTATAGTTCCAAGCGTTAGGATCACAATATACAAAACGAGGTACAGTGTAATCTGTTAATAAGCGTACGAAAAAGAATTGAAAACATTATTTTAACGACACATTATGCATGATGGGAATCATCTTAACAAAATTAGAAGCGAAGTATAAAGAAGATAGTATGGATCACCGCAGCAGTAGCATATATAAAGGGACAAAAAAGCCAATGGTTTGATAACGTGGCAAGACAAAAACAGCTAAACACAAACCATACAGATACAAACAAACGCTACTAAAACAACAAACCTTGAGATGAATGAATGAATGCTTGAAACACTCAAAAACATGACAGCAGAAGAGGTCAACCAAATAGTTAAAGACCGCAATCTATCTCACCCCCTCGATGCTCAGTGGCAAATGAGGAAGGAATGAAGGAGCAGTAGAAGAAGAAGAAGCGAGGGTAGAGCTACATAACTCCACACCAGAGCGACAGCCCAAACTAACTTAATTCTATCAACCTCGTACCGCCACCTCCAGCGCGTCCCTAGCCCTAAATCTCGAGCCCCTATTTATCACATCTGATATTCTTAACCGCCAAAAAACAGACCTGGGCATTCTTCGCGCCGATATCGCACGCGAGAAGCGGCAGAGAAATCTATACCGCGTGCGCCGGTTCTAAATTTGGCGCACAAGATGCGTGCACTTTTGCCCTGCCCTGGACTCACTTAAAGCCTGGTTTCATTCGTTCCTTTCAAACATGGCTCCCACTCGACTTTTATTATTATTTTTAAATTTGACGCATTCAATACTCCTTTAATTTCTCATGTTACACTCCCTCGCAACATCAACTTCTAGAATACCTCACAACTGTTACTCCTTCTCTACATCAACTTCTAGAATACCTCACAACTGTTACTCCTTCTCTATATCAACTTCTAGAATACCTCACAACTGTTATTCCTTCTCTATATCAACTTCTAGAATATCTCACAACTGTTACTCCTTCTCTACATCAACTTCTAGAATATCTCACAACTGTTACTCCTTCTCTACATCAACTTCTAGAATACCTCACAACTGTTACTCCTTCTCTACATCAACTTCTAGAATACCTCACAACTGTTACTCCTTCTCTACATCAACTTCTAGAATACCTCACAACTGTTACTCCTTCTCTACATCAACTTCTAGAATACCTCACAACTGTTACTCCTTCTCTACATCAACTTCTAGAATACCTCACAACTGTTACTCCTTCTCTACATCAACTTCTAGATTACCTCACAACTGTTACTCCTTCTCTACATCAACTTCTAGAATATCTCACAACTGTTACTCCTTCAACTTTGCCAAACTTTGCCACCTCTAGTTCCTTATTTCCTCTTAAAATCTGCTTTTCTTCCTCCTACATATACATCGTCACTCTCTTTAATCCTCACATATTCATTCCTCCCTTCCATACTTTCTGTTTCTTCATTCCCTTTTAATGTTTTGTTTTATTTCTTTTCAAAAATCTGTTTCTTATCACCTCTAAATGTTGACTGTTTTTCATTCCCTCAAATTGTTTAATGTTTCTTCATTCCTCTGTATTATTTATGTTACTTCGTATCTTCTAAATGTTTACTGTTTCTTCCTTCATATTGCAAAATCTTCCTTCATCTCATCTAAATGTTTACTGTTTCTTTATTCCTTCATACTGTTAACTGTTTCTTCAACACATCTAAATGGAGGCGAAGGCGCGCCTCACAGCATCAGAGCTGGAAGTTGTCAGCGACCCACAGCTGATGGCTTGTGCCAGGATCGGTGAACCAGAACCATACAGACCCACCTCCACCTCTCCGTGGTGCCTCTAGTAACAGACTAACCTATCTAGTCTGGCCAAGCGAGTAGGGATCGAAGAGGGAAGACAACCCGGTACTCAAAAATGTCATACTGAAGTCGGATATTTTGGGCCGAAAGGCGCAAATATCACTGACAGTTACACTGTAAACCACAACACAACGCAGACGCCCAACTAACGTCCTTTTAAGTGGCGGATGATGAAGAGGTGTACTCTTTTAGTCATCGGGCGAACGCAAATGTCCTCTAAATGTTTACTGTTTCTTTATCCCTTCATATTGTTAACTGCTTCTTCATCTCCTCTAAATGTTTACTGTTTCTTTATTTCTCCATATTGTAAACTGCTTCATTTTCCGTCAAGATGTTTACTGTTTCTTTATTCCTTCATATTGTTAACTGTTTCTCTATCTCTTCTAAATGTTTACTGTTTCTTTATTCCTCCATAATGTTAACTGATTCTTCATCTCTTCTAAATGTTTACCGTTTATTTATTCTCCGGTATTACATTCTTCTTTCTACACCATTGTTTTAGGTTTCTTCATTCTCTCTAAGAATGTATTGTTTTTTTTTCTCTCTCTCTCTCAATATCCTGTTTTTTTTGTTGTTATCTCTTGACTGTTGCTTCATTTCCTTACAATGTTTATTCATCTTGTCTAAATTGCTAAGATATTAGAAACGCTTGGACACATACCAACAGGAGAGACCAAACAGAAAAGTACTCGCAGTAAGTAGACGCAAACCTCGACACTAAAAGATAAAAAGAAAGAAACAGATCTTTTTAAAAATCTTTACTGTTTCTTAATTTTGTTCCTCACGTTGTTTTCTGTTTCTTCATTTCCTCCCAGGCAAGGAAACCATGGCGTGGCCAAGAAAGCTGAAATCCCTTTTTATAAAAATAAAAGCTAATTTAAATGTTAAAAAATTATGAAAACACACAAGAAGAATTCTCAAATAAAAATAATTCTTGTTAAAAAATTAACCCCAGGAACTTTCAATAAAACACTCGGGTTTAGAACTGCTCGTCATCAATCGTGCTGTTACTGTCTAAACTTAAAAAAGGGGGAAACAAATACTTTCCATAATTCATCTACTAATCATTACATTCACAAATTCTGTTCTCTTTAACTCACAAAGTTCACAATTTGACACCTCAACTCTCCGTGAGTTCTTAACCTTTCAACTTCCTCATTATACATTTACACTTTAACTCGCTATTAGTTCTTAACTTGTTAACTTCCTCTAAACCTTCCCCTCTTCAACTCCCTCTAAACCTCTCCCTCTACAACTCCCTCTAAACTTTTCCCCTCTTCAACTCCCTCTAAACCCTTCCGTCCCGAATCCCTCTAAACCTTTCCCTCTTCAACTCCCTTTAAACCCGTCGCTCCTCAACTCCCTCTAAACCCTTCCGTCCCGAATCCCTCTAAACCCTTCCCTTTTCAACTTCCTCTAAACCCGTCGCTCTTCAACTCCCTCTAAACCTCCCCCTCTACAACTCCCTCTAAACCTTTCCCTCTTCAACTCCCTCTAAACCCGTCGCTCTTCAACTCCCTCTAAACCCTTCCGTCCCGAATCCCTCTAAACCCTTCCGTCCCGAATCCCTCTAAACCCTTCCCTTTTCAACTTCCTCTAAACCCGTCGCTCTTCAACTCCCTCTAAACCTCCCCCTCTACAACTCCCTCTAAACCTTTCCCTCTTCAACTCCCTCTAAACCCGTCGCTCTTCAACTCCCTCTAAACCCTTCCGTCCCGAATCCCTCTAAACCCTTCCCTTTTCAACTTCCTCTACGCCCGTAATTGTTCAGTTCACTTTCATCCTCAATCACTCAAATCTTCTAAATAATCATATTTTTTGTCCAAACTACCTCCACGTGCAACTGTCAATTTATTTCACATTTCAAGTCTAAACTCCACCCATCCTCCACCCAACTCCATTCTTCCTTTTCTTCTCCATATGCACTCATTATTCTTCTCTCCCTCAATTTACGCTTTTAAAAAGTAAAATAAAATATCTCAGACATGCATTTATTACATTTACACATTCCCTACCTCCGAATTTACCTACTTCTATTTTACTCTTCCACTGTTGCCTCCTCGCTTCACTCTATTTCCATGTCTCTCTATTAATAGCCTTTATCTCGGATGAACAATGACAAGAGTCAAACGGAAATGTTGATTAATTATGACCCCGCTTTCGGATTTTCTCTCCATTGAGCGTAATGCCTTGCATCTTTCCTTATGAATGTGCTCCCACGCGAATAGTCGCTCTCGATCAGTCTCGACTTTTAGTAAAACACACCAGTCACACATTTACAATATTTTGTAGCGTTTCAGTTTAGCGTCAAATATGGCACTTTAGAATGAGCCAGTGTCGATGTTATAGTTTTAGTGCTTGACGAGAAGCAGAAAAAATTTGCTGCCAAAAAAAACACACACAAAAAAAACAAACAAATGTATTGTAAAATCTGAGACAATCGGAGATTCAAACCCAGATAACGGTCAGAATATTCTCCACTGGCGAATTGGTTAAGCATAAGCCAGTGGCGAATTGGTTAAGCATAAGCCAGTGGCGAATCGGTTATAGCATAAACCAGTGGGGAATCGGTTATAGCATAAACCAGTGGCGAATTGGTTATAGCATAAACCAGTGGCGAATTGGTTATAGCAAAAACCAGTTGCGAGTCGATTATAGCATAAACCAGTGGCGAATCGGTTATAGCATAAACCAGTGGCGAATCGGTTATAGCATAAACCAGTTGCGAGTCGATTATAGCATAAACCAGTTGCGAGTCGATTATAGCATAAACCAGTTGCGAATCGGTTATAGCATAAACCAGTGGCGAATCGGTTATAGCATAAACCAGTGGCGAATCGGTTATAGGATAAACCAGTGGCAAGTCGAGAATTTTAGCGCCTGGTAGGAGACAATCATCTTCTTTTCGTATTTTGGTGTCGAGAGAGGTTATTTGATTCTGACTATTGCTTCTCTGGCAGCCTCAGTCAGTGACACTTGATGTTGTTGTAGAGTTTCTCTGGTGTTGTCACTCCAAAATAGTTTGAGTCTGTTTAGAGCTTTATGTTCTCTTCTTAAGTATGTCTTGTCATTAAAGGATCATTAGAAATTCTCTTGAAGTTGGCAAACCATTTTATTTGTTGTCTTTATATGCAATGCGAAATCGGCTGTACTACCAATGTACCAGACCTGGGCATTAGACTCAAGAACAATCAGGAAAATAATCACTACCGAGATGAAATGTGTTAGACGAATGACAGGAAGCAGCCTGAGAAATAAGATCAGAAACGAAAGAACTGAGAAATAAGCTAGGAATAATTCCCGCCATTGAACGCATAAATAAACAACGTACAAAATGTTTTGGCCACGTGATAAGACAGAAAAACTAAAACACTGCATAACGAACCTTTAATAAACGTTGCGAGAACACCAAATAGAAGGGTCGACCACGAAAAAGAGGGATTGATGGAAAATTATAAACATTTGGAAACATAACCGCAGCAGAGGTCAACAAAAGAGTAAAAAGACGGCAAATTATAATTCCCATCGACGTTGAAAAAAGACAAATTAAGAAGAGGGAGAATAAGAAGAAGAGGAAAACGAAAATTGGTACTATGTCAACAATTTCTCTTATAACCTCATTTCTGATTTTTATCTTCTTTTCACTCTTTTCTAAAACATCTTATCCGTCTGTTCATTAACTTTCTTTTTCTGATTTATGAGTGACCATATTTGGCATTGGTAACATAGAGAGAGACAATAACTACCTTGACATACTATAACCAGTGATGGAAAATGTACAACTGAAATAAACAAAAGATTAGGAATGGCAAAAAGTAATTTTAATGTCATGAAGAACATACTAACATCAAAACAAATAACACCAGGGCTAAAATTAAGAATAGCAAAATGTTGGTGTCTTCTCAACATTCCTATATGGTGTAGTATCATGGACAAGAAAACAGAACAGAGAATTAATGCCTTTGAAATGTGGATATATAGAAGAATAGGTAGAATTGGATGGAAGGAAAAGAAAACAAACGATGAAGTCTTAAAACAACTAAAAATGAAATGAGAACTAAACACAATTCAAACAAGACAAATGCGATTTTTGGGCCAGGTTAATAGACACAATAGCTTACTAAAAGTAATCCTGGAGGGGGAAAAAAACAAGGTAAAAGAGGCAGAGACAGACCAAGACTAACATGGACGAGTAACATCAAAAGATGGACAAGCCAGCCTATGACAACCTGCACCATAAAAGCAAGAGACGGATCAGAATGGTGCTCCATGGTAGCCAACCTTCGATGCGGAGATGGCACTCAATGATGATGATGATGATGATGTACATAGTGTTTAGATAAATATGATTTGTACACGATGATATTAATGCTGATAGGCACCGTATTGTGCTGTAGGTGAGAGGCTAGTGAGGCCAGTGCTCGTGTAAGTAGAGGAGTGACAGAGATCAATATAGATACAAAGTAAGATGGAAAGAAAACAGTGAAGATTATCTGCAACAGGGGTCAATCGCCGAGGGTGTCTGGAGTTTGAATCTCTATAAGAACAGAAGGGGTTCCAGAACAAGACGATGAGGAGTTGGAGAGAGAAGAAAAAAGAAAATGAGGGGAGTAGGAAGTAGAAGAAGATGAGGAGAATTAGTAGGAAGAAGAAGAAGATGAGGAGAATTAGTAGGCTGAAGAAAAAGATGAGGAGAATTAGTAGGAAGAAGAAAAAGATGAGGAGAATTAGTAGGAAGAAGAAAAAGATGAGGAGAATTAGTAGGCTGAAGAAAAAGATGAGGAGAATTAGTAGGAAGAAGAAAAAGATGAGGAGAATTAGTAGGCTGAAGAAGAAGATGAAGAGAATGAGTAGGAAGGAGAAGAAGATGAGGAGAATTAGTAGGAAGAAGAAGAAGATGAGGAGAATTAGTAGGAAGAAGAAAAAAGATGAGGAGAATTAGTAGGAAGAAGAAGAAGATGAGGAGAATTAGTAGGAAGAAAAAAAAGATGAGGAGAATTAGTAGGCTGAAGAAGAAGATGAAGAGAATGAGTAGGAAGGAGAAGAAGATGAGGAGAATTAGTAGGAAGAAGAAGAAGATGAGGAGAATTAGTAGGAAGAAGAAGAAGATGAGGAGAATTAGTAGGAAGAAGAAGAAGATGAGGAGAATTAGTAGGAAGAAGAAGAAGATGAGGAGAATTAGTAGGAAGAAGAAAAAGATGAGGAGAATTAGTAGGCTGAAGAAGAAGATGAAGAGAATGAGTAGGAAGGAGAAGAAGATGAGGAGAATTAGTAGGAAGAAGAAAAAGATGAGGAGAATTAGTAGGCTGAAGAAAAAGATGAAGAGAATGAGTAGGAAGGAGAAGAAGATGAGGAGAATTAGTAGGAAGAAGAAGAAGATGAGGAGAATTAGTAGGAAGAAGAAAAAGATGAGGAGAATTAGCAGGAAGAAGAAAAAGATGAGGAGAATTAGTAGGAAGGAGAAGAAGATGAGGAGAATTAGTAGGAAGAAGAAAAAGATGAGGAGAATTAGTAGGCTGAAGAAGAAGATGAAGAGAATGAGTAGGAAGGAGAAGAAGATGAGGAGAATTAGTAGGAAGAAGAAGAAGATGAGGAGAATTAGTAGGAAGAAGAAGAAGATGAGGAGAATTAGTAGGAAGAAGAAGAAGATGAGGAGAATTAGTAGGAAGAAGAAAAAGATGAGGAGAATTAGTAGGAAGAAGAAAAAGATGAGGAGAATTAGTAGGCTGAAGAAGAAGATGAAGAGAATGAGTAGGAAGGAGAAGAAGATGAGGAGAATTAGTAGGAAGAAGAAGAAGATGAGGAGAATTAGTAGGAAGAAGAAAAAGATGAGGAGAATTAGTAGGAAGAAGAAGAAGATGAGGAGAATTAGTAGGAAGAAGAAGACGATGAAGAGAATGAGTAGGAAGTAGAAGAAGATGAGGAGAATTAGTAGGAAGAAGAAGAAGATGAGGAGAATTAGTAGGAAGAAGAAGAAGATGAGGAGAATTAGTAGGAAGAAGAAGTAGATGAAGAGAATGAGTAGGAAGAAGAAAAAGATGAGGAGAATTAGTAGGAAGAGGAAGAAGATGAGGAGAATTAGTAGGAAGAAGAAGAAGATGAGGAGAATTAGTAGGAAGAAGAAGAGGATGAGGAGAATTAGTAGGAAGAAGAAGAAGATGAGGAGAATTAGTAGGAAAAAGAAAAAGATGAGGAGAATGAGTAGCAAGAAGAAGAAGATGAAGAGAATGAATAGGAAGAAGAAGAGATGAGGAGAAGCATGAAGACGAACATGAGAAATGAGAAGGAGGTAAGAGGAAGAAAATGAAGAGGAGGGTCATGAAGAAGAAGAAGATGAGGAGAGGTATGGAGAAGTATATGAGGAGTGGTATGAAAGTAGAAGATGAAGGGGATGGACATGAAGAATAAGAATAAGAAGAAGAATAAGAGGAAGAATAAGAAGAAGAAGAAGATGATGAGAGGGAGGGGCATGAAAGTGAAGGAGATAAGGATGGGCATGAAGAATAAGAATGTGAGGAGATGCATGAATAGATGGTGAGGAGTGACATGAATAGATGAGGAGAAGGGGCTTTAAGAATAGGAAAATTAGGAGGAGTGTCCTAAATAAGATGATGAGGAACAGAGGCATGAATAAGATGAAGCTGAGGTGGAGCATGAAGGTTGAAAAGATAGGAGAGGTAGGATGAAAAAGAAAAGAGTAACAAAAAGAGGAAGAAGAAGAAGAAGAAGAAGAAGAAGGAGAAGGAGAAGGAGAAGGAGAAGGAGAAGGAGAAGAAGAAGAAATAAAGACTCAATAATCATCTTTATTGTTCTTGGGCAGTTTCAATTAGCAAACTGATCTCTTCCCTGATTATTCACGCGTATCTCAGAGATGAGTGTAAATTCCGAAGCACCATCGAGGGCCCACGAAGTGTTTGAAAATAGTTCAATGTTCTCAGGATTTCTGGAGGGCAGCGACAAACACCAGCTTCATTGATCACACGGGGAAAACAAGTGACGAAAAGAAATAGTATTAGAGTACAACGACCAAGTTAAACTAACTCAAATATGATCAGTAAATACAAGACACCCCTCTTTGGTTGAATGCCGCGTGCTGGTCAGAGAGATTCATTTTTTTTTTTAAATGTTACAAAAGAAAATGACATAAATTCGACCTTGACACCATTAAAAAAAAAAAAAAAAACCACCAGGCGAGAGTCAATGAAACTGCAATCAGGGCAGCTCCCACCCACCCTCTTGATCCTCCCTTCCCTATCTGAGGCTTGCCCTGCATCTTATGCTCGTAACTGTCGGCCGGGTCTGCTGGAATTAACTCCTTATCATTATCCTCTCATTTCGTCTTCATTTTGAGGCTACATTTCTCCGCTCACACTGCGCTTCTCTGGCTCCCCCTCTTTCTTCTCATGCTTCCAATTGTCACTCTCTCTCTCTCTCTCTCTCTCTCTCTCTCTTCTTGTCTTCATATATCTCACCCTCTCTTTATATCTTTTATTCTCCTCCTTCTCTAATTCCTACCACTCAATGTACATTCCTTTCTCTCAGCGTATCAGCCTCTTCTTTCTCGCATTCTCCTACCTGCCTCACAATCTTTCTGCACATCAATATTGTTATTTCTCTACCTCACTTACATCTTTCTACCTCTTATTTCTCTACCTCACTTACATCTTTCTACCTCTTATTTCTCTACCTCACTTACATCTTTCTACCTCTTATTTCTCTACCTCACTTACATCTTTCTACCTCTTATTTCTCTACCTCACTTACATCTTTCTACCTCTTATTTCTCTACCTCACTTACATCTTTCTACCTCTTATTTCTCTACCTCACTAACTCCTAACATCTTTCTACCTCTTATTTCTCTACCTCACTAACTCCTAACATCTTTCTACCTCTTATTTCTCTACCTCACTAACTCCTAACATCTTTCTACCTCTTATTTCTCTACCTCACTAACTCCTAACATCTTTCTACCTCTTATTTCTCTATCTCACCAGTCAATTTATCTTGCTTTCTTTACCTCAATGTTGTTTCTTCACAATATTTAAATTCTAAACTCCTCATTATCCATCCCTCTCTCTCTCTCTCTCTCTATATATATATATATATATATATATATATATATATATATATATATATTCCTCTCTTATATGCGACATAACAAAATACTACGATTCAACTTGTTTTCCTATCTTCTCTCAACTTTCCTTACACTTTTCTTTTCTCTTCTCTTCTCATTTTTTCTCTTTTCTTCCTTTTCCTTCGCTTCGATCACTTTTACTTACTGTCTCTCTATTCTGTCTCATGTGCTTTATCCACCTATCTACCCATCTACCTGCCTGCCTGCCTGTCTATCTGTCTGTCTGTCTGTCACTGTGTACCCATTTTCTATGTTTGAATGTACTCTTCGTACAATCAACAATTATTTATGTCTCACGAATTGTGTATTTCTCCAAGTTCTCATTGCCATCAGCACTCATCTCCCCAGTGGTTTCCTGTCAAAGGCATCTTTGGCTATATTGATAGGTTATTTCTAAGGGGTATATCTTATTGATCTCTATTTCCCTCCCATTAATCTCAGCATGTATGGAATCTGTAGCTGAAGTGAAGGGTCACTGTCCTGGCTAACTCCATTAAACATCCCAAAAGCCCAACGCCATTTTGACCGGCCAGATTTCTCCCCAAATCTCATGCCACAAATTAGTCAAGCCGATTCTTATCCAATTTCTCAATTCTTCTCACAAAGAGCCAAACTGCTAGCTCCCATCACTCATTGCTATCATCATCGCCAACCTTTCAGCCTGTCAGGAAAAGAAGTTTCCAGAAAATTTATTCCATTTGTTGCTGTCTTGAGCCAACCTTTATAGTTCTGTCCATGCACTACTCTTTTTACATCTGTATCATCATCTCCTGTACACGTGTTTCTTGGTCATTGCCTCACTTTGTTCCCATTGGGGATTCCTCAACAATACGTTTCTTTTTTGTTGTTGATATTTTGATATTTTTATGTAAAACATTTATTTTAGCTCTTCTTTCTTGATGTCTTTCATCGTTTTATTTGTTTTGTCTTTTTTTTTTAAACTATGTTGTTTTCTTCTTATTTTTAATCTTTTCCATAACATCATCATTTTCCTCTTCTTCACTTCTTTTTTTTTTTTTTATATTCCTTGGGGTGTCAAGGGAGATGCAACGTTTTATCATTCTTCAGGCAAGCTCTACCATTGTCATATTGAGTTGATTGTAGAGTTTCCTTCACATCGTCGTTCATTTTTTCTCATGATCTGTCTCGAGGTCTGCGCCTTTCTCTTTTTGTATGTTATTGTTATTGGTTATGGAAGGCCTCGGTATCACAGCAAACGAATTAAAATCCATAATTGCTCAACCGCCCGTGCCAGTGGAATCATCCGAATTACCAACTCATCTCCCAAACAAAGAAAGGTAACTGTAGTCCCCATCGTAGCAGTCTCAGCACACGCCAAAAGACATAAGGCGAAACCGCGCAGAAAGTGAACACAGCTAACTGTTCCCTGTCATACGATATCATCATTCATCGTAAACAAGCGGGATATCGAAGCAGGATCAAAACGGATGAGACACACAGCTCACGGTGTGCACAGAGCACTTAACTCAGTAACTCCTGCAACAAGCCGGACTTGGAATATGAGGAAACTGCAAGAAGGAACACTTTTCAGACATAGCCTTCAATGGTTCCTGCCGCCTATCCACCATATACCATGGGAGTTCACGTCCTCCCGAAAATGATGATCGTCATAGCACTTGATGATGTTAGGCCGTCATTGATGACTCCAATTCCAAACATACAGACACACAGTGGTGGTAAGTTATCATTTCCAATCCAACAGAAGCCACATGACCTGTAGTTAGTAAAACCACAGAGAGAATATGATTTTGTGACCTTCACTGATTCACTCTTAGATGTGAATGTGTAGTTTACACAAGAGGAGAAGTTTTTGTATGTGTTTTGTAGGATATGCAATCACCAATACACTCTATCCAGGTGGGCAATGCGCTTTATGTGTCGGATCTGTATGTTATTCAGCTTGCTTCTATGTTACCCTCCTGTTGTCACATTTATAATCATCTACACCATTTTTTAGGTCTTTCTTTTTCCCATTTGATTATTTTTTTATAACTAACTCCAGTTGAAGACTTATCGTGAGAGACCCTGTCATTTATAGCATGAAAGCATAGTGAACTCTATGTTTCAGTGTTTTTTTTTATCTGTACGGCGCGGTTTATATTTAAACCTATGACTATGTCAGCCACTGTTAAATTACCGTTCCATTTAAAATATGCGTTAGGCATTGTTACTGAATATACTGCACTTACTCCAGTATATATTATTATACTGTAGTTACTTGAATATATTGTATCAACTGAGAAAAGTGAAGGACGAAGAAATAGAGGGAAGCAAAGAGAAAAGATACCAGACAGCTTAAGAGAATGGATTGGTTTAAGGTCAACAACAGAAATGATAAATACCTGTCGAGATTGAAAGTTGTGGAGAGACATAATCACCTACGCCAGCAGGCCCGGTATTTGATAGTGATTATGGTTACTGAAGAGAGATGTGCGGACGACAAAGATCGTAGCTACGTGATAACTTGGTGTCATGGCACAGAAAACAGTCAACAAACGAACTGCAACGATGCAATGTTGATAGAAAATTATAGAAGGACATGATCGCCTACGCCAACCGGTGTGGCACATTATGATTGTTACTCATTATAAAAAAAAAAGTCACATAACATTACGGCCGACTCAGATAATAAAATCACACACAAAATAAAGATCGATTCTGAAAATATAAACTTACATGAGGTAATATTTTACATTGAGAATCAAATGTATATAAGTAAAGAAAAGTAAAGAGCTCCCGTCACGCCAAGTGGCGTATAGGGAATATGGTCTTAGTTGACCATACATTTTACAGACCTTCGGCACTTGATTTTTGGGGTAATGCGGTCGGTATTACGCCAGTGCCGCTTTACTTTCCCAGAAAAAAAACCCAGTACCCATTTAAGGCTGGGTGAACCCGGAAGCCGTCGGGTGGGATCGAACCCTACCCCTTGTCCTTTGTAGTCCAGTTCACTACAAATCTCTGAGCTATCGCGGTTCCCAAATGTATATAAAGTTACATCTAACTCAGAAAATAAATCTTATTTAGTTAACGTTCGACTTTCTGTTTTTGTACTGCTCTACTCCTACTCCACCCAAAACATGCACCTGCCTCTGTGACTCAAGCTCCGTCAGACGTTGATTAAGCCAGAAATTGTTTTTTCCACTGCGCCTCCACAATACAAATGCAAGTGGCAATAAAAACACACATAAAGAAATGCCTTCATGCCTCATTATAAAGCTCTCTCAGCCAGAAGTTCAGCCTCAACTTTATACTATAACCAACATCACTATTGTCATTGTCGGAGTCACTCTCACCCTCGTCAATTCTCGGGCTACGACCCACGACCCTAAACCCTCGCAGCCGCCTCCGAACTAGCGCTATTACCACCAATGACTAAGCAATGCTGAAACTAAAAATACACTCCAGCTTGCAAAAGATGAACAGATCGACAGATCTGAATGAAGCGGATGAGTGAGTTTAGTTGGAGGAGTGCGTGAATCTAGTCATCCCTAATTTTTTCCGAGCGCTCGCTCGACCCTACATGAAAAATTAAAAAAAAAAAAACCTGAAAAAAAAATTCAATTTCTTTGAGCACAAGAAATCTATAACCCGTGTTAATATAAAGTGATATAAATCAAATGTGCAATGGCGTTTTATACACTATGCAGAGAGGGGTGTTAGCCGCTGTTGCAGGCAGTGAGATCTAACTACTCGTTGTAAACAAAGAAGTGCAGATTAGATGTGCTCTGGTTTGTTTGACAGGAACAGTGGTTGCACTCAATTTATGTGCTTCTTCAGTGCACTTTCAGCATGTCGTTTTAAGTTGAAGAGTGAAAGATGAATGGATGAGTACAGTGAAAGGAAGAAGAGGGAAAGTAGTAGATGTGTTTGCTATTAGCGGGGTAATGATGCATAAGTGAGAGAGTTGTTGGAGATGGGAGTATTAGTGATAGTTGTTGAGGATGGGAGGATTAGTGAAAGAGTTGTTGGTGATGGGAGAATTAGTGAGAGATGTTGAAGATGGGAGGATTAACGAGAGATGTTGGAGATGGGAGGATTAGTGAAAGAGTTGTTGGAGATGGGAGGATTAGTGAAAGAGTTGTTGGAGATGGGAGGATTAGTGAGAGTTGTTGGAAATGGGAAAATTAGTGAAAGAGTTGTTGGAGATGGGAGGATTAGTGAAAGAGTTGTTGGTGATGGGAGGATTAGTGAAAGAGTTGTTGGTGATGGGAGGATTAGTGAAAGAGTTGTTGGGGATGGGAGGATTAGTGAAAGAGTTGTTGGCGATGGGAGGATTAGTGAAAGAGTTGTTGGCGATTGGAGGATTAGGGAAAGAGTTGTTGACGATGGGAGGATTAGTGAAAAAAGTGGGAACGATTTACTGTTCTTGATCAGAAATGTCGCCCAGGAAATTATTACCATGAGTTTAGAAAATGATATATTGAACATGTTTGTAAAAAAATGCATCTGTTACTTTGCGTGCATACGTACGGGAACACTTCTGTTTTGAGATGTAAACATTGCCAATGTGGCACTGTACGGCACATGATAATGATTACTATTTGTGTGCGCGCAAACGCCTGTTTGTGTGTGTGTCATAGAATAAAATATAACTCGAGGGATAGGCAAATAGAGTTACATAGAACAAACTGCCTAGATTTGAATAAGTGAAAGACAGTGACAAAGACAGATAAAAAAAAAACGCTCATTTGGGAGTTGAGGAAATTGCTAATAACGCAAGAAAGAACGATACTACTTCCGACCATCGTTTATCATGACAGCAAGACCATATAAAATAGGTAGGGACAGTGAAGCACAATTTACATAATTTGAAAAATGTAAATGCAGTCCCATGGGTAGACTGTACAATAGGGATGTGCATTACTTTGAGACATCTCTTTACTAAGTTACAGTATTGATGATGAGGCTGTAGTCAGCCGCAGTCTTTGAGACCAGATAGTGCGAGGCCGCGGGCGTTTGTCATTTCACAAATTTAAGTTAAGGTTTTCACAGTATCAAGCTGCAGTCTATATAAAATTTGACAGTATCAAGCTGCAATATATCAAACTTGAAAGTATCAAACTGAAATATATACAGGTTGACAGTATCAAAGTACAATATATCAGACTTGACACTATCGAACAGTAATATATCAGACTTGACAGTATCAAACTGTAATATATCAGACTTGACAGTATCAAACTGCAATATATCAGACTTGACAGTAAAACTGCAATATATCAGATTTGACAGTATCAAACTACAATATATCAGACTTTACAATATTAACTGGGCTGTAGCGTTTTTTAGACACTACAGTACAACGTTTCCAATATTTTAGATCTTAGGACATCTAGTTACAGAATTTTACATCTCACAATATCAAGTTACTGTATTTGAGAAATCGAAATGTCAACCTCATGCATTTGAGATCTCACAATATCAAGTTACTGTATTTGAGAAATCGAAATGTCAACCTAATGCATTTGAGATCTCACAATATCAAGTTACTGTATTTAAGAAATCGAAATGTCAACCTAATGCATTTGAGATCTCACAATAGAAGTTACATCATTTGTGATCCCACAGTATCATGTTACCGTATTTGAGAAATCGGAATGTCAACTTCCATTATTTAAGATATCATAATATCAAGTCACCGTATTTTAGATTTCTCAATATCAAGTTACCATATTTGAGATTTCACAATATCAAGTTACAGTATTTGAAATCTCACACTTCCAAGTTACCGTATTTATTTAAAAACAAGATGACAAGTTGGACATGAACTAAAACGTAACGCACATTTTAACTTCATTACAGAAGACGGATGATCCCTTGCAGAAGTCGAGTAATAGTCCCTTTCTACCAAAATGAGGAGTCAAGTCAGGGCATTTTGTGGACGGAAAAGAAACGAACATTCCAGAGTTAGGGTAACAATTTTCCTTCATCGCGATTTCAACTCTGTTTCCGGATAATCATTTCTGATTTCTCAAAATATATCAACAAATGACGTCATATAAAAACAGATATACCCGACAGCGACCTTTGTTCACTTCTTTATATGGAAACTTTCCGCACACGTAACAACTTTTGTCTCATGCCCAGAACTTTTTTTTAAGCCGGAACGGACCAGAACGCACTCCTGTAAACCTTTAGAACTTTAAAATGTCCAGAGGCATGTATTTCTAAATTCTGAAATACTTAAACTGCCGCAAATTAAAGCTTATGATCGCAACGGCAATAAAAACGTAAGTACGACAGAGGCCTGCTATATTACCATTTGTTTCGTTCTATGGAACAGGATAAAAGAGTATACAGTTTTTTATTTTATTTTAAGAGAGCACTAGTCATGAGCATAAGCTAAATGTTACATCTTAAATAAAGTCTTCGTGCACAATTTGTAAGGGACGACAGAGGTTAAACAGCCCTCGATCGGTCCTCGCGTGAATTTTCCGTTTGATGGTCTGACGATTCTTGACAAAGGATATAAAGAAAATCTACATGCAAAACAGTATCGGATTTTGACATATGGTTTGTAACCGAGCACGAAACGAGAGGAGAAATAAAATAAATCATAAAAATACAGAGCGCAAAAAAAAAAAGAATAATCTGAATGAATGAATCAGTGTTGCGCGTGTGCAATAATGTATCTAGTAGAGTGGAATGAATGAGTGATACGATGAATACTATTTAAGCATGTTATATGGCATGAGATCAGTGGCGTTACCATTCCAGTGATGATCAGCAAGTGCCCTTAGAGTCCAAACATATGTGTTTTGACTAGATGAAAGTAGAAACATAATTTGTATTCGACGCTCTCACTTAAGGATGTAAAATATGTGTAATTATAAGAACTACGACGCACAAACGCGTGTTGTAAATAGACAATATAATGGTAGTGTCCATGTTTATCGCTATTTAGTATATTTTGTGGTCATTCAAATAAAAAGCAGGAAAGAAAATTGAAACCTGAAATGTGGATTTATAGAAACATGTGGAGAATTGGAAGGAAAGGAGACAAACAGTGAAAAAAAAAAAAAACAGTAAAGAGCTCCGTCACGCCAAGTGACGTATAGGGAATATAGTGTTAGTGACCATAATTTGTATAGACCTTCGGCACATGGACAGACAAGACAGAGATAGACCAAGGTGAAAAAGATTGACAGGTGGGTCTATGATAACGTGCACTTTCAAGACATAAGACAGAGTAGTTACAATTTTCCCATTTAAAAAAAACAAAACTTCTCAGCTCTTCATCTAAGACAGGGTGAACCTAGAATCTATCGAATGGGATCGAAATCAACTTGACCTTCTCAGCAGACTACCTCAATAATCATTGTTTACCACATTTAAGTAATAACCTATATTGTATTGTTGTGACGAGGTGGTTCCGTAGTTAGAATAGAATAGAATAGAATAGAATAGAATAGAATAGAATAGAATAGAATAGAATAGAATAGAATAGCACCTAGATTTAAAAAAAAACCTACCACATGTTCACCAAATTCAAAATAGGTACAACCAGCCTATGCCACTGTACACTGGACAATAGGACTACAAAACATGTTCTACAGGATTGCCCCCAGTACACAGACCTAAGAAGAGCAATGTGGTCCAAGCCCACCTCCCTGGAAGAAAAACTATATGGGACAATTGAATCATTTAAACAGACAGTTGACTTCATAAGAGAGTCCGGAATCCTACTCTGAATGAGCCATGATCGCAGAAGAAGAAGAATATAATAGAATAGAATAGAATAGAATAGAATAGAATAAAATAGAATAGAATAGAATAGAATAGAATAGAATAGAATAGAATAGAATAGAATAGTTGTGACAAGCGTGTTTTGGCAAGGTACACTAGTTAGTGCCCTAGTCTACTGATTAGACGATCTAGATCCACTCTTCAGTAAATTAGTATCTTTCTCTAAGGGTAGGAGCGGTGACTGATTCCTAGAGAAAAGAATCGTCTTGAGAATTTCCTCCTTTTCTTCTTCTTTCCCTCATTTATTTTTCAGCGTCACAGCGTCAGTTTGCCGTCTTTTGTTCTTATGTTGACTGCCGCTGCTGTTATATTTACTGCTATTTCTAACATAATTATATCTTTTTCGTGGTCGTCCCTTGAGTCTGGTGTTCTCGCAACTATTATTGAAGGCCTATCGTGATGATTTTATTTATTCTTTATTTTTTTTGGTCTTTTTGTCTAAACACGTGGCCGGACCGTTTTATCTGTTGTTTCTTTGTGTATTCTATGACGATAATTATTAGGAGCTTTTTTTTCTTCTCAGTTCTTTATCAGATCTTATTTGTTAGGCTGTTTTCTGTCGTTCGTCTAAGACCTTTCATCTTCTTGAGAATTTCATCCACTTCATATATATGTGGTGGATGGATCATTGTTTGATTGCCTGTTCATGTCCGCGTTTGTCTCTCTCTCTCTCTCTCTCTCTCTCTCTCTCTCTCTCTGTGTGTGTGTAGTGATTATATCTGAGCAGCATATGTATATATCCATGTATGAATGTGTGTTACACATTTTCCAAAGCTGACAGAACCAAAGACGTACAACATATGTGTTCGTGCGTGTATGTGAATGTGCCCACCTGTAATTTTTTTGTTTCAAACATCTTACTTTTATGTATAATCTGCCGATGGCGATTTAAAAAGAGAGTATCAAACTCATCTTCCTGGCACATCAAAGTTGTAGCCGTCACTGTCTTCTATCTTTACTTCAATTACGAAGTCACATCAAAGTTATAGCCGTCACTGTCTTCTATCTTTACTTCAATTACGAAGTCACACCAAAGTTATAGCCGTCACTGCCTTCTATCTTTACTTCAATTACGAAGTCACATCAAAGTTGTAGCCGTCACTGCCTTCTATCTTTACTTCAATTACGAAGTCACACCAAAGTTGTAGCCGTCACTGCCTTCTATCTTTACTTCAATTACGAAGTCACACCAAAGTTGTGGCCGTCACTGCCTTCTATCTTTACTTCAATTACGAAGTCACACCAAAGTTGTATCCGTCACTGCCTTCTATCTTTACTTCAATTACGAAGTCACACCAAAGTTATAGCCGTCACTGCCTTCTATCTTTACTTCAATTACGAAGTCACACCAAAGTTGTAGCCGTCACTGCCTTCTATCTTTACTTCAATTACGAAGTCACACCAAAGTTGTGGCCGTCACTGCCTTCTATCTTTACTTCAATTACGAAGTCACACCAAAGTTGTAGCCGTCACTGCCTTCTATCTTTACTTCAATTACGAAGTCACACCAAAGTTGTATCCGTCACTGCCTTCTATCTTTACTTCAATTACGAAGTCACACCAAAGTTGTAGCCGTCACTGCCTTCTATCTTTACTTCAATTACGAAGTCACACCAAAGTTGTAGCCGTCACTGCCTTCTATCTTTACTTCAATTACGAAGTCACACCAAAGTTGTATCCGTCACTGCCTTCTATCTTTACTTCAATTACGAAGTCACACATCCGTCTTGATATTATTTTCACAGCTCGCTTTTCCATAATCTCTTTTTTTTTTTTTAGTCTTTCATACTTTATATTCTCTTGTTTGTTTATGTCACCCGTTGAAAATTCATATAGTCGAAACGTTAGCTTCTTTAGTTTATTATCTAATACTTCTCCTTTTTATCTATTTGTAAAATCCATTTTGACTGTCGATGGAAATATAGACTTCTGGCCCTTGCTCTTCTGACAGTCTCAGCTGGTTCCCGACGTTGTTGTAGAGTTTCTCAGATGAGCTATTGAGTTATTTGCGGACCATCATCATTGCACTCCGAACATGTCTTTAAGTACTCAGATCCCCTCCTCAGCAAGTCCCGCAGCGTCCAGCGACTGACGACTCCAGTTCTGTGTTGGTTGATTAGTCTTCTTACACGGCCACTAAGTTTCTCGTTTTTGGCTGTGCCCATCTTAACTCCCATCTCTTTTATCCGAAGGAGTGACGTGGGGTCATGGTTGTCTAAATCCTGTGCCCTTCTCACATCTCGGAGGGCATTGATGATGTTTCTCAGATGATGCCACTTCAATGTAGCCTTGGTCTGCCTCGAGATTTCCATAATTCCTGTATCCCTTGTATAGTACAGCATCACTAGGCGTTCCCTTCAGGTGGGCAAACCACTTCAAGTGCCGTCGATGTAAGTAACTCTAAACTGGTTCTATGTACGTGTATACTACAATATACTCCCACTCGTGACAAGACTAACTCTCATTTCAAAGGATGCTCAGAGATTTTAGATCAAAGAGTTTTATTACATGTTTTTTTCTTGTTTTCATGCATAATTACAAAGCAGATAACCCACATTGATTCTTTTCGCATGGGGGGATTCCCAGCGTTGAGTAGCGGGCTAGTAAAAGACTGAATGGTTGAGTTCAAACAAATTACCTCCCTTTGCGTAATTTGCCGAGGTTTGTGGGTGGTAACCTACTTTAGTGCAGAACAATCATCTGTCAATTATAGCTACAATAGGGCGCTACAGTGTTAAACTTACGGTTGGGATACATCGACCAATACAATTATCTGTTACATCGTTGATTGGAGACGTATGTGCACTCGTCCAATTGGTCAAAACGATAAAATACTGTAATTTATGTATTCCCTCGTTTCCTATTTTCTTAACTTTTTTTGTATTTTCGTTACTTTGTTTATTTCTTTTCGTTATTTTTTCTTCTTTTAATTTCTTAGAACGAGTTTTAGGTTTCAAACGGGATTGTTGTTTCATTAATGAAAGTATTGAGAACTCATATAAAATGCATCTATCTGAAATGGACAAGCTGATATATGTTTATTAATTACTTCACATATTGTGTTCCGATTTCAGTTTACAATTACAATAATTGAAATGTTATTTATCTGTAAATTCATTATGTATTTCATATATGTAATTAATAATAGAGTCTCGGTGTGTTAGTGTTCTAGCTTCGTGAGACGTGGGGTCCCGGGTTTGACTCCCAGAAATGGCGGATTTTCCTCAGGAACGAGAAGGCTGCGATTTTACCCAGCCTCTAAAAATGGATAACCGAGATTTTTCTTAGAAGTAAAGGCGGACTGGCGTGATGCCGACCACATCACTCAAAACTGTGCTGTAGTCAAAGAAAATATTGGTCACTAAGAAAATATTCCCCATACGCTTAGCAATGAGGGAACCTTTGCTTTTGTTGCTTGAAATATTATCCGCTTGTCTGTGTTATTTTTAGTTTTCTTAACAAGAGATAACATATCTCCGTATTTTTAAAATATTATATATTCGACTACTCAGTGGTGCCAACATATATATGCCTGTATGTATGATTGTTTAATTACTTGTCTGCATGATTGTCTGTCGGTGCAACTGAATACATATATGTGGATGTCTGTAAATTTGTAGAGTAAGAATATCTGAGCTCAGTGGTTAGTGAACTGGACTACAGAAGACAAGAGGTAGGGTTCGATCCCAACCGATGGCTTCAGGTGCACCCAGTCTTTAATGGGTACCAGATTTTTTTCTGGGAAAGTAAAGCGGCACTGGCGTAATACCGACCACATTACCTCAAAAAATAATGTGCTGAAGGTCTGTAAAATTTATGGTCACTAACACCATATTCCCTATACGCCACTTGGCGTGACGGGGGTACTTTACTTTTTTTTTTTTTTACGAATATCTGCATTATTATAGTCTTACTATGTTACTGTTTATCTGATTATTGTACTGTCAGCTAACCTTTTTGTCTTCCTTTTCTTCTTGTTTGTGTGTCAGGAAGTTTATTTTCTCTTATCCCACTTTATATATATATATATATATATATATATATATATATATATATATATATAATATTAAAAGAAGTAAATGAATTGAAATATATGGGTACAGTGTTAACCTCAGATGGAAGATGTACAACAGAGGTGAGATGCAGAATAGCTCAGGCAAAAGCAGCTTTTCAAAAAAATGAGGAAGATACTATGCAATCTATCTATGACAATAGAAACAAGAAAAAGAGTTCTTAAATGTTATGTAGAGTCAATCTTAACATATGGATGTGAATCATAGACAATAGGATAACAGACAAGAAAATCACTACAGGCTGTAGAAATGTGGTTTTACAGAAGAATGTTGATAACACGATGGATAGCTAAGAAGAGTAATGAAAACGTTCTGAAAGAGGCCAAAGCAAAGAGAGAGCTAATTTCCAATATTAGAAAAAAAAACCATCATATTTTTTGTGGTCATGTTATGAGAAGGGAACAGATGTAATATATTGTGACAACTGGGAAAGTTGAGGGACGAAGAGATAGAGGGAAGCTAAGAGAAAAGATACCAGACAGCTTAAGAGAATATCTTAACAGAAGGTCAACAACAGAAATGATAAATAACTGTCGTGATCGAAGGTTGTGGAGAGACATGCTCACCTACGCCAGCAGGCATGTTACTTGATGATAATGATCCCATCTTTGCTTGTGTCTACTTTTCTGTGTCTGTATGTACAGGGAGGGACTAGTGATTGTGACTTCCCCTATGTGTATGTTTATCTATGTTTGTGAGATGTTTAAGCATATTCGAAAGTAAAGAGAAACAAACACACAGGGATAACAAATAGTTGTTTCACAATCTTTCTTTGTTTTTCTGTGTGCAGGATTTTTTATTCGTGTGTTATTATGTACGGTCATTAGTGTCTTTTTAGTCTTTCTCTCTTTGATTTTATATTTACATCTGTATCTGTCTTTTTGCGACATTTAGTTTCAACTAGTACATCAATAAAGGCATCATTTTTTTTTACATTAATAAATGCATCGTCACTTTCTTCAATTAACTGACGCTCTGCTCCATTATATTTTTCCATCAAGAAATGCATCTTTTCTCTACATCAAAAAATTAATCTTATTTCTTCACTTAAAAATTAATCTTATCTCTACATCAAAAAAGTAACCCTATTTCTTCATCAATAAATTCATTCATCCTATCCCTTCATCAATAAATTCATTCATCCTATTTCTTCATCAATTAATTAATTCATCCTATTTCTTCATCAATAAATCCATTCATCCTATTTCTTCATCAATAAATTCATTCATCCTATTTCTTCATCAATAAATTCATTCATCCTATTTCTTCATCAATAAATCCATTCATCCTATTTCTTCATTAATAAATTCATTCATCCTATTTCTTCATCAATAAATTCATTCATCCTATTTCTTCATCAATAAATTTATCCATCCTATTTCTTCATCAATAAATTTATCCATCCTATTTCTTCATCAATAAATTTATCCATCCTATTTCTTCATCAACAAATGTACCCTATTTCTTCATCAATAAATTCATTCATCCTACTATTTCTGCATCAACAAATGTACCCTATTTCTTCATCAACAAATGTACCCTACTTCTTCATCAATAAATTCATTCATCCTACTATTTCTTCATCAACAAATGTACCCTATTTCTTCATCAATAAATTTATCCATCCTATTTCTTCATCAACAAATGTACCCTATTTCTTCATCAATAAATTCATTCATCCTATTTCTTCATCATTAAATTCACCATCCTATATCTTCATCAATCAATTTATCCTATTTCTTCATCAATCAATTCGTCCTAAACTTTATCAATAAATTTATCCTATTTCTTCATCAATAAATTCATCCTATTCTTCATCAATAAATCCCACCTCAATTCCATCAATTTACTTGTCTTTCTCTCCCGATACAATAAAAAAAAAAACACCTTGAACATCTCTAGAACTCTGTTTCTCCCTGACATGTAACTTATGCACGCTTCCCCGAGCCGAAGAGAAACAGACAGACAAGGACAGACAGACAAAGTGAAGAAAAAAATATGCATCCTTCCTGCAGAAGAGGAATTGATCGGAAACTGGACGGCCGTGCGGGCATGCGCAGTGCAACCAGAAGTAAATTAGAACGCGCATGTATTGGCGTGAGTGATCGGCATGCCAAGCACATGCGCCATGTCAAAGAGAGGGACGGAGAAGGGGAGGATGTAGCGTGGTTGCTGTTGCTGGATGTAGTGATGTAATAAGGGCTGGGTGATGTGGGGTTTGCTTGTCGGAGATGAAGAGTGATTTTGATGAAAAACCGTTTCGGACAAAGAGCATTTTTGATCTAAAGTTGCGCAGGAAGTGTAAGAAGATAGATCATTTGTGAGCTGCATGTTGCAGTTTGTGGAATATGGTGAAAATGCCGTTTCTTGTCTTTTTGTTTCCGTTTTGAACCGGAAGTTGAGGCCTGCTTTTATTTCCGGGTTGTTCAAGGTCATAGCAGAGGGCAGAAAGGCGAGGGCGAACATGAGATCTGCTCTTCCAAACATATCTCATTTTTTGTCAGCCCAGAGGAATTAAGAATGTCTGCCTTTCTCTTATTTGAGTACACGAACGGACGGCTCATCGAACAAGATATCACAATACACTACAAAGAAGGAAAAAAACAAGTGACAAAATTATATTATCACCAAGTGCCGTGTATTGACGATTCATTTCCTCCACGACTAAAGCACTCATTCGTCTTTCAAGTATTCATACACTCATTCATCTTTCAAGCATTCATACACTCATTCATCTTTCAAGTATTCATACACTCATTCATCTTTCAAGTATTCATACACTCATTCATCTTTCAAGCATTCATACACTCATTCATCTTTCAAGTATTCATACACTTATTCATCTTTCAAGTATTCATACACTCATTCATCTTTCAAGTATTCATACACTCATTCATCTTTCAAGCATTCATACACTCATTCATCTTTCAAGTATTCATACACTCATTCATCTTTCAAGCATTCATACGCTTATTCATCTTTCAAAGCATTCAAAACTTTCCAGAAATTATTTTCACTCCTAATTGTCCAATTTATCATAGATCGCTCATTCTCTGTAGTACTTGGCTTCTTTTGTCACGAAGGTCGTACCCAGGCTAACTACATTCAAATGTGTTCAATAAGTAATGCTTACTGTGTAACGATGAAACCATTCCCTCACTGAGATAGTTGCAAAGTAAACATTTATTATTATAACATTCAATAAATATACTCATATATAATCTTTTCCTTATATATATATATATATATATATATATATATATATATATATATATATATAAGTAAAGTACCACCGTCACGCCAAGTGGCGTATAGGGAATATGGTGTTAGTGACCATAAACTTTACAGACCTTCGGCACATGATTTGTGAGGTATTGTGGTCGGTATTACGCCCGTGCCGCTTTACTTTCCCAGAAAAAAAATCCGGTACCCATTAAAGGCTGGGTGAACCTGACCCGTCGGTTGGGATCGAACCCTACCTCTTGCCCTTTGTAGTCCAGTTCACTAACCACTGAGCTATCGCGGCTCCCTATATATATATATATATATATATATATATATATATATATATATATACACGGGATATATACAACTCTCACAAATTTAGATGTGTCCTACTCGACCTAACTAAAACAACCATGCACACCTTCTAACTATTTAACTCTCTCTCTCTCTCTCTCTCTCTCTCTCTCTCTCTCTCTCTAAATATATTCTACCTATACTAAACACACACACACACATATATATCTGTTCACCCTCTCTTAAACACTTCCTCTCTCTATCTCTCTCTCTCTATATATATATATATATACATATGTATGTACGAGTTTGTACAAGGACCGACTGTCTTCGTTTTCTTGTGTTAGGAGACGGCTGATGAAGCCACCACGACAATTGACGTTCTGCTGCAATGAGGGCTGACTGTTGACTTATCGAGAAGGATGATAATGTTGTTGAAGTTTACCTTGCAAAGTGATCACTGTATGATGAAGTCAGTTACTCGTTTTATTTATTTTTTTAAATTGCATTTTGTCCAGTGTGCGAGCGCGCGTGTTTACGTGTGTTTGTGTGTGTGTGTGTTGTAACATAAAGCACATAATAAGATACTTACCGTCAACTGATGCGACAATAGCAGATAATGAGACGATCAACTAGGACCTGACGCGTCAAAGATACCAACGTCAACTAGGACCTGACGCGTCAAAGATACCAACGTCAACTAGGAACTGACGCGTCAAAGATACCAACGTCAACTAGGAACTGACGCGTCAAAGATACCAACGTCAACTATGATCTAACGCGTCAAAGATACCAACGTCAACTAGGACCTGACGCGTCAAAGATACCAACGTCAACTAGGACCTGACGCGCCAAAGATACCAACGTCAATCTTATCAATCATACACCTGTTTCCAGTCTAAATCATTTACATAGTGTACCATCAATGGAAGACACTGATTAGAGTGGCGTCCCATGCAAGTCTATAAGAGCCTCGTGCCACCTATGCTGGTAACGCAAATTGTGTATTTTCCCTTTAAATATTAAAGGACTCTAAGAACATTTCACTAAAGCGAAAGCTACAGAAGCGGAAGTTGCGGTTAAACATGTTTCAAAAATCAAACCCACTGAATTATATTTTTGTGCAACTGTGGTTTTCTGCAACTGACTTCACAGTTCTGGTTAGTTTTAGCAACAAGACCGTCTTTTAATAGAAGCACTGCCGCATGGAAAAGTTGAGAAAAGTGACGATCAATTCCCGTCACAATTGTTGTCCTTTGAGAGTTCCATTTCTTGCCATTTCTCTTGTTTTCTCTGTCATCTTGTAATGTTATCTCAGAATTGCACTTTTTGTCTCCTGTTGATTTTTCCTGTTCTCGAGATTTTCCTGACGGCATGTGATTTTTGCGTATTCTGTTTCTGAAAATGTGATTAATTTTATGTTATTGTTCATTTTTGCTATTATTTTGTTACACGTTTTTCTTTGCTCTCTCTCACTCTCTTCTCTTGTTCGCTCGCGCTCTCTATCTCCGTCCATTTAATTTAATTTTAAAGTTTAAGACAGCAGCGACAACTTCACCGTACATAAAATTAACCACATGTTACGTGCACTTTACTTTAAATATATTTTATATGTAATGCAGAATTTGTATGTGCAATTTGGATATAGATTTTGTATAGTGTTATGTTGGACATGTTACAATAAATGATGGAAAATGTAAGGCAGAAATAAACTAAAGAACAGAAATAGCGAAAACAATTTTTAAAACGTGAAAATATAATCACACCAAAGCAAATAAAATCAGATCTAAAATTACGAATAGTAAAATATTATATCGACTCAGCATTCTTATAATGATGCAGAAACATGGACATTAAATAAGAAACAGCAGAAAATCGAAGCCTTTGAAATATAGATTTTTAGAAAAAAAGGACAGTTAGGTTGAAGGAAAAGCAGATAAACCGTGAAATTTTGAATCAGCTAAAAAAATGATAAAAAATCTACGTGATAAAAATCAAACAAAACAACTGAAATGGTTGGGACAAGTGAAGAGAAACAATACCCTAATAAAGGTTATCTCGGAGTGGAAAGTATATGGTAGAAGAAGCAGAAACAGACCAAGACAAAAGTCAACTTAGAACATCAACAGATGGACAAGTGAACCAATGACAACATGCACCATAAAGGTAAGAAGCAGAGTTAAGTGGCGCTACATGATAGTCAACCTTCCATGTGGAGACATTGAATCAATGAGTTTAGATTGTAGATTTAGTATATGTGATTTGCACCAGAGAATCTAATTACGACTTTTTTTTAAAATGTAGGTTCTCTACCTGATGGGTAACCTCGCTATGTCTTATCGTCACTTACAATTCTGTAAGTTTCGTGATATCAATTACACTGGAAATAATACACAAGTTAGCCTGACTACGGAAATCCGATTTCCGTACATTACACTAGTTAATTTCTAGGTGTATACTGTACTAGTAATTTCTAGGTGTACACTGTACTAGTAATTTCTTAATGTACATTGTACTAGAAATTTCTGTGTGTACACTGCACTAGTCAATTTCTAGGTGTATACTGTACTAGTAATTTCTAGGTGTATACTGTACTAGTAATTTCTAGGTGTACACTGTACTAGTAATTTCTTAATGTACATTGTACTAGAAATTTCTGTGTGTACACTGCACTAGTCAATTTCTAGGTGTATACTGTACTAGTACTTTCTGTGTGTACACTATACAAGTTAATTTCTGGGTGTACACTGTAGTAGTTAATTTCTGGATGTACACTGTACTAGTTAATTTCTGGATGTACACTGTAGTAGTTAATTTCTGGATGTACACTGTACTAGTTAATTTCTGGATGTACACTGTACTAGTTAATTTCTGGATGTACACTGTACTAGTTAATTTCTGGATGTACACTGTACTAGTTAATTTCTGGCCCTATCTGACTACTTCCTTATTCTTTGTGTTTTGTTTTAGTTTTACATTAAACTGACATCTCGATGTACGTTATGTTCTTATGTCAAGATTAGCAAACATCAGTTGGTCAAGATTATACTTCACTTGTAACCATTTGAACATAAACTAACCATTTGGATTGAACACAGACTAACCATTTGGATTGAACACAGACTAATAATTTGGATAGAACACAGATTAACCATTTGGTTTGAACATAAACTAACCATTTGGATTGAACACCGACTAACCATTTGGATTGAACGCAGACTAACCATTTGGATTGAACACAGACTAACCATTTGGATTGAACACAGACTAACCATTTCGCTTGAACACAGATTAACCATTTGGTTTGAACACAGACTAACCATTTGGTTTGAACACAGACTAACCATTTGGTTTGAAAACAGACTAACAATTTGGTTTGAATACAGAATAACTAATTTTTACCTATGAAAGACAGCCAGGTGCATTAAAATGCTATGCTCAAATCGGATGTACTGGATCGAAGGGCTCACATGTCTTGATTTCCCTAAATGACAATCACAACGTATCAACACCATGATGTATGCTGTTCCGCGTGTTTTCTGTTGTTTGTTTCTGGACGTTGCCGAGGATTATAAACATACCATTATCCCTAATTAGTTTGTTGTAAACATATCATTAATCCTAATGTATTTGCTGTAAACATACCATTGTACGTAATTTGTATGCTGTAAACATAACATTGTACGTAATTTGTATGCTGTTAGCATAACATTGTCCCTAATTTATATGCTGTAAACATAACATTGTCCTTAATTTGTATGCTGTAATCATACCATTGTCCCTAATTTGTATGCTGTGAACATATAATTATTTATTATTTATTTGCTGTAAATATAACATTTTCCTTAAATTATTTGCTGTTTACATACTATTATCCATAATTTGTTAGCTGTAAATATACCATTTGTAATTATTTGTTTGCTATACATATAACATTATTCCTAATTTATTTGTTGTAAATATACCAATACCTCTAACATGTTTACTATAAACATACAATTCCCCTAATATGTTTACTATAAACATACAATTCCCCTAATATGTTTACTATAAACATACAATTCCCCTAATATGTTTACTATAAACATACAATTGTCATTAACATGTCTACTATAACCATACCAATGCCCCTAATATGTTTACTATAACCAACATGCTGTCCCTAATATGTTTTCTTTAACAAAACAAATGTCCTTAATATGTCTATTACAACCATACAATTGTTCCGGTGTAAATTTCTTGACAATTACATCGGAAGCTTCCATTCGTAATAAATATGCATTTTCATATTAGTATCGTCTACATTAGAAACCACAGGAAACTACTACTCGTTTTGTTTCGTCTCTTATGTGTCCAAAAACGGAAATATTTCAACCTATTTGAGCTAGTGGTAAATACTTGTCAATTGGATACTCAGATGGTTGTGATTACAAATGGTTACTTTTATGTATTCCCGAGTTGTTGTCGCAACCTTATGCGCTAGTAATGGGATGATATTTGAATGGAAGCGCTGTTAATAGTAGCAACTTTCTCAGTTGCCCAGCTGGTAGTGATGGCTTATAGTTATACAATGCTTAAATGGAGATCTCTTGTGGCGAGATGCTGTGTGTCGTGGAGTACTGATCTGTGTTTTCTATTGTTGCTTATTTGTATATTTATAGGTAAGGAAAGTATAAGGAAGGTAAATGTAAAGTACGAGACTTGAATCTGCGTCTTAGCACGCGAGTTTTCACCCATATTTGCTCGGCCGCCTATCCAGTAGCGTTCGGAGACTTCTGGACAGTGTCGCTTCAAGCATCGAAGCTCACGACGCCAGGCGGCATTCCTCACCTTCCCAGAGTACTACACTGGTACTAACCTCTGCTAGCGGCTGGGTCGACCAGGGGGGGGGGGTATTTTTTCCCAACCACGAGCACAATTCACACTGCTTCCAGCGGAAATTAAACACGGTAGCCCAGTCGAGTGGTGTTCCCAACTAGGCTACCGAGGCCCCCAGTCGAGTGGTGTTCCCAACTAGGCTACCGAGGCCCCGAGTCGAGTGGTGTTCCCAACTAGGCTACCGAGGCCCCCAGTCGAGTGGTGTTCCCAACTAGGCTACCGAGGCCCCCAGTCGAGTGGTGTTCCCAACTAGGCTACCGAAGAACCAGTCGAGTGGTGTTCCCAACTAGGCTAACGAGGCCTCCAGTCGAGTGGTGTTCATAACTAGGCTACCGAGGCCCCCAGTCGAGTGGTGTTCCAAACTAGGCTAACGAGGCCCCCAGTCGAGTGGTGTTCCCAGCTAGGCTACCGAGGCCCCCAGTCGAGTGGTGTTCCCAACTAGGCCACTGAGGCCCCCAGTCGAGTGGTGTTCACAACTAGGCCACCGAGGCCCCCAGTCGAGTGGTATTCCCAACTAGGCTACCGAAGCCCACAGTCGAGTGGTGTTCCCAACTAGGCTACCGAGGCCCCCAGTCGAGTGGTGTTCCCAACAAGGCCACCGAGGCCCCCATTCAAGTGGTGTTCCCAACTAGGCCACCGAGGCCCCCGAGGAGGTGTATTTACAGGTGATGTAACATTACTAATGTCGCTCTGTGTAATTTGACAAAAATAATGTCACCTGTGAACTTGACACTTGACCCGAGGTGACGTTGTCTACCAGCTTCTTCCATCATTCTCTTTATGTGACGTCAATCTTTATTCGCGTACAAAGTGAGATCTATCCATTCTTGCACGTTATCTTTCCATCACTTTCTCTGGCCGACAACAGTACTCTGGAGAATTATCTTTGCTATGCATGTTGTTCGTGTCGCAAGTTACGCCTGAATACCTTCCTCACGCCTCCATACTAATCTGTGTCACGTATCTCCAGTTCGCATCTCCCTCTTACAATCTTCCATCATCTCCTCTAACATGCATCTCCTTTATTGCTTTCTTTTTTTTTTTCTTTTTTTTTTTTGTGCGGCAATTTCTACAAACTGTAATTTTTTTTATTTTTACCCTTTTATTGATGTCAAACACACGATCACTATAGAATATATAAAGAAACAACAGATAAAATGGTTTGGCCAAGCAACACGGCAGAAAGATCAAAACACAACACAATGATTCTTCAATAAACTTTGCGAGAACACCAGACACAAGGGCCGACCTCGAAAAACATGGATAAATGGATTGGTAGAAACACTAGGAAACATAACAGCAACAGAAGCGAACAGAGGAGCAAAAGGCCGCAAATTATATCTCCCATCGAAGCCGAACAGCAAATAAGGGAGGAAAAAAGAACACCACACAAATGATCAAGAAAGCCCCATAGATACATTTCACAAAATAAATATTTGGTTCGTAATTTTACGTTACTCTTGTTGGGGTTTTCTGTTATTTAAAATTTCCACTTAAATGGTTATCTTTGGTAATTTAACAACATCTTTTCCGCCGTTTTTAAAGCTGTGATGCGCATTCTGACTCGGAATTTTGTGTTTAATGTCTATAGTTTGTTTTTGGTATTCCCGATGAAGGTTTTTGCCGAAACGTAGTTGTTTGTCTTATCGTTCTGTTGGTCTGGCTGCTCAATACCATTACATGTTTATTTTCTTCGTTCTCTGCAGCTTTACACACGGCCCAGAAAAGCATTTAATATTTGTTATATTTGATATTTGTTATATTTAATTTTTGTTATATTTGATATTTGTTATATTTAATATTTGTTATATTTGATATTTGTTATATTTGATATTTGTTATATTTAATATTTGTTATATTTGATATTTGTTATGTTTAATATTTGTTATATTTGATATTTGTTATATTTGATATTTGTTATATTTAATATTTGTTATATTTGATATTTGTTATATTTGATATTTGTTATATTTGATATTTGTGCCTATCTCGTGGAAACATTGAACAATTGCTGTACTTTTAAGAATTACTTGGGAGTCTACGAGGGAATGAAATAGAGAAAGAAGCAGTGATAGAAGAAAGTGGAATGAAGAAGAAGGAGAAAAGAAGAGAAAACGAATAGGGAGCAGAATTGTTAAAATGATGAAATCAAAAGAGAAGATGAGAAAGAGATTGACAGAGAGAGAGAGAGAGAGAGAGAGAGAGAGAAAGAAGTTGAAGAAAATAGAAGGAGAAAAGAATAAAAGAAAATATAATGAAGTAGAAGTAGTTGTGGTAGTAGTGGTTATGGCAGTAGTGGTTATGGTAGTAGCAGAAGAGGAATAAAAAAATAAGTATTAGTACTACAGTATTAGTAGTTGTAATAGTACTAGTAGCAGTAAAAAACGAAGGAAAAGAGTAGTGGTAGTAGTGACAGTACTGTAGTAGTAGTAGTAGTAGTAGTAGTAGTAGTAGTAGTAGTAGTAGTAGTAGTAGGAATTGTAGCGTAAAGAGTATTAGTAATAGTAGTATTAGAAGTAGTATAAATGATTTTAGTGGTAGAAGAAGAAAATAGTAGTAATAATAACAGTAGTAATAGTAGAAGCAAAAAAAAAAACTCGAAGAAGAAAAGGCAAAAGAAGATGAAAATGGCGAAACAGAAAAAAAGTAAAGCAGAAGACCAAAACCTCAAAAATAAACGGGAGATAAAATGTTCTACTTGGGAAAGGAATATCACAACAGGTAAAAATTGTGAAATAAAATTGGTGGATGAGAAGGAAAATAAAAAACAAGAAAGGGACATAAAGAAATAGAGAGGATACAAAGAAAGAATAGATGTGCACAATTGTGGTAACGAAAATGGAAAAATAATTTGCCGTCCAGGATCTGGCAGAATTCCTCCGATATTGTCAATTCCTTGACATCTGAGGTGACAGTTGGACAAGCAGGAATGAAAGACGGACGGAAAAAAAAGGAATAAAAATAATGCAGGAATTAAAAGGAAAACTTGCATGATTTTTGTTTTATTTATTTATTTTTATATTTTTTTTTTAAAGTAAAACATGTAGCTACCTAATCACTCGTGCGGAATATTGAAGATGCAGGAGAAAACCCGAGAACTGGCGAGGGAATTATGTGCATGTTCGATGATTGGAGTGAGCGACAGACATATTAAAGGAGGTTTTAAGGGAGATCATTTGATGCTACAGACATGTGGTGTTTCAGGAAGAATGCTCTATGAAGAGTAAGAAAAATAAAATGAAGGCACATTCACAGGAAAAGATAGATTGGTGGCTAGCTAAATATTATCGAAATTCGAAACAAAATACAAACAAACAAAAAACTATAGGACACACACATGGATACTAAGGTAGCGAATCTACACAGTTTTATTACAAGAGGGAAAAAAACAAAAAAAAAAGAACATGAAATTAAGACAAGAATAGAACTGAAATGTAGCAGATTAACTTCTTATTTTTCTAGGGTTGGAAAAGGGGGTGGGGGTGGGGGAGAGGGGGTGCTAATGCTAGAATATATAAACAGACAATTTAATAAACACAAGAAAATGGGGCCAGCAAACAAGCTTCCAAATTAAGATTTATATAAGCAGGGCAGTAGAATTAAAGAACTCAAGTAGAAATTAGAACCTGCAAAAACGAGCTTTGTGTAAGCAGGGCAGTAGAAGTAGGAAGCCAGAGTGAAAATTGCTGCCTGTAAAAACGAGCTTTGTGCAAACAGGGCAGTAGAAATAGAGAGCCCATGTGAGAATTGCTACCTGCAAAAACGAGCTTTGTGTAAACAGGGCAGAAGAAATAGAGAGCCCATGTGAGAATTGCTACCTGCAAAAACGAGCTTTGTGCAAACAGGGCAGTAGAAATAGAGAGCCCATGTGAGAATTGCTACCTGCAAAAACGAGCTTTGTGCAAACAGGGCAGTAGAAATAGAGAGCCCATGTGAGAATTGCTACCTGCAAAAACGAGCTTTGTGTAAACAGGGCAGTAGAAGTAGAGAGCCCAATTGAGAATTGCTACCTGCAAAAACGAGGTTTGTGTAAACAGGGCAGTAGTAGTAGAGAGCCCATGTGAGAATTGCTACCTGAAAAAAACGAGCCTTGTGTAAACAGGGCAGTAGAAATAGAGAGCCCATGTGAGAATTGGCAGAAGGACAGCAACAGAAATGATAAATAACTGTCGAGATCGAAAGTTGTGGAGAGACATGATCGTCTTCGCCAACAGGCATGGTACTTGATGATGATGATGATTAGGGGTAGTATAAGAACACTAAACGGTGACCTGTACACTGCCAAGACCTGTACACTTCATTTCGTTTTGAAATCCCGTTCAGAGTGCTATAAATGCTATGAAGTTGGCTTATTGTTTCAAGAAATCCTGAGCATGAATGCATTGCAAGAACAGAATATAAACAATACAACGAAACCGCCGCTATACACAGTCAGTTTAATAAACACAAGAAAATGGGGTCACGGTAATGTTTATTCGAAGCTGCTCGCCTTATGTTCAAAGGTGCCTCGTTCAAATCCTACGTGGAGCAATGGGATTTTGTTTATTTATTTATTTTTTTTGTTATCACTGATTTCATGTTAGGGAAAATTGAATGCCTAGTTCTTCGTAGAATTTAATATAAACTTTAAAACGTATAACTAGAGGAAAAAATAAACGTGGCGACATAAAACAATACAATGATACCTTTGAGTTCATTCAAGATTTGCACGGTAAAAAAATCATCATCAAGTACCATGTGTGTTGGTGTAGGTACTGCACATATGAATAAACACATTGCGACAGCTTAACAGACACATTGTGATAACTTAACAAACACATTGTGATAACTTAACAGACACATTGTGATAACTTAACAGACACATTGCGATAACTTAACAGACACATTGCGATAACTTAACAAACACATTGTGATAACTTAACACACACATTGTGATAACTTAACAAACACATTGTGATAACTTAACAAACACGTTGTGATAACTTAACAGACACATTGCGATAACTTAACAGACACATTGCGATAACTTAACAAACACATTGTGATAACTTAACAGACACATTGCGATAACTTAACAGACACATTGCGATAACTTAACAGACACATTGTGATAACCGAATAAACACATTGCGACAGCTTAACAGACACATTGCGATAACTTAACAGACACATTGCGATAACTTAACAGATACATTGTGATAACTTAACAAACACATTGTGATAACTTAACAGACACATTGCGATAACTTAACAAACACATTGCGATAACTTAACAGACACATTGCGATAACTTAACAGACACATTGCGATAACTTAACAGACACATTGTGATAACTTAACAAACACATTGTGATAACCGAATAAACACATTATAACAACTTAAAAACACATTGCGACAATTTAAAAACACATCGTAATAACATAAAAACATATTGTGATAACTTAAAAACACATCGTGATAAACGAACAAACACACTGAAGAGGAGACTGAAAGAAGCAGGGAGAAAATATGCCTACCAGTTAAATATATTGGTTGGTTAAGAAGACGACTGTATAACAAATAAATATTGCGGGGATAAAAAGTGGCGAAACGACATGATCGCCTACGTCAGCAGACACAATTCTTGATGATTATTAAAACAATGCTCTTGATTTCCTTAATCCGACTTCCCCTTATATCAAGTGTTCCTCTTAGACAAGCAATTCACCTCCACTACCATGCTCCTTCAGCACGGATGTTGACAGTTTTCTACCCCTGTGTGTTTTCCGTGATATGCTCCCTTCTTATGGCCTCGCTGTAATTTCTTTTCATAACTTGGAATGAAAGTTCTTAAATGTTTGAAAGCAGAGAGAGAGAGAGAGAGAGAGAGAGAGAGAGAGAGAGAGAGGTGGAAGGTATGCCCAGGAGACGATGGATTGATGAAAAAGCAGGTATTATGATGTGTACCACATGGAGGAGACACACCACAAAGCATTTCATTCTCCTACAATTTTGGGAGGCAAAAGAGATAAGTAAACAACCAAAGAGAATATAAAAGTTAAATACTGAAGAGAAAATAAGTAAAGAATCGACAAGTAAAAGAAAAGTAGCACGACTGAGGAAAAAAATAAGTAAAGAATCGACAAGTAAAAGAAAAGTAGCACGACTGAGGAAAAAAATAAGTAAAGAATCGACAAGTAAAAGAAAAGTAGCACGACTGAGGAAAAAATAAACAACAGACGAAAAAAGAAAAGTGAATGTGGCTGGCAACAAAGAAATGAAACTGATTTTTAAAAAGTAGACGTTCCTGCCTTTTTGACAATCGAAGACAAAGAATGTCTACAACAGCCTGACACTTCTTAGGAGAGGTAGGAGAGATAATTGTAAAACTGCAACTTGGAAACCACGTAGTGACTGATGGGCATGCTACCTTTATTCTCCAGCAGCATTAAAAAAAAATAAGCCTTCGGTGAATTCATCAAAAAATGAGTTAAAAGCTGCAACAAGTGTTACATATTTTTAAAACAGTTATGGAGCTGTACGTTGTGTGTGTTTTTGTTTGTGTGTATGTATGTGACTTTAATTGCTTATGTATGTGTTTATGAACTGTGTGTGTGTGTGTGTGTGTGTGGGTGTGTGTTTTCAAGCTTGCAATGATAAATGTGATGAGGTAGTTACTGACCTGAAGAGCGTTGTCATTAATAGAGGAAAATGGACAGCCATGGTCGCTGCAGCCACCACTGTGGACTGTCTAACGAGAGAGTGTTGCTGACGTACTTGATGCAGACTCTTACGCTGATCTGAATTTTAAAAAAGGGGGCGGGGGGGGGGGAGAGAATAAGAAACAAAGAACTTTAAAACAAGACACAAATAATTACTTACACAATATGACGTAATAAGTCGATAATTATACAATATGACGCGATTAGTAGTTAATTAGACAAAATGACGTAATTATTCGCTAATTAGGCGATATGACGTAATCAGTCGTGTTTTTTAGCAATACGACGTATATAATCGTTAATTAGTATATTATGCCGTAATTAGTCGTTAATTAGACAATATAATGGAATTAATAGTCAATTATATGATATGACGTTTAAATATACAAGTGCATACAAGATATAAATGTACTTTCTTAAAGAAAAACAATAATAGAAGTAGTTCTGATTAACGGAAACACTACAAGGTCTAGAGCGGTAAAGACATATTTGTTATATTCCGGAGAAAAAAAAAGTTAGGAAAAAAAAGGAGAGAAATAATGAGAAATGGAAGCCTGACGTTTAGAGATAGATAACGGAGAGATGTCTGACAGAATGAAGAAGAGAAATGATAAGAGTTGACAGAATGAGAGAGACACGGATGAAGCAGTATCAACAGGATAAAAAAAATCAGCTGAGATGTATAAAATATAGGAAACATGTGTCAAGGTAGGAAATAGAGAAGAAGTATATAGATAGCGGTGAAACATTAGGGGGGAAACACAATGGGAATCTAAGAATACCAATTTGTATTAAAAACCAAAAAATAAAGGAATTGCACGAAAAGAGAGCATTGTAATAAAATAGTTCTTTTATTGTTCTTTTCGATATGTTCTTTATGCTATAGTGTCCAAGAGAAATGGAAAATATGAATCAGGGTTCTCCAACAGGTTTTTGTTATTTAGCTAATTCAACTTGGCGTGAGGAGAAGGGGTTCTGGGGCTTCACTCTCGTCTTTCCTTGCTTAACGTTAACTGTCACGGCTTGTTATGTACTGTAGCTTGCTGGTTATTGTGGTCTGTTTACAGAAGAATGTTGAGAATACCATGGACAGCTAAGAAAAATAATGAAAACGTTCTGAAAGAGGCCAACGCAAAAAAGAGAGCTAATTTCCAAAATTAGGAAGAAACAATCCTCATTTTTTTGGGCCATGTAATGAGAAGGGAACAGCTGGAATATATTGTAACAACTGGGAAAATTGTGGGACGAAGAGATAGAGGGAAACAAAGAGAAAAGATGCAAGACGGCTTAACAGAATGGCTTGGCAGAAGGTCAACAACGGAAATGATAAATAACTGTCGAGACAGAAAGTTGAGGAGAGACATGATCACCTACACAAGCAGGCATGGTACTTGATGATGATGATGATGATTTTTTTAGTCTTTAATTTCTTGTTTCTTGATACAAATTATGATTATGCCGCTGTTATTTCCACTCTTGTTCCCACGCTTATTACCACCTTTATTTCATCTCTTTTTTCCACTCTTAATTCCACTCTAATTCCGACACTTATTACCACCTTTATTTCCACTCTAATTCCAACACTTATTACCACCTTTATTTCCACTCTAATTCCAACACTTATTACCACATTTGTTTCCACTCTTGTTCCCACACTTATTACCACCTTTCTCCACTCTTGTTCCCACACTTATTACCACCTTTATTTCCACTCTAATTCCAACACTTATTACCACCTTTATTTTCACTCTAATTCCAACACTTATTACCACCTTTATTTCCACTCTAATTCCAACACTTATTACCACCTTTATTTCCACTCTAATTCCAACACTTATTACCACCTTTATTTCCACTCTTGTTCCCACACTTATTACCACCTTTCTCCACTCTTGTTCCCACACTTATTACCACCTTTATTTCCACTCTAATTCCAACACTTATTACCACCTTTATTTCCACTGTAATTCCAACACTTATTACCACCTTTATTTCCACTCTTGTTCCCACACTTATTACCACCTTTCTCCACTCTTGTTCCCACACTTATTACCATCTTTTTTCCACTCTTGTTCCCACACTTATTACCACATTTATTTCCCTTCTTATTTCCCCCTGGTTCTATCGTGTCCCCCCCCCCCCCGCCCCACACCACCAATGGTAATTTGTTTCGTAAGGATAGTTTTTTTTTTAATTTCTAATCTTTTCCCCCATTGTTATTTCCACTCTTATTGCCACTCTTATTAGCGACTCTAATTTTGCTTACATAAACTTTCTCTTGCAATATTCTCCTACGTCATAGTCTAAAAGTTTTTGAACACAAGAGTTCACTGTTAACAGCAGAATGAATGGGGTAATTCAGGTAAAATATACATTATAGGTTATGTGGGTAATTCAGGTAAAATATACATTATAGATTATGTGGGTAATTCAGGTAAAATATACATTATAGATTATGTGCGGAATCAAGGTAAAATATACATTATAGATTATATGGGGAATCCAGGTAAAATATACATTATAGATTATGTGGGGGAATTTAGGTAAAATATACCTTATAGATTATGTGAGAAATCCAGGTAAAATATGCTTTATAGAGTATGCGGGAAATCTTGGTAAAATATACTTTATAAAGTATGTGGGGGGAATCCAGGTAAAACCTATAAATTATGTGAGGAATCCAGATAAAATATACATTATAACGTATATGGTGAATCCATGTAAAATATATGTTATGGATCATGTGGGGGAATCCAGATAAAATGTCCATTATAGAGAATATTGGAAATTCAGGTAAACTTTAAATTATAGATTAAATGGGGGAATCCAGGTGAAATATCCATTACAGAGTATGTGGGGAAATCCAGATAAAATATACATTATAGATTATGTGGGGAAATCCAGGTAGAGTATACATTATAGAGTATGTAACCACTGGACGAATACTTAAGAATTAAGATCTTGCAAATTAAATCAATGTTGAAAATGTATTTTTGAAAAAAAAAAAAAAAAAAAAAAAGCTGTAGCTCTCAAATAGGAAACGACAGGGAAAAAGAAACAGAATCCGGCTTGACAGACAATCGGATGAGAACTGATATGAGAGGCAAAGAAAGCATGCACAACATTTCCTCAATGAGATCGAGGAGCTAGCTTACTCAGAGCAGAGAATTATGGCGAGACAATCTATGAGCCATGAATGAGAATAGTTAATGAAATAAGGTAAAGGTAGTCCTATAGCTATTTTTGTAGTGTACTTCTATGAAAAGTGTAGGCTCGCAGAGAATTTAAAATAAATCTATAGATTTTGAAGATTGAAAAATAGTAATAAACATATATAAAGAGAGACGGAGAGAGAGAGAGAGAGAGAGAGAGAGAGAAGGAATTAGAAAGAGTGCAGCAACAAATTTCGCAGAAATGCTCTGACAAATTTCCATTACTATTTATTTGTGTATCCATTAAGATACTTTCGTTGGAATTCGGCAATCCAGATTGGTTTACGATTAGAAATCCAATTTTCGTGTCAGAGTATGACAGTATCGATAATCGCAATAACGATAAACAATACTACAACCATGTGCGTATCGATTTCGCCCTGCTTACAAGTTAAGTACAAGTGTTATAATAGACAACAGCGAATAACTGCAGCATTCACGAAATCGTATCTAGTCTACAGGCCTGACATTATATCCAGTTTACAGCCTCAGTGACGTCATTGAAGAATAAGACTCAATGAGCGTGTATGGATCGTGTGTTGATGTCTTGTTCTGAAAGTCTGACTCAGGGTTGAGATTTGCAGGTAATCAGCTGAAGGCAATCAGTGACCTATAACTAACAGATATTACCACAACGTTAATGGAGGACATGATAGAAAAAAAAAGACCCTCACAAAAAAAAAAGGATGGAGGGTTGTGAGGTCGGATAGATGTGAGGTTGTTGGTTTGTGAGGTTGGATAGATCTGAGGGTGTAGGGTTGTGAGGTAGGATAGATGTGAGGTTGTAGGGTTGTGAGGTCGGGTAGATGTGAGGATGGAGGGTTGTGAGGTAGGATAGATGTGAGGTTGTAGGGTTGTGAGGTCGGGTAGATGTGAGGTCGAAGGGTTGTGAGGTTGGATAAATGTGAGGATGAAGGGTTGTGAGGTTGGATAGATGTGAGATTGAAGGGTTGTGAGGTTGGATATATGTGAGGTTGAAGGGTTGTGAGGTTGGATATATGTGAGGTTGAAGGGTTCCCACGAAGGGTGGAATGTCATGTTTTAGAATTTTGAGGTACATTATATATCAGGTAACAAATAAAAAGATGTAATATTTGAAGCCGTCTATTTGAGCCGTATACGATGTGACCAGTATGCTCAATAGCCTGGACTCCCGAGAAATGGCGTCAAACCTCTGAACGGAAGACTCGGTTTGAAAATCCACATCAAGTGGCAATTTTTTTTGTCTCCCTCCAAAATAGAACAAAAATAATCTGTGGTTTCTTCAAGGTGTTACGCTCCTCTGAACGTTGAGTAGTGAGATTCGAGGTCTACCCTCTTGGATAACGAAAATACATAGTGTGGTCCCATGTGCATTTGCGCACGTTAAAGAACCCCTGGCAGTTTTTAAAAAAAATCGAAAAGTGTAGGCTATAAATGTGGCCGCTACCCGGAGAAAAAAGTAGTAAAAAATCAAAATGCCCCCGTCACCGCATTTGGTGTATAGGGAATATGGTGTTAGTGACCATACATTTTACAGACCTTCAGCACATGATTTTTGGGGTAATGTGGTCGGTATTACGCCCGTGCCGCACAACTTTCCCAGAAAAAAAATCCGGTACCCATTAAAGGCTGGGTGAACCCGGAATCCGTCGGTTGGGATCGAACCCTACTTCTTGTCCTTTGTAATCCAGTTCACTAACCACTGAGGTATCGCGGCTCCCTCTACCCGGAGACAACTGTCAGTAAAACCCTACCTAGATCGTGGATTCCAGGCTGTGCTATGGAGTTCGTGCACGTGAACCGGGATTTTCCTCTTATTTTATTGAGATTCTTGAAGGAAGATATGGGAGCACCTATAGATTCCTCCACTGTGCGGTGATGATCAACTTAATATAAATAAACAAGCAATAAAATGGTAGGAGGGAACAGGCAACTAATAGCAATGCTGCGGTAAAGCTGGTAGCAAGGAGCGAGTAGTGGGGTGTAACGTACACTCCAGTAACTTATAGTGATAGATTTACAAAAAGAAACGCAACAAAATATTGACGTTTCGGCCTACATGCGTCCTTCTTCAGAAAACGAGAGCATGAACAAACAATTATAAAACAGACAAATTCTGCTACACAACAAGAAAAATAACCTCTACAGAGATGAATTGTGTCAGACGAATGACAGGAAACAGTCTGAGAGTTAAGATCAGAAATGAAGAACTGAGAAAAAGACTAGGAATAGCCCCCGACATAGAATATATAAAGAACCAACAGATAAAATGGTTTGGCCACTTGACAAGGCAGAAAGAACAAAACACAACACAACGAGCCTTCAATAAACGTTGCGGGAATACCAGACCCAAGAGTTGACCACGAAAAAGATGGATCGATGGAATATTAGAAGCACTAGGAAATATAACAGCATCAGAGGCGAACAGAAGAGCAAAAGATCGCAAATTATATCTCCCCTTAATGCTGAAAGGCAAATTAGGAAGGAAAGAAGAGGAAGAAGATGTGATTTTTGTGGAGGGTTCACTGGCCACGGTTTCAATTTCTTTTAAATAGCATAATGTGAAGTTCTTGGATTAATTTGAAGAATGCAATGTAAAGTTTCGAGTTGCCAATAAAGGACAGTATGTGAATTGTGAAGTTGTATGTTTGTGAATACAGACTAGCTGCGTGTTGAGGGGTTGTTATTTAGCATAACATGATACGTTTTAATATTTTCGGAGGCGAGTAAGATATATGGGAGTATCAGATTGCGGGAAAAGATAGGATGTGAGATTTCAGATACATCGGGGTGGAACTTGATATTGGTAATTTAGAAAGCTCGTGAAGATATGGGATAAGGCTTTAGTTTTAATATAATTTTATGTAATTAATTAATTAATTATATTAATTTTATTTATTTATTTTAGATTGAGTGGTGAGGATAATGAGGTAAGAGGAGAAAGGTTATATGGTTTGTGAATCAAGAAAAAAGTAAGCACAACAAAAAATATAAATATATATAAAATTGATGATAACGTTGGAAAAATTGGGATAGTAATGTATGCTTAAATTGTGATGGTTTTACAGAAGTAAACTTTGAAGGGGGAATAAGAAAAAAGTAAAGATTATATGTAATTGTGATGGTTATGTTGCAATAAATTGTGATGGTTATGTTGCAATAAATTGTGATGGTTATGTTGCAATAAAATGTGATGGCTATGTTGCAATAAACTGTGATGGTTATGTTGCAATAAATTGTGATGGTTATGTTGCAATAAAATGTGATGGTTATGTTGCAATAAAATGTGATGGTTATGTTGCAATAAAATGTGATGGTTATGTTGCAATAAATTGTGATGGTTATGTTGCAATAAATTGTGATGGTTATGTTGCAATAAATTGTGATGGTTATGCTCGAATAAAGTGATGTTGTGTAGAATAAATGGTGATCGTTACGTGAGAATAAATTGTAATAGTTATGTGACAATAAATTGTAACAGTTATGTGACAATAAATTGTAACAGTTATGCGAGAATAAATTGTAATAGTTCTGTAAAAATAAATTGCAATATTTATGTAAGAATAAATTGTGATATGTATGAAAGAATAAATTGTAATAGTTATATAAGAATAAATTGTAATAATTATGTGATAATAAATTATAGCAGTTATGTGATAATAAATTGTAATAGTTATGAAAGAATAAATTATGGGATGAATACGTGAAGTTTGCCAATGAAGCAAATCACTCAGGCTGCAAACTCGTAATTTTAAAAAAAAATGGGGGGGGGGGAGAGAAAAGGAAAAAAAAAAGCAAAAGACACACTAACGGTCTTCCATAATTCAAATAAGCTCAAGTTATCAACAGAGCAACAACAACAAAAAAATCAGTGTGAACAAAATATATTTTAAGAAGAAAAAAAAACAGAGAAAGAAAAAAAGAAAATTCCGATATTGAAATCGTTCGTATTTCACTGGGCATCAGCGGGCAGTTTATTAAATAACACTTGCAGATATCACAGCGTTTGCATGCAAATTGTTGCACACGTTTCTCACACTTAGCGTGCATTTGAGTGAGTGTTATTAGATAACGTTTGCACCCATTTTCTCCATGAAATGTCCATTTTATCAGCTCTTGTTCCCCTTTTGGGCAAAGAAATGTCCAGCAAGAAAATGCGCTTTTAACAACATTTAGAAGGAAATTTTGAAGCAGTTAAAAAAAAGAGAGCTTTTCTGTCTAGATTTAGACCTCAACGTGTCTCTGTTTCATAAAGATAATTTAATACAGTCATTACGTTTCTGATTAGTTGTAAACTTTAGAATCCTTACAAAGAAGGAGCTAGCTGTTGGTTCCGTTTTGAATTGAAATGCTTGTTGCCACGCGTTGGTAGCAGGAATTTTAATTTCAAATATGATAATGATGGCTTTTAATAGATTTGTACTGTTTTGAAAATGTACTGGTTTTGTAGACGCCAAGTAGTGTGTGTTGAGATAGCTAATCCCTAAGGTTTTTTTTTTGTTTTTAGTCCGTCACGGGACTTCCAGTTTAGCTCTATTAGCGATGTAAATTTGTTGATAATTTTGGAGAGGAAAATTACAATGTAATGTTTCTGAGGACGTAATTTGAGGGCGTATTTGAATGTATAATGGTGGTGTTTTTTTTCCCTTCTTGAAAGTGGTGGTGGTTTTTATGGTCACGTGTAAACCTCCTTTCTAGTCGTTAATGTTGTTGCTATAGTATCAATGTTATTTGTGGTTGCGAGTAGAGTGCATGTGACTGGGGAGAGGGGAATAAGTTGTATGTGAAGATACGGTTTGTGGCTTCACATTTGTGGGGGTAACGTTGAAATGTAAGACTTCAATGTTGTTGAGGATGTTTCCAATGTGATGTCCCAGTGTTGTGAGGGTAACATTTAAATGTGTGGTATCATGTGAGAATTTAGGGTTTCTAGAGTAAGGATGTGTGATTTCATGGCTTGAAGAGGGGATTTTGGATGTGAGATTTCATTGTTTTTAGAGTAGATTATAAAGGTGTGGTTTCAAAATTTTAGTGGAGCGATGGATGTGATTATTCATCATCATCATCATTGAGTGCCGTCTCCGCAACGAAGGTTGGCTACCATAGAGCGCCATTTTGCTCTATCTCTTGCTTTGATGGTGCAGGTTGTCATCGGTTGATTTGTCCATCCTTTGATGTTACTCGTCCATGTTAATCTTGGTCTGCCTCTGCCTCTTTTACCTTGTATTTTCCCCTCCAGGATCACTTTCAGTAGGGCGTTGTGTCTTTTAACATGGCCTAAGAATCGCATTTGTCTTGTTCTAATTGTGTTCAGAAGTTCTCTTTTCATTTTTAGTTGTTTTAAGACTTTGTCATTTGTTTTCTTTTCCTTCCATCCAATTCTACCTATTCTTCTATATATCCACATTTCAAAGGCTTCAATTCTCTGTTCTGTTTTCTTGTCTAATGTCCATGTTTCAGCACCATATAGGAATATTGAGAAGATGTAACATTTTGCTATTCTTAGTTTTAGCTCTGGTGTTATTTGTTTTGATGTTAGTATGTTCTTCATGACATTAAAATTACTTTTTGCCATTCCTATTCTTTTGTTTATTTCAGTTTTACATTTTCCATCACTGGTTATAGTATGTCCAAGGTAGTTATAGTTCTGAACTGTCTCCAGGTCTATTCCTTCAATTTTGATTATTCAGGGTTTGTAAAGAATGAATGCGAGATTTCATGAAGTGGGGGAGAGATGGTGAGGGAAGGAGAGAAAGTTTGGATGTGAGGTCTGTAGGTTGTTTGGGAGAAATGAGATGTGCAATTTTGGTTCAGGTGGGGAAGGGAACGAGTTTGAACGGATGTATGTAAGATGTGAGGTGTGTGGGAGAGATCGGTGTTTTTATTGTGATATTTGTGGGACAGAGTGTGGGCTGTGGGGTTTCAGGTGATGTGAGTTAGTGTGTGAGGTTTCACTGCTGTAGGAGAGAGTTAGTTTCAGGGTCGTAGAAGAAAGATAAAATGTGATGTTTCATGGATGTGGTGAAGATTTAAGAGTGGGGACCGTTGTGAGGTAGTGTTAGTATGTGAAGTTTCAGAGGAGAGAAATCGTTGCGAGTTTAAATTTGATAACTATAGCCACTGCCATCTAAACTAGTGTAGCCACTCCCAACTTGACTGCTATAGTCACTTCAAATTTGACTAGTGTAGTCACTGCTAACTTGACTAGTGTAGTCACTTACAACATGACTAGTGTAGTCACTGCTAACTTGACTAGTGTAGTCACTTACAACATGACTAGTGTAGTCACTTACAACATGACTTGTGTTGTCACTGCTAACTTGAATATTATAGTCACTTCCGACTTTGCTAGTGTAGTCACTGTTAACTTGAATATTATAGTCACTTTCAACTTGACTAGTGTAGTCACTACTAAATTGACTACTACAGTCACTACCAGCTTGACTAGTATAGTCACCGTCAATATGACTAGTATAGTTACCTTCAATATGATTAGTATAGTTAACTTCAATATGACTAGTATAGTTATCTTCAATATGACTAGTATAATCAACGTAAATATGACTAGGATACTCATTGCCAGCTTGATTAATATAGTTATCGTCAATATGACTAGTATAGTTACTGCCCGCTTGACTATACTCACTCCAATGGACTATACTTAGTCACTCCAATGGACTATACTTAGTCACTTCAATGGAAGAAAAGAACACCATTACATTACCATGTAACACACAATAAACACAACTAACATAATCAACAGCCATTTCACTGTGTACTAAAATAACATTCCAATATTTCCATTATAAATGTATTGTTATTAATTACTTTAGATCATTTCAATGAATCTGTTCATCATTTCACGGGGTGGAAAGGCCCCATGTTTCAGCTGTGTACGAGCACAGTATCTTAATGTTTGACTGTAATTTCTCCTCATATTGTGACTAGTGTCAACAATTCTAAAAGAGATTACCGGAAAACTGACAAGGATAACCCGAGATAAAGAAGATAAAGCGAAGGGGGATTCTTGTAAATAAACAGATAGTCCAGATGAGGGAGATAAATTTGGGAAAAACCGAAGTTGATGAAAAGGTGAAATGTACAAATAGAGTAGATTAAACGTGTTGATTGTTGGAGGCAGTGATGAAATAGGAACATCGGAAAGATATATCGATGTGCTGTTGAAAGAGATAAAGTAAAGACAAAATGGAACCACATACACCACGCACATACACGCACGCTCATACACATAGAGATACGCACATTGCACCTTCATTTTCTGTAAAATTACTTCTTTTCTTGTTTTTTCAAGATTGAATATAATAATTACAAATAATTTTACAGATATCTTTATAGACCGCTTCACAACATAAGGCAATCTGATCAGCAGAGGAAATAAAAAAAACCCAAAGCAAGGGCAAGAGTTACAGCCCTCTAGCTTCTTGATAAAATAAT
>JAVIAB010000126.1:39908112-39935612 GCA_032433765.1 Megaustenia siamemsis
AGAAACATTCGGAAACATATCAGCAGTAGAGGCCAACAGGACAGAGTAAAAGATGGATTGATGGAGTATTAGAAACATTCGGAAACATATCAGCAGTAGAGGCCAACAGGACAGAGTAAAAGATGGATTGATGGAGTATTGGAAACATTCGGAAACATATCAGCAGTAGAGACCAACAGGACAGAGTAAAAGATGGATTGATGGAGTATTATAAACATTCGGAAACATATCAGCAGTAGAGGCCAACAGGACAGAGTAAAAGATGGATTGATGGAGTATTATAAACATTCGGAAACATATCAGCAGTAGAGGCCAACAGGACAGAGTAAAAGATGGATTGATGGAGTATTAGAAACATTCGGAAACATATCAGCAGTAGAGGCCAACAGGACAGAGTAAAAGATGGATTGATGGAGTATTAGAAACATTCGGAAACATATCAGCAGTAGAGGCCAACAGGACAGAGTAAAAGATGGATTGATGGAGTATTAGAAACATTCGGAAACATATCAGCAGTAGAGACCAACAGGACAGAGTAAAAGATGGATTGATGGAGTATTAGAAACATTCGGAAACATATCAGCAGTAGAGACCAACAGGACAGAGTAAAAGATGGATTGATGGAGTATTAGAAACATTCGGAAACATATCAGCAGTAGAGACCAACAGGACAGAGTAAAAGACCGCAGATTATATCTCCCCTCGACGCTGAAAGGCAGATGAGGAAGGAAAGAAGAAGAAGATATAGACAGAGAAACATAAAAATAATATATAGGCAGGCAGGAAAATGTTGGAGTTGTGGATGGATGGATGGATGGATGGATGGATGGATGGATGGATTGATGGATGGAAAGATGGATGGATGGATTCTAGTGGTTTGATAGCAACAAGGATTTATGGATAGACGAATAGATGGTCAGATAGAAGGAAGGACGAACGGATATTCACTGAAATACGATATAAAATGATAGGAACGAGGGAGGGGGGGGGGCGTGGTGACAGTTCGGTAGGATAGTGAGATTCATGAGTGTACGCAATAAAGGAATGAAAGATGGATGGAAGAGAGTACGAACAGACAAGCAGGTATGACGCATATAGGCAAATAGATAGACATAGGATAGACCATATTATGCCACAACAGAGAAGCAAATAGACAGACATAGGATAGACCATATTATGCCACAACAGAGAAGCAAATAGACAGACATAGGATAGACTAGATTATGCCACAACAGAGAAGCAAATAGACAGACATAGGATAGACTAGATTATGCCACAACAGAGAAGCAAATAGACAGACATAGGATAGACCATATTATGCCACAACAGAGAAGCAAATAGACAGACATAGGATAGACTAGATTATGCCACAACAGAGAAGCAAATAGACAGACATAAGATAGACTAGATTATGCCACAACAGAGAAGCAAATAGACAGAAACAGGATAGACCAGATTATGTCACAACAGAGAAGCAAATAGACAGACATATAGGATAGACCAGATGATAAACAGAGAGGCAAACTGACAGACATATAGAAAGACAGACGGATAGATAGACAGACAGACATGCAGACAAATAAAATGATATATCGATAGACAGACAGAAAGAAAGAGGGTAGACAGACAGAGAGACGGTTGGACAGACAGATTCATAAAAGAAATAGAACGGTAGAGTAAGATGCAGGAGAGGAAATAAACTGACACACATTAAATTATAACAGATTAAACAGAACATAAATATGTCATCGCCCACATATTGGGTAGTCATAAGGCAATGAGTGGAGCTGTCGATTATAGAGAAAAATCGACTGGTAGTTAATCTCAACACTGTCCAATCAGAAGCCTTGTCACAAACTGACAACATGAAGTTATGGCAAACTGAGCTAACTTCTCGTTTATTGGCACTGAATCTTGACCGTTTTGGCTTCTGACTTCTAGTTATGCAAATAATTTAGCTTGAGACACTTGGGACTGCAGTAGTAAGTGACATGTTGTTTTGATGGTGTTCGCGCAGTGGTGTCCACAAATAATTCATCATCAAGTACTATCTGTTAAAATGGATTAGGAGATTAAAGGTGACGCTCCGGTCAGTTCGTTAGTCCATCAATGCATTCATCCACCCACTAATCCATCAATCCATCAATTCATTAATCTGTGTATTAATAAATCCGTCTGTCCATCCGACAGCTAGTTCATCTGTTCGTCTACCTACAAGTTATTTTTCCTTTTTAAATATATATTCTCCTGCACTTTTAATTATCTAAAGTCTGTCTGTTTGTCAATCTCTTTGTCTGCCAGTCTATCTGCCAGTCTGTCGTTCCGCCTATATGTCATTTGACTGCTTATTTATCTGTCGGTTTGTCCATCTATCCATTATTCGTCTGTCAGAATATCAGCACTGATATGTGTATTACAGTAAGGGATAGTATGTGTCAAACGTTGACCGGTCTCGATGGTAAAAGAGGGCGAGAATCTACCTAGAGAGAGACATAGAGAGAGAGAGAGAGACAGAGAGAGAGAGAGAGAAAGAGAGACAGAGAGAGAGAGAGAGACAAAGAGAGACAGAGAGAGACACCGAGAGAGACAGAGAGAGAGAGAAAGAGTTGCGCAACGTCATCCTCATCTCTCTAGTATATTCTCAACTTAATCCAGCGGCAATTAAAACTTTTCATAAATCAATATAACAGTTCATTGTTAGATTTGACATTATAACACTACCAGCAAACCCATAGGTGCTTAATCTGTTACAGCAAATAACGGATTGTGTGAGCATTGATTATGCAAATTCATGCACTTTATGTGCATAACGATCTCATCAACACTGACTGTTCCTCTAAATGAAACAAGTAATGAAAGCACAGTACCTATATTTCTATACGTATTTTCTTTTATTTATAACCATAGCGATAAATATATAGAGTGAGTTAAGTATATCTGCAGTCTGTGTGAACTCATCTGATTATCTATGGCATTATGGAAACAAAAAGATACAGAAAGGAAAGTGACAGGTCAGTCAAGGAAAGTGACAAGCCAGTAAAGGAAAGTGACAAGCCAGTAAAGGAAAGTGACAAGCCAGTCAAGGAAAGTGACAAGCCAGTAAAAGGAAAGTGACAAACCAGTAAAGGGAAGTGACAAGCCAGTAAAGGAAAGTGACAAGCCAGTAAAGGAAAGTGACAAGCCAGTAAAGTGAAGTGACAAGCCAGTAAAGGAAAGTGACAAACCAGTAAAGGAAAGTGACAAGCCAGTGAAGGAAAGTGACAAGCCAGTAAAGTGAAGTGACAAACCAGTAAAGGGAAGTGACAAGCCAGTAAAGGAAAGTGACAAACCAGTAAAGGAAAGTGACAAGCCAGTCAAGGAAAGTGACAAGCCAGTAAAAGAAAGTGACAAACCAGTAAAGGGAAGTGACAAGCCAGTAAAGGAAAGTGACAAGCCAGTAAAGAAAAGTGACAAGCCAGTCACGGAAAGTGACACGCCAGTAAAGGAAAGTGACAAGCCAGTAAAGGAAAGTGACAAGCCAGTCAAGGAAAGTGACAAACCAGTAAAGGGAAGTGACAGGACAGTCAAGGAAAGTGACACGCCAGTAAAAGAAAGTGACAAGCCAGTTAAGGGAAGTGACAGGCCAGTCAAGGAAAGTGACAAGCCAGTCAAGGAAAGTGACACGCCAGTAAAGGAAAGTGACAAGCCAGTCAAGGAAAGTGACAAGCCAGTCAAGGAAAGTGACAAGCCAGTCAAGGAAAGTGACAAGCCAGTAAAGGAAAGTGACAAACCAGTAAAGGGAAGTGACAGGCCAGTCAAGGAAAGTGACAAACCAGTAAAGGAAAGTGACAAACCAGTAAAGGGAAGTGACAAACCAGTCAAGGGAAGTGACACGCCAGTAAAGGAAAGTGACAAGCCAGTAAAGGGAAGTGACAAGCCAGTCAAGGAAAGTGACACGCCAGTAAAGGAAAGTGACAAACCAGTAAATGAAAGTGACAGGCCAGTAAAGGAAAGTGACAAGCCAGTAAAGGAAAGTGACAAGCCAGTAAAGGGAAGTGACAGGCCAGTAAAGGAAAGTTACACGCCAGTAAAGGAAAGTTACACGCCAGTTTGGGAAGTTAGTGACACAGTAAAGGAAAGTGACATACCAGTAAAGGAAAGTGACAAGCCAATAAAGGAAAGTGACAAACCAGTAAAGGAAATTGACATGCCAGTAAAGGAAAGTGACAAGCCAGTAAAGGAAAGTGACAAGCCAGTAAAGGAAAGTGGCATGCCAGTAAAGGAAAGTGGCATGCCAGTAAAGGAAAGTGACAAACCAGTAACGGAAAGTGACAAACCAGTAAAGGAAAGTGATAAGTCAGTAAAGAAAAGGTAAAGGTAAAGTACGAGACTTTAATCGGCGTTTTAGCATGCGAGTTTTAGCACCCACATGTGCTCGGCCACCTATCCAGAAGTGTTCGGAGATTTCTGGATAATGTCGCTTCAAGCATCGACACTCACGATGCTAGGCGGCATTCCTCACCTTCCCGGAGTAATACTCTGGTATTTCTGCCAGCGGCTGTGTCGATCGCGGGGTATTTTTTTTATTTCCAAAAAAAAATTACAAATCACTGCTCCCAGAGGAAATCGAACACGGGTTATCCGAAAGTCGGTAGCCCGGTCGGGTTGTTTTTCCCAACCAGGCTACCGAGGCCCCCAACGGAAAGTGACAAGCTAGTAAAGGAAAGTGACATACCATTAAAAGAAAGTAACACTTCAGTAAAAGAAAGTGACAAGCCAGTAAAGGAAAGTGACAAGACAGTTTAGGAAATTGGTTTGGTAGGAAGTTGTTCTTCCTCTTCTTTTCTCTTTCACTGATACCTAAAAGGTGTCGTGATTTATATCATTTGTCGTTCTTGTGCTGCTCGAATTGTCTGAATTAGTGATTTTCCTTTGTTGTTACATGTCTCTGTCACTGCATCTATCCATCTTCTTCTGGGTCTTCCTCTTGGTCTTTTCCCATGCATTCTCGAGAAGAACGCCCTTGATGGTGATTGGTAAGGATTCATTCTGACCAGGTGGCCAAACCATTTAAGTTGTTGTTGTTCTATATATTCTTGGCAGGGTTTTGTTCCTACCATTTTTCTTATGGTTTCATTTGGTATTCTATCTCTTCTTGTGTTGTTTGTTACTTTTCTCAAGCAACGCATCTCACATGTATTGATCTTTCTTAAATGTGATTTAGAAAGGGTCCATGTTTGACTTTCATAGCACAAAGTTGGTATGAAGATGCTATTTACCATTTGTTGTTTAGCTGGCATAGAAATGTTTGGATGTCTTAACAATGGTGAAAGGTGGTATGTGACAGCATTTGCTTTTTGTATTCTCATGTCAATTTCTCTGTCTAGTTTTCCATCTTCTGTGAACATTGCGCCTAAATACTTGAATTCCTCTACTTGTTTTATTTCTTTGTCTTTGATCTTGATGTTTAATGGGTGTCTCAATTTGCTTATTCTTATAGCCTCTGTTTTTGCTGTGTTAATTTTCATACTGTAGTTTGTGCAGCTTTTATCTAGAGATGTTAAATGCTGTTGTAGCAGGTTTTCATCCTCATATATTAGGCATTGGTCATCTGCGAAGAGTAGCTCATTGATGTTGGAGTTTTCTACCTCTATGTTATTATTTGATTTGTCCTTGTTGTTGGTTGTTTCCTGATTTATTTTGTCCATATATATGATGAAGAGGAGTGGTGAGAGGACACATCCTTGTCTTACTCCTGTTGTAACCTGAAACCATTCTGACAGACCTTCCGATGTTCTGACGGCACTTTGACTGTTTTTATATAGTGCTATTATATTATCTAGTAGTTGTCCTGCTACCCCGTAGGTTTCTAAAGTTTGCCAAAGTTTGTTCCTGTCCACACGGTCAAACGCTTTTTCCTGATCTATAAACACTATATTTAGGTTTCTGTCATATTCTATTGTTTTTTCACATAGTTGTCTCAATGTAAATATAGCATCAGTGCAGCTTTTGCCTTTTCTGAATCCGAATTGATTATTACTTAATTGTGGTTCTGTTATGTATCTTACTCTCCTCTCTAATATTTTAGCAAACATTTTACCAACTTGACTCATTAGGGATATTCCTCTGTACATTTCACACTCCCTTTTACTTCCCTTATTCTTCCAAAATGGGACAATGATAGCTTTTTGCCAATCGTCTGGCACTTTTCTTTCTTCCCAAGCCATATTGAATATGATAGTAAGCCAATCTATAGCTGTTTCCTTACAGGCTAGTAGCATTTCTGTTGTTATTCCATCTATACCAGCTGCTTTGTTCTTTTTATTCTGTTTCAATACCCATTCTACTTCTGCTTTAAGTATATTCGGTTCCTGTTCATCATACTGCCTATGTTTAAACTCTGTATTTCCGTTTGTATTTCCCTGGTTTAATAATTCCTTAAAGTATTCTCTCCATCTGATTATTATGTTTTTCCTGCTGCTGATTGGTCTACCTTTCTTGTCGTTTATTATAGTGGTTGGGTTATAATCATTATTTCTTACTCTCATTGCTTTTACACTTTTGAAAAATTCTCTGGGTTCTTCTCTACATGTTTTTGCTAATTCTTCACCAAATGCTTTCCATGAGTCTGCTTTTGTTTGTTCTAGGATCTTTTTGCTATCATTTCTGGCTTGTCTATAGTGATTGTAGTCTTCTGTTGTTTTTGTCTTCTGCCACGTTTTATACTTTTCTTTCTTGTGTTTCACTGCTGATTTAACTACTCCATTCCACCATCTTGTATGTTTCTTTCTGCTCTTTCCTATATTTTTCAGACCGCATTTCTCTTGTGTTGACTCTATTAGACCTTCTTTAAACTGTTTCCATGCTTCTTCTATGTTTGTAGGTTGTATTCGGGTTTGGTATTTGTTGGTTACGGATTCTTCTATTTCTTTTTGTATGTTTACATTCTTTATTGCTTTTAGATCGATTCTTTGTGCTTGAGGTCTTGTCATCTGTAGTTTCCTAATCCATTTTTTCTGCCATAGTAAAACAGGCTTATGGTCTGTATCTAATATTGCATTTGGTATAGATCTTGAGTCTGTTATGTTCCTCCTTTGATGTCTTCTAGTCAAAATAAAATCGATTTGTGAGGCCTTGTCCGTGTCATTCCATTTATACCAAGTAAGTATTTGGTTACGATTGTGCTGATTAAACGTGTTTGTTATATAAAGATCATGTTCTGCACAAATATTTAGTAGGTGTTCACCGTTACTGTTACACTCTGTTCTAATGTCACTAAATGGTCCTAGGTATAATTCCCATGGTGTTCTCCTTTGTCCTACTCTACCGTTGAAATCTCCTAGTACAAACAATTTCTCTGTGTCTTTGACTTTATTTATTGTGGCTGATAGTTCATCAAAATATTCTTGTTTGCTGTCCTCACTATATGTGTCGTTACATGGAGCATATGTTTGAATATAAGTGGTATTTCCTCCTCTTTCTCCTAATTTGATACTTATAATTCTGTCCCAGATCTCATCTATTTCTAGTATATTTTTGGCAGTATTACTTTCAATAATAAAACCGACCCCGTGTTTGTTTACTTCCGCCATGTTGTTAATTCCGCTCGTGACGAGTGTGTAGCTTTGGTGTATTTCTTTCATGATTTTACCTCTCTTTCTTGTGTCAGCTAATCCTAAGATTTTTATATTCCTTGTCTTCATAAATTCAACTATTTCTGTGCTTTTATCACCTAAACCGCAGATGTTCCAAGTGCCTATTAAACGTTCTGATTGTTTTCTTTGTGTTGTTGTAGATTTCCCGCTTTTTGACATTTTCGTTCGTGATCGTAATATCGTAATAGCACAATGATGTATGGTACTATTCGCACAAACTATATAAATCACATATAAAATCCATTTGAAATAGCACAAGAACGCTTGAATTTCTGTTTCTACGGGCATTGAAATTCACTTATAACTTAAATTTGACTCCCATCGAAAATTGTGTCGTGTTGCCAGCACAGTCACACACCGGAAGTCAACTAAGGTAGGAAGTTAACTGCAGAAATAATAAACAACTGTCGAGGTAGAAAGATATCGTGAGACATGATCGCCTACGCCAACAGGCATCATACTTGAGTATGATGACGATTGAAGAAGAAACAAAATTAAACGTTATTGAAGTGCATCGATTTGTGTCTGTATATTTGTACATTAGAAGCCACGATAGCTCAGTGGTTAGTGAACTGGACTACAAAGGACAAGAGGTAAGATTCGATCCCAACCGACGGTTTCCGGGTTCACCCAGCCTTTAATGGGTACCGGATTTTTTTCTGGGAAAGTAAAGCGGCACGGGCGTAATACCGACCACATTACCCCAAAAATCATGTGCCGAAGGTCTGTAAAAATTATGGTCACAAACACCATATTCCCTATACGCCACTTGGCGTGACGGGGGTACTTCACTTTACTTACATTTATCATTATTACGTACCGTCTCCACATCGAAGGTTTGCTACCATGAAGCGCCATTTTGCTGTCTATTGCTTTAATAGTGCAGGTTGTCATAGGCTGACTTGTCCATTTGTTATGTTACGCGTCTATGCTAGTCTTGGTCTACCTCTGCCTCTTCTACCTTGTATTTTCCCTTCCAAGATTACTTTTAGTATACTGTTGTGTCTTTTAACATGCCCCAAAAATCTCATTTGTCTTTCAACCCAATTCTTCCTACTTTCTATAAATCCACATGTCAAAGGTTTTGATTCTCTATATTTTCTTGTCTTGTCTAATGTCCATGCTGAATACATCTGCACTACCTAATTCCTATCACTTCCTTCTTTCTGCCTCTCTCTTTCTCTCTCTCACTCATCCACATTTCTTTCTCCTTCCTTCAATCCATCCATCTCTACCATACTCTTATACAATCTCACGCGCACAGAATAAGTATGTCCGTCCGCAAATATTAAAACTATGCATATCGTTAGCTGCCCATGTTCCACTTTATGACTCAAAAAGACTCAAAGCCCCTCCCAGTCCATCCCTCCAACCATTATCAATGACCTCATTTCCATATTATCAACCAGTAGCATAAAGAGAAAGTGTCTCTCCCATTCTCCTCCATCCTGCTCCTGATAGTCTCTATCAATGACCCATACTCCAAAAGGTTCGACTAAGGCACGATCACAAACAAAAAGATATTCCCCTCCTCCTTTAATTGGCTGCCATTGTGACACTAGTCACAATAAGGGGAGGCAACTGGAATGATGGTTGTGTACTCTTTGCCTGGTGACGTAATTAGTAGTTTGTCATAGCTCGCTCGGGTCGGAGATTGCTGCATCCATGCACTTGGGCACGAGGCGGAGAGGAGGTCCCATGAGAGGCCCAGAAAGTGAGTGAATAGTCAAGTGTTGGATGTTACAGTTGAGGGCATTGAGTTTATATGGAGGTGTGTGGAATGTGAGGTCGGGTGAGGGATTATGTGCGGTGAATGTATGGTTGGGCTAGGGCTCTTGTGTGGTTGAGAAATGGGTTTTCTGGGGCTTAACTTGTGATGGATTCTGTGAGTTTATTAAGTAGCTGTGTCAATAGCTCTGTTGGTTTAATGTGAGGTTGTGTGAATGGTTGTGTGGGTTTAATATGTGGTTATGTGAATGGTTCTGTGGGTTAACGTGTGGTTATGTGAATGATTATGGGGGTTTTATGTGTAGTTGTACGGGGTTATGTGAATGGTTCTTTGGGTTTAGTGGGTGGTTATGTGAATGGTTCTGTGGGTTTAGTGGGTGGTTATGTGAATGATTCTCTGGATTTTATGTGTGGTTATGTGAATGGTTCTGTGGATGTTGCCTGTGATTATGTGAGTAGTTCTGTGGGTTTAGTGTGCGGTTATGTGAATTGCTCTTTTGGTTTTATATGTGGTTAGGTGCATCTTTTTTACTGATTAACTATATCTATGCGTTTAGACATCTAGACCAGCCTGAGTCACAAACAAGACGATGTCTTTGAAATCCTCACAGGTTACCACGACTTATTGCCCAGGGTTGTTTCAGTGGGCCATATACGTGACCCTAGTGTGATGAACGTGTAGTTAAGAGTTTCCCTCCTTGGCCTCACTGTGTTATGTAGTGGGTTCATCATTGAGTGTCGTCTCCGCATCGAAGGTTGGCTACCATGGAGCGCCATTTCACTATGTCTCTTTTACTTTGATGGTGCAGATTGTCATAGGCTGACTTGTCCAACTTTTGATTTTACTCGTCCATGTTAGCCTTGGTCTGCTTCTGCCTCTTTTACCTTGGATTTTCCCTTCCAATATTACGTTTGTTAGGCTGTTGTGTCTTTTAACATGCCCCAAAAATTTCATTTGTCTTGCTCTAATTGTGTTTAGTAGTTCTCTTTTCATTTTTAGTTGTTTTAAAACTTCGTCGTTTGTTTTCTTTTCTTCCATCCAATTCTACCTATTCTTCTATAAATCCACATTTCACAGGCTTCAATTGTCTGTTATGTTTTCTTGTCTAATGTCCGTGTTTCTGCGTCATACAGGAATATTGAGAAGATTTAACATTTTGCTATTCTTAGTTTTAGCCCTGGTGTTATTTGTTTTGATGTTAGTATATTTTTCATGACATTAAAATTACTTTTTGCCATACCTATTCTGTAGTGGGTTATGCAATTCTATTGTTAATTTAATGGATGGTTATGTGAATCTTTCCACAAGCTTAATGTGAATGCATGGGGTTCTGTGATCGTATTACCTTTTGTGAAGAATTTATTCCATTTGATGTGTGGTTATGTGAGAGTTTGTGAGTTTATTGCACTATGTTCAGGGTTTTATAAATTGATAGCGTTGTGCGTGGGTTCGTGAGCTTAATGTGTGGGTTCATTAGATTAATGTGTGGGTTCATGAGCTTAATGTGTGGGTTCGTGAGCTTAATGTGTGGGTTCATGAGATTAATGTGTGGTCCCATCAACCTTAGTTCATACATTAAGTCGACAGAACTCCTCATAACTCCTTATAAACGTCTCACAGAAGCACTTAAATGAACATACATTAGGCTGACGAACCCATGCATTAAGCTAATGAACCCACACATTAAGCTCATGAAACCACACATTAAGCTCATGAACCCACACATTAGATAAGTGACACATTCTATATAGATGCAGTGGCACAGACATGTAACAACAAAGGAAAATCACTAATTCAGACAGTTCGAGCAGTTCAAGAACGACAAAAGATATAACCACGACACCTTTTAGGTATCAGTGAAAAGAGAAAAGAGGAAGGAGAAGAAAGATGATGACACATTATATAACAATTTAATAACAAAATAAAGTCTGTTTTTTTGGCGGAGGCATGTTAAAACACACAACAGCCTAATAAAAGTAATATTGGAAGGGGAAATACAAGGTAAAAGAGGCAGAGGCAGACCAAGACTAACATGGACGAGTAACATCAAAAGATGGACGAATCGACCTATGACAATCTGCATCATCAAATCAAGAGACAGAGTGGAATGGCGTTCCATGGTAGCCAACCTTCGATGCAGAGACGGCACTCAATGATGATGAAGTCTGTTATAATTTCTTGATTGTTATGTATCCTGTAAATTAATCCTGTATCAATTTATTAACCGAGTATAATATATCACCATCCGGATATTTAACAGCACAATTTATAATTCATCATTATCAAGTACCAAGCCAGCTGGCGTAGGTGATCATGTCTCTCCACAATTTTCGATCTCGACAGTTATTTATCATTTCTGTTGTTGACCTTCGGCCAAACCATTTTCTTAAGCTGTCTGGTATCTTTTCTCTTTGATTCCCTCTATCTCTTCGTCCCTCAATTTTCTCAGTTGTTACAATATATCTGCTGTTCTCTTCTCATTACATGGCCAAAAAATGATGATTGTTTCTTCCTAATATTGGAAATTAGCTCTCTTATTGCTTTGGCCTCTTTTAGAACGTTTTCACTACTCTTCTTAGCTGTTCATGGTATTTTAAACATTCTTCTGTAAAACCACATTTCTACAGATTTTCTTGTCTGTTGTCCTATTGTCCATGATTCATAACTTGATGTTAAGACTGGTTCTACATAACATTTAAAAACTCTTTTCTTAGAGCTCTTCAGCCATAACGAAAAACTTTGCTACATTGACCCTCTCCAAAAGGCACCATAAATTGATTACATGTAATGAAAGACAACGTTTTAGATACATTTATCACCCTTTCAAAGTAATGTGTGTGATTATTTTGAGTTAACTCTTCGATGATCAATTGTAGAATCACTATATTACGAACCGGAAGCAGCCATCTGAATAACGGGCGAAACATCAAATTGGTTCAAAGTACATAAAGGGGTGAGCTAGTGATGCATCCTCTCTCCATACCTGTTCAAGATCTATGCTGGGAACATCGTGAGAAATGTCAGAAATGATGACAGATTTGTGAAGTTCGACCCTTTCACAATAAATGGCACCATAATTCCAGAACTCAAATAAGTCGATGGCACAGTCCTCGTCTCAAACAGTGCAGAAGGGTTAAAAGAGAAAGTATTCAGTATGTTAAAAAACACAGTGAAGAGAAAACCTCTATCGAAACACACAGAAAACAAAGTTAATGGTCATTGACAAAACAAAATGCCAAACTAAATCAATATCTACAGTGAGGAACTTGAAATTTTAACTAACCATAAATATCTGGGATCATTGGTAACTAACAATGGAGATTGTCAGAAAGAAATCAATAGAATATAAGCATTAGCAACATAACAATTAAACGCCGTGAAAAACCTGTAGCACTATACCAGCAAGGTAGTAAACTTAAAATTACTGAGGACATGTATCTTCCCGATAGCAACATATTTTTGTGAATCATGGAAAATGTCGCAATCAGCAAGGAAGAAAATCGATTCATTCGAAAAAAAATGTTATAGAAAAGTCCTTAAGATACCTTGGATAAGGAAAAAGAGGAAATGGAGATACAATAAAAGATTGCAACATTAAACAGAACTGGCTCATAAACATCATTATACAAAGGAAATTAAATAATATAGCCCCGTCCAAAGACATAGTGTACTGTAAAGATCAATAATGAAAGGCATGGTTCCTGAGCGACGCAACAGAGGCAGACCAAGAATAAGATGGTTACAAGACATCAAGGAGACATTGAAAATGACAAAAGAAGAAGTGGGAGATCTGGCTAGATAAAAAGACTCTTTCAGATGTGTTGTGATGAATGCAACGTTCTGCAATGAGCATGCAACCATGATGATTCGACGATCTGTCTCATTCGTGTACATGTCGTGTGTACAGTTCACTTTATTAACCATTTAGAATGTTTCGATATTTTCTTATTTATCTAAATATTGATCCCGTCTATATAAGTAAATGTTCGCTCCACGTCTTGCAATGCGCAAGGTTAATACAATAGTACTGTCAGAGACCACATTTTGCCATGACCACGCCACATCTTTCTGTGATGTGATCCATATCAAGCCAAACCGCCATTTCTTCCCAGAAAATATCGAGTACCCATTTTTAGAGATTGGGTGAAACACGAAGACCTGTCGGTCCGGGAAAAAATTTACAATTTCTGGGAATTATATCCATACAGCTTTGGGAAGCAAGCGCGCGCACTAACCACACAGCCACCGATTGTGTATTTCGGACACACGCAACTTTCTTGTGTGTTTTCTTCTCATCAACAACAAAGCAGTAAAGCACCACAATGCTTGGATATAAAACTGAATAAGTAAACAACCCTAACCAATTTCAACTCGTTCTCAAGTCATTTCACCGCAGGGGAAGTAACAATAATGAGAGAAAACTAGGTTATCGCAACAGCGGTCCTTTGAAACTGCGGCCGACGAAAGCCACCTATCTTAATCCATGATGTCTAACTTTTTGAAAAGTCATTTTGAAAGGATGTTTTAAATAATGGTACAATCTTCATAATCAACATTTTTCGGGCACATCACGAGAAGAGGACAGTTGGAATACTTGGTTACAACTGGCAAAATAAAAGGAAAGAGAGATCGCGGGCGACAAAGAGAGAAAATACTGGATAGCTTGGTGTCATGGCATGGAAAACAGTCAACAGCAGAACTGATACGATGCACTGTAGATAGAAGATTGTGGAGGGACATGATCACCTACGCCAACCGGTATGGCACATGATGATGATGACAATCTTCATTCTGTTCTTACATGTTCTCTCAGTCCTGCAGTTTGTGACTTATTCCTCTGTGTTCACCTATTTACTGCAACAGCACGAGGCACCTTTGCTTCTATGCTCGTCAACCTATTACTCGTACTGTCACCGATCTATTTCCTTCGTGCTTCATGATCCAACCCACTTGAGCTTGCCGATCCATTCCCTTTGTGCTTGCCGATCCATTCTCTTTGTTATTGCTGATCCATTCCCTTTGTGCTTGCCGATCCATCCCCTTTGTGCTTGCCGATCCATTCCCATTGTGCTTGCAGATCCATTCCCTTTGTGCTTGCCGATCCATTCCCTTGTGCCTGTTTACCAATTTCCCTTGCGCTTGTTGATCCAATTTCTCCTTGTGTTTGTTGACCCATTCTACGTGTGCTTTCTGACCCATCTATATTTATGCTTGCTGATCCATCCCGCCAACTCATTCCTCTTAGGTTTGTGCCCCATTCCTCCTGTCCTTGCTGACCCATTCTACTTCCACCCGCCGATCTATTGCCAATTTTCTCGTCAAACCATTCCTCTTGTTAACGACAACCCATTTCCATTTTTTTCTCCCCGAGTTCATTCCCCTTGTAGCACCACTGTTCATTCAAATGTCCCACGTATTTATACAAACTATTGTTTTTTTTTTTCTTTTTTGCTAACATCATCATCACGTGGTAACCACGTGATTCACGTAACAAAGTTAATCCAACATTCAAATCCTATACCTACAAAATTAACATGTGGGAGTACGGGGAAATGAAAGAGCGGACAGGTTGGCTAGCTGCGCTGTCGTTGAGGACGGGCAACCAATGGATCGGGCGGACATCATCAATGCCCTCCGAGATGTGGGAAGAGCACGTCACTTCTTCGGATGATAGAAATGGGAGTTAAGATGGGCACAGCCAGAAATGAGAAACTTAGTGGCCGTGTAAGAAGACTTATCAACCAACATAGACCTGGAGTCGTCAGTCGCTGGACACTGAGGGAATTGCTGAGGAGGGGATCTGAGCACCTATGGACATGTTCGGAGTGCAATGATGATGACCCGCAAATAACTCAATAACCTACAAAATTAACCTTTCAATCACATTAGAGAAAAGAGCCCAGATTCAAGATTCAATACCGATCTTTCGTAGATGGACACAAAACGAGCTTCAGGAAAGTTCTGTGAAGATATATATATGCGTAATACCGACCACATTAGCCCAAAAAGCATGTGCCGAAGGTCTATAAAAATTATGGTCACTAAGACCATATTCCCTAAAAGTCACTAGGCGTGACAGCGTTCTATATTTTACTATATATATATATATATATATATATATTACTATGCCATGAAAAATATACTAACAACAAAACAAATAACAGCTGGGCTGAAACTAAGAATAGCAAAATGTTACATCTTCTCAATATTCCTGTATGGTGCATAAAAATGGACATTAGACAAGAAAACAGAATAGAAAATGGAAGCTTTTAAAATGTGGATATATAGAAGAATATGTAGAATTGGATAGAAAGAAAAGAAAACAAACGATGCAGTTTTAAAACAACTAAAAATAAAAAGAGAACTACAATTAAGACAAGACAAATGACATTTTTGGGGCACGTTAAAAGACACAACAGCCTACTAAAAATAATAATGGAAGGGAAAATATAAGGTAAAAGAGGCAGAGGCAGACCAAGACTAACATGGACGAGTAACATCAAAAGATGGACAAGTCAATCTTTGACAACCTGCACCATCAAAGCAAGAAACAGAGTGGAATGGCGATCCATGGTAGCCAACATTCGTTGCGGAGACGGCACTCGATGATGATGATTTGGAGAGGGTTAAAGTAGCGAAGACTTTCGTTATGGCTGAAGAGCTCCAGCCAGTTGCCATGTGGTGAACAGACGACATATGCTTATGTCAATACAGCTGACGTTCTATTATTTCTTTTGCATTTTCCACAGGCATTGCAGTGGACATGAATACACTGTACATTTCATTAGGTTCCCGTCGCCTTGCCATAAGTTTATATATATATATATATATATATATATATATATATATATATATATATATATATATATATTACATATCACACAACATTCACATCACGTCACTCCTAAAGCGATCGCTTGACAAACAATTACGTGAACAAAGCTGAAAACGCAGCTTCACTCTCTCCATTCGACTCAGCTAAAGGATAGGGTACCTTACTCACTGAGTTGTGCTAAAGTATTGCCAGCGCAGAAGAGCACTGGCCTCTTTCCCTCACCTCTAATGATGTGGCCCGTTATCGTGAAATATGATTTAACTTCTCTGCAACATGAATATATCACGTGACGGAACAATAACGCATTAATACCGTTCTTGAACGTTGCCCCCTAGTAGTCACATGTCTTGTCTAGTCTAACTACTTATTAACTATTTCAGTACGGAAAGGTTTTTATCAATTCAGCGGTAAAGATTTTGAGACAAATATTTTTTTAAATTCTAATCTACATATTTATATTTTTATATAACACTTAACATAGAAGAATTAGATTTCACCAATAAAAAGATGATACAAGACATGTAAGAAGAATATGGTTTGATGATGGTTTACACTAATCATATTGAGAGTGACGCACTGTGCGGCTAAACGTACGTGACCGAAATTGGAATGGCGCATGGAGCGTCGAAACGTACGGAAAGAGTTAAGATCTGCACACAGTGAACAAAGTACATAGTTAATTCCTATAAATGTGAAGAGATTTTCTTCTCTTAATTCCTATAAATGTGAAGAACATTTCTTCTCTTAATTCCTATAAATGTGAAGAACATTTCTTCTCTTAATTCCTATAAATGTGAAGAAAATTTCTTCTCTTAATCCCTACAAATGTGAAGATATTTTTTCTCTTAATTCCTACAAATGTGAAGATATTTTCTTCTCTTAATTCCTATAAATATGAAGCGATTTTCTTCTCTTAATTCCTATAAATGTGAAGAGATTTTCTTCTCTTAATTCCCATAAATGTGAAGAGATTTTCTTCTCTTAATTCCCATAAATGTGAAGAGATTTTCATCTCTTAATTCCCATAAATGTGAAGAGATTTTCTTCTCTTATTTCCCATCAATGTGAAGAGATTTTCTTCTCTTAATCCCTATAAATGTCAAGAGATTTTCTTCTCTTAATTCCTATAAATGTGAAGAGATTTTCTTGTCTTAATTCCTGTAAATGTGAAGAGATTTTCTTCTCTTAATTCCTATAAATGTGAAGAGATTTTTTTCTCTTAATTCCTATAAATGTGGAGATATTTTCTTGTCTTAATTCCTGTAAATGTGAAGAGATTTTCTTCTCTTAATTCCTATAAATGTGAAGAGATTTTCTTGTCTTAATTCCTATAAATGTGAAGAGATTTTCTTCTCTTAATTCCTATAAATGTGAAGATATTTTCTTCCCATAATTCCTTCAAATGTGAAGAGATTTTCTTCTCTTTATTCTTATAAATGTAAATAAGGGGACTGAGTGGTCTCGAGGTAAGACGCCGGCCTCAAGACAGAGAGGTTGTAAGTTCAAATCCCGGCTACACCGGTTGGGATTTTTACTTATTATCTCTCTCTGCCGCAACCACCCCTGGTCTCAGCAGCGAGGCCCGGATTGAAACGTCAATTACTCATTGACGGAAAAAATATGAGTACCTCCGAAGTCGGAGTTATCTGCCTGTGTGGCGAGGGACCCCTATGCACGCGGCTGCCTGGGATAAATGGATTTTCTGTAGTGAATTCTTCATCTTCGGAAAGAAAGCTTTTGTCCGCAATTTTAAAATGATCTGTTCATGAAAGAATTATTTGAACTGAGATTGCGCAAAATTCGAAAGGAATGAAACACAAACTACACATCTAACAATGAATCATTATGACTTATACCGTATCTCATACCATCTTCAGCCCGAGTAAATATAACTAACCAAACAACCAAGCAACTGAATAACTAATTAATTAGTAAATTAACTAACTAACTAACTAGCTAACTAATTAATTAACAAATAAACTAACTAGCTAACTAAATAATTAACAAATAAACTAACTACATAGCTAATTAATTAACTAACTAATTAACGATAAAAGTAACTAACAAAATAATTACCTAAAGAAGTAAATAACTAAAGAAATAGCTAACATATTAACTAACTCATTAAGTAACTTTACTAATTAACTAGCTGGCCAGCTGGCTAATTAGCCAGTCAAACAACCAGCTAACTAACTAAATAATTAACTAACTTGCTAGCTGACTTCCAAGAGAGCTAATCACTCAGCTAACTATGTAACCAACAAACTAACTGACAACCTTACAAATTAACTAGCGAAATATCAACAAGCTAGCTAATTAGTTAACTAACCAACCGATAAACCAATAAACTAATTAGCTATCTAACCAACCGACTAACCGACCAATTAACAAATTAACTAACCAACAACCAACCAATAAACCAACAAGCTAACTAACTAACCAACCAAACAACAAACTAACCATCCAATCAAATAATCAACGAACGAACCAACCAACGAAATCACAAAATTATTAATGTGAAATGGTGGTATTAATTATATTTTTTGGCCCCCAATCGATTTGTTATCTAAAATTACTCTGCATATTTTCAAAAGATGTAATCATTAATTTTATAATTATTACTTTAGACTCTACGAAAAGAAACATGACATTTTTTGTGTGTTTTAATTGACTGTTAAGGAATAAATGCCAGTGCGATGTATATGGAGGCAATCTTAGAGTCGGGATTGATGTTTGTTTTAAATACCCTCATCATCATCTCCATCAAGTACCATGCCTGCTGGCGTAGGTGATCATATCTCTCCATAACTTTATTCCCAACTATTTAAATCCATTTACTTGTTTTAATATTGTTCCATGTATCTTTATTTCCGTTCATCATCATAAAGATCTTTCATGTATTCTGTCCATCGTTCCCTTATGCTTTCTTGTTCAATCAATAGTTATAAATATAGTAGCATCTGTCAGTCATAGTTGACTATGAATAAACGACGCCAGAAAGGCAGTTATAAATAAGGCAGGGAACATGTGAGATCTCATGATGGCTAGTATGCATAATGAATCAGAAGAGGAAAGTAGGAATACTTTGTTACTACTGGCAAAATAAAAGGAAAAAGAGATCGCAGACGACAAAGAGAGAAAATACTGGATAGCTTGGTGTCATGGCATGGAAAACAGTCAACAACAGAACTGATACGATGCATTGTGGATAGAAGATTGTGGAAGGACATGATTGCCTACGCCAACTGATATTGCACATGATGATGATGATGATGATGATGAGAAGTAATCATGAATATTTGTTAAAAGATATATAACATTGTATATTTATATAACAAAATGTATATGATTTTACTTTTTATCAAATGAAGTAAAACCCGCTGTAGATTAGTAATTAGTGGTCGTGTCTGTGTAGTCACGAGGTCAAGTTCGTTTTCCGAACAACTTCTAGATTCGTGGTCTAAAAACATTGGTAGCGGAGTTTTCTGTGGGAAAGGGAAGACGACCGAGGCACAGGGTCGGCTCAAGGTACCGGCAACACGGGCAGTTGCTCTGGGCGCGCCATGTGCTTAAGGGCGTCATCACGGATCTTACACACACACACACACACACACACACACACACACACGCACGCACGCACACACACACACACGCACGCACGCACACACACACACGCGCGCGCGCGCACACACACACACAAAGTGAAAATAATAAATACAAAAAAAAAGAAAAAAGTGAAAAAAGTTAAGATAATAATACCAAAAAAATAGAAAAAAGTGAAAATATTAAATTCAAAATAAAAAATAGAAAAAAAGTGAAAATAATAAATTCAAATAAAAAAAATAAATAAAAAAGTTAAAATAATAAATGCACAAAAATGTTAATGGCGTCGAAGTTTGTCTTGCCCAGGGCGCCAGAGGGGCGTCTCTGCCGGCACATTCACACAAATGCACATACAGACATACACACAATACCAATGGTCGAGTTAATGATTCCACTATGACCAAAGCCCTATATTCAAGGTCTGACAGAGCAGGGCGGACCTCTATTAGCTATTTTTTTTTTCTCCATAATGAACATATGTTATGTTAAATATAAAATATATCACATACGCACGCACATATATATATATAGAAAACATTTTATACAAGAGCTTCACAGCAGGAGGCAATCTGATCATCAGAAAAGGTTCCTCTTACAAGTAGGTGTTTCAGTCCTTTAAAGGATATATGTGTTTTCCTTCCAGTGCCGTTAGACAGCACATAGTGCTTGTAGATCCTCCCGCCAATCGTCTCTATTTGGGGAAATATGTTCAGTTATAGAGAATGAGTCTATGCCTGCCAACCTTGCCGCTTTTGTTACAGTTCTTTTAAGTGCTTTTCGATGTATCCTCTTTTCCTCTGATCTGATGTTTCCTGTTTGAGAACCGCTTAGTAATTCTCTTGTCGTTTCTTCTAAACACATGCCAGACATATGTCCATCTTCTTGTTTTAATAGTGGACGAGATAAGTTGTTGCACGGCCATTTCACTTATTTCAGCATTAAGTCGTTAATTCATTCCATTTAATGCGGAGTATATTTCTGAAATGGAGCCGCAATAGCTCAGTGGTTAGTGAACTGGACTACAAAGGACAAGAGGTAGGGTTCGATCCCAAACGACGGCTTCCGGTTCACCCAGCCTTTAATGGGTACCGGATTTTTTTCTGGGAAAGTAAAGCGGCACGGGCGTAATACCGACCACATTACCCCAAAAATCATGTGCCGAAGGTCTGTAAAATGTATGGTCACTAACACCATATTCCCTATACGCCACTTGGCGTGACGGGGTACTTTACTTTTTTTTTTTTATATTTCTTAAATATTTGTCTTCAAACGCGTTGAGTTTATTCTCAATCTCCTTTGTCGTTTTCCAGCCTTCACATACATAAAGCGAGTGGTGGGGAGTGTTGGACACTCCAAGGTATGGTGGCAGCTTTACACAGAAGGAACACAACACAATACTGACGTTTCGGCCTGTGGCCTTCTTCAGAAAACAGGGACAACGACAACAAACGGTGAAGCACAATTATCTATAATTACATGTTAGATGATCCGGTGAAAGGAGAGGTGGACAGAAAAGAAGAGAAGAAAGTAGGATGTTGAAATAAGAAAGGATGCTACATGAGGGGAGGTAGGATGAGAGTCAGTTCCTACATACATAAGTGAGAGAGGATAATACGTTTGAGTTGAAAGTTCTAAGTTTTGTTTTCCAGCTGAGTATCTTTGATCGCCATATTTTTTTTTCAAGGTTTTTGAAACTTAAAGGCGGCTTTGCTTAATCTGAATCTGATCTCTTTTCTAGTTTCTCCTTCTTGATCTTTATTGCTACCAAGATGTATAACGAGTATATACACGAGCATTACTGAATATCACTAACAAGAATAGGCAAAGCTCAACAATTATTTGATGATGACGATCATTATAAGACGTGGATTACAACAACTTTTAATTTCCTTCTTTTTATTGGCGGTTGGTCAAGTGCCCTTTCCTCAAAGGTCAGGCGCACATTTTTTCTCCCCCATCTAGGACGGCATGATGACGCGTTTGAAACCCCAGTGATCAACATTTAGAACGACCCCTTTACAACTTCGCTAATTCGTACCCAATAAAAACAGCCATATTAATTACATTATTAATATAATTATATATATATATATATATGAATAATTATTAATATAATTCGAATAATAATAGTGATAATGATGCTGAAAATTAATAATAACAGTGCACTGGCCTCACTGGGAACAAATTTATTAGAAGAAAAAATATAGATTCAGCAATATGGACTTGTTGTACCGTGGTGTCTATTGCTTGAATCTGTCATCAGTAGATAATGATTCTTATATTTTCTCGAAGTTATCGTTCTTTGATCTTCATCAATAAATAAAGATAAGACAGTTATTATGGTTTGATCATGTTGATAATAAGTAACATTTATTTCAAAGGATAATAATTACCTCCGAGATAGTAAAATTATTTTCCTATCAAAGGTATAGAGTTAAACATCTTTTGTGCGATATTAATAATTACATTATCGGTAATGATGTTATCTTATTATCTATAACATCTACGGTGGGAAGAATGAGTGCGAGAAATGAAGATATTCTGGGGTCATTCGGTGAGCGCCTTTTTGATGGATCCATATCGGTTGATGAACGTAAAGTCATGAGCCACAAGGAACTTGGAATCTGTCGTGTACAAGCCAATCAAGACTTCTTGTTACTATTTGCTGGTGGTTATACTGTCGAGTAAGTGATTGTCACTTTAATGTGACTGCTTGTCTGGAGCTTATTATTAGCTTAATTAAGTAGCTTTGATTGCAATGTTGAGTTTCTGAGGTTCCATTTTTAATTGGGTGACGTCTCTATGTAGATTTGATTGCAATGTTGAGTTTCTGGGGTTCTATTTTTAATTGGATGACGTCCCTATGTAGATTTGATTGCAATGTTGAGTTTCTGGGGTTCTATTTTTAATTGGGTGACGTCTCTATGTAGATTTGATTGCAATGTTGAGTTTCTGGGGTTCTATTTTTAATTGGATGACGTCCCTATGTAGATTTGATTGCAATGTTGAGTTTCTGGGGTTCCATTTTTAATTGGGTGACGTCCCTACGTATATTTGATTGCAATGTTGAGTTTCTGGGGTTCTATTTTTAATTGGATGACGTCCCTACGTAGATTTGATTGCAATGTTGAGTTTCTGGGGTTCTATTTTTAATTGGATGACGTCCCTACGTAGATTTGATTGCAATGTTGAGTTTCTGGGGTTCTATTTTTAATTGGATGACGTCCCTATGTAGCTTTGATAGCAATGTTGAGTTTTTGGGGTTCCATTTTTAATTGGGTGACGTCCCTATGTAGATTTGATTGCAATGTTGAGTTTCTGGGGTTTAATTTTTCATTGAATGACGACTCCACATTAAAAGTTGGCTACCAAACAGCGCCATTTGACTGTCTCTTGCTCTGATAGTGCACGCTGTCATAGGTTCACATGTCCACCTTTTGTCCACTTTGAGTTAATGCTTTCTTATTTGTTACAACTTAATTAAAAATAAGATGTTTCAGATTAGTTGAATAAGGGAATAGTAAACAAACCAAATTTAATTTAATAAAATATGGGCGGCAAAAAAGATAAAAACAATCATAAATATAAGAATACGTAATACAAATGTAAAAAATCAGTCCTCCTTTCTAGCTCAGAGGCACGGATGTTAAATTATATAAGTAAACAAAACTTGCAAAAATTTGTAAACAATTGTCTGATGAACGTTTTGAAATTTCTCATGATGAAATGAAAGAAACAATCATCACCATTATGTACCATAAAAATAAACAGGACAAATCTGAAACAAGTGCAATGCGCCAAATACTAATAAAACACACAATATTAACATCAGATGGAAGATGCACCACAGAAATAAAAAGCACAATAGCATCTCTTTTTAGCTTCTCTTCTTTCTTTGCCTCTCTCAATTCGTTTCCTTTTTTTTCCTTTTCACCTACTTTTTTCTTCTTTTTTTTCACTTTCTATTTTCCATTTTTTTCTTTATTTTGTTTGTTTGTTTCTTTCTTTTCTATAATTTCTACATTCCTTTCTTTCTTTCCGTTTTCCTTCATTCTTTCTTACGTTTCAACTGCGGACCGGTAGCCCTTTACATGTCATGTCTCTTGTTTAACAAAAAATGGCGCATGTTGTTCAAAAGACAATGTTGTTAACTGATAGGAGAACACGCCCCCAATCAAATGAAGCTTGAAAAATGAAATAATTCCAGCAGCGCAATGAAAAGTTGCGAGTATAGTCCAAGGAACTGAAAGTTTGAGAATCCCCGTTCTCTTTCGATTCATTAGCCTCAGGGCTCACATCGTGTTCGAATATGCGATCTTTAAAGAGTCATACATTTCTCTTCAGTGGCCTATACAGATCAAATGTCGACAGAACCATCAGATAACGTACCATACAGTCTGACGGCGTGTTTTGTTTGTGTGCGCCGCTTATTGAACAGCTGCTAGAGCGTGGTGTGCAGCGATCACCTACGAATGTAGCTCCATCTTTTCATGGAGCTTTATTTAGTTTTCTTCATTCTCTTCTTATATTTTGGTCAGTTCTTCTCCCTCTTGCGTACCCGACTACTACTACGCTACATTGTCCGTTCTTAGAATGAGGGTAAGTGCGAGTAGTTTCGATGTTTCCGCCTTTCGGACCAATACTTCCGCTTTCAATGCGACATATTTTTAGTCCAGATTGCCTTTCCTCATGATCAATACACGCCACGCTCGCGTGGCTACCAGGGCTCTGACCACGATCAGGGGAGACAAGAATAGATTCACTGTTACTTGTCATGCCTGTGTGGCAACAAGGGCTCTGACCACGGTGAGGGTAGACAAGAACAGATTCACTGTCACCTGCCATGCCTGTGTGGCTACCAGGGCTCTGACCACGATCAGGGGAGACAAGAATAGATTCACTGTTACTTGTCATGCCTGTGTGGCAACAAGGGCTCTGACCACGGTGAGGGTAGACAAGAACAGATTCACTGTCACCTGCCATGCCTGTGTGGCAACAAGGGCTCTGACCACGGTGAGGGTAGACAAGAACAGATTCACTGTCACTTGCCATGCCTGTGTGGCTACCAAGGCTCTGACCACGGTCAGGGGACCGACAAGAACAGATTCACTGCCACAGGCCACGCATGACGTAAAAGGCGACAAAGGAGATTGCTGTCAAGATTTTTGCTGTGCTACAGAATTCGAGCATCTGAGCAAACACCATCTTCAGTTCTTTCACTAGTGTGAAGCGGGTGTGTGTCATGCTGGAGAAATCCCGAGGAGATCTGATCACTATGAAGTTATCCTTTTCTCGATGATGATGATGATGATGATGATGATGATGATGATGATGATGATGACGATCTGTCAGTCTAAACTAAATGATCAACTACCAAGACCTTTATATTGAAAAGAAAATGCAGTTCTCATTACATCTTTTATAATTGCAATGTCTAATATTACCTCCAGGACATAGTTTAAAGTTAACAAAAGTATGGTTCAGATGATAACCTACTCTCCGACTCTGCTTTGTTTTGGCTAAATATATAAAACTCTTTTTCAAAAATATAATAAATGCAAATAAAACATGTAATATAATTGAAACTAACCATGGAAACTCTGATATAAAAAAAAATCCCTTAATATTTTGGTGCCTGTATGAAATAGAGTGATTGAGAGAACATGGAAATGGAGAAGTAAAAACGGGTAGTGAAAGGATTGGAATGAAGTAGATGGAACTGAAAGGATTGGAATGAAGTAGATGGAACTGAAAGGATTGGAATGAAGTAGATGGAACTGAAAGGATTGCAAGTTAAGAAGGCTATTTGAAAACATTGCATGGTGCGTCTTTTTCCAGATTCCAACGTTAAAGATTAACACGGCAAGATTAAATAAGCGGAGAAGAGAGCGGGAAAGAGGTATTAGAATGAAGGTAAAGACATGGATATAGACGGAAAGATTAACTCACATTAAGACAACATTGAATGCGCTTGTTGCAGGAGACGTGTGTTGCATGATAGGTTTAAGGATTGATGAGGATGAAAGGGGATTTAAGGTTTTTCGTTTTGCAAATCTTGATAAATTAAATATAAAGATGAATCACAGCTTCTCTGCTATGTTAAGTCCTATAAATATAGATTAATCTGTCTATATATAGACGGAGAGACAGTCACACAGTTAGACAAATACAAATAGATAGACAGTCAGACAGATAGACAAATAAAAATAGATAGACAGATAGACGGTTAGACAAATACAAATAGACAGACAGTCAGACAGATAGATAAATAAAAATAGATAGACAGTTAGACAAATGCAAATAGATAGACAGTCAGAGACAGATATACAAATACAAATAGACAGACAGGCAGGAGGCAGAGAGTAATGTTATGTTGTTCAGTTTTCTGGCCTTAATTTATGTTATACTTTAACAAACCTTTTCTTTGACAAATACAAAAGATTAAACAACAAAAAAGGAACAACGTTAATACTGAAGTTTCAGTTCAATAGATGGTTTACAGCTTCAAGCCGTACTATTCTCTCCAAATCAGAAATATTACCGTAAGTTAATAAATGTCTCATCAGCAATACGTCAAGCCGCTATACTTTATTTGAAATAGACCCTATTTATAAACCCTATAATACATATTTCAAGGGCCTGATTTATTGGGGAAAAAACTTAGCACAGTCTGAATTGAGTACATGAAACATGGTAGTATATAATAAACTACAAAGAATAAACCACTAGCCACAATTTTAATTGAGCTACTAAAACCTGGTGGTAGCAAGAATAAACTACAAAGAATAAACCACTCGCCATAATTTGAAGTGAAGCCATGAAGCATGATAACAGAAAGAATAAACTGCAAAAGAATAAACCGCAAAAGAATAAACCACTCGCCATAATTTGAAGTGAAGCCATGAAGCATGATAACAGAAAGAATAAACTGCAAAATAATAAACCGCAAAAGAATAAACCACTCGCCATAATTTGAATTGAAGCGATGAAACGTGGAAGCAGAAAGAATAAACCACTCGCCACAAATGAATTAAACCCATGAAACATGGTAGCAGAAAGAATAAACCACTCGCCACAAATGAATTAAAACCATGAAACATGGTAGCAGAAAGAATAAACCACTCGCCACAAATGAATTAAAACCATGAAACATGGTAGCAGAAAGAATAAACCACTCGCCACAAATGAATTAAAACCATGAAACATGGTAGCAGAAAGAATAAACCGCAAAAGAATAAACCACTCGCCACAATTTGAATTGAACCTCTCCTGGTGGTGGATAAAAGAATAAACCTGAAAACTAGATCAGCCTTGTAGCAGTTTTCTAGCGAGTTCTCCTGACAACTCCTCAGTTAAATTGAGATCAGTCCCGAGCTACGCACAGAAGCAAGAAATAAAATCATTTAAATACAAAGAACAAAAACAATAGCCTCCAAATAAAACAAAAAAATTAAAAAAATAACACACAACAACAACGAGCTCTCAACATGAAAATAATGAAAGAAAGACCGTCTAAAAAAGGACGAGCAGAATATCATACATTTCACCAATTACCATGTAAGAAGATAATTTACAGGTTTGCACTAGCGTATCATGTTTTAGACATGAGAAACACGAAACTTCAAAACCTGGATACAACATTAAGAGGTCAATGTTCTTTTTTCGCATTTTGTATTTTCGCTAAATCATTGAGCCAGGT
>JAVIAB010000126.1:39938112-39978112 GCA_032433765.1 Megaustenia siamemsis
TTCGCCATGAATGATAATCGACTAGTTGGAACATATCGTCACTAGCAAAACGAGGGCAACATAATTAATGGGAAACAAAAGAAGATAGCAGATAACGTAAGAGAACGGCCAGGCAGGCAGTCAACGGCAGGGCTGATTTAAAAAAAAAATAAAACATGATGTCCTCTATGCAACACTCTCATGGAATCAACTGTAGGGCGAAAGAAAGACATTCCGTAGTCTGGACATCTGAACTAGAATCAAACAATCTATTAATGGTATTGATATCTGAACTAGAAGGTAAATCAAACAATCTATTAATGGTATTGATACCTGAACTAGAAGGTAAATCAAACAATCTATTAATGGTATTGATATCTGAATTAGAAGGTAAATCTAACAATCTATTAATGGTATTGGCATCTGAATTAGAAGGTAAATCTAACAATCTATTAATGGTATTGGCATCTGAATTAGAAGGTAAATCAAACAATCTATCAATGGTATTGATATCTGAATTAGAAGGTAAATCAAACAATCTATTAATGGTATTGGCATCTGAACTAGAAGGTAAATCAAACAATCTATTAATGGTATTGGCATCTGAATTAGAAGGTAATTCAAACAATCCATTAATGGTATTGATATCTGAATTAGAAGGTAAATCAAACAATCTATTAATGGTATTGGCATCTGAATTAGAAGGTAAATCAAACAATCTATTAATGGTATTGGCATCTGAACTAGATGGTAAGTCAAACAACCTGTAGCACGAACCCATTAAACGAGTACACCAGGATACAAGGCTAATGGACCGTCCAGGAAAACAAAAGTTGATTAAACGAAGAAGGTAAACAGTAAAGAAATTCAAAACGACAGCAATTCAATCTATACGAAGCGATAACCGGAAAGCTATGCATACTTTATATCTACAACACCTGATAGTCAAATCAGTGCGATATTAAAAAAAAACACACAACATAAATTAGAGAAACAAAGCTGTACAGACGATCAAAGATGAAGCATAATTTTCAAAACTGGCCGGCAAGGTACGTGATGCTGCTGCAGATGATGGTGATATCTGAAGCATCTTTGATTGCATGCTGGTATGTGTTTTTGCATGAAGTTTCACTGGGAAATGTTAATAACCGTACATGTCCCTCAAGAGCACAAGAGGAAATAAGGGAAAAGGTCAGTATACATGCTTTTGTGCCATTTAAGAGCAATAACTAACACTCAGTGTGTCAGCCTGTCTGAAAACCTCTATCGTGTCTGTATTTACGACTCGATATATCTTTTAATTATTCCGTGCATTGTTGGGGACGCCGAAAGGAAGCAAAGAATAGCAACATTGAACATAATCATGAATGTCGTAGAAGACGACTAAAGATGGTTAGGTTTCGGGAGCGACTATACCATACTGTTGTTGTTTTGTCTTCCCTTCCTTTATACCTTTCAGTGTCGATGGGAGATATATTTTATTCTTCTGTTGTCCTCTCCTGCTGGTACGATTCCTTCTTCTTCAATCGGTGGATCGGGCGGGTTAGTGGGACTGACAAACTTCGTCAATATTTTCCATGTAATTCTATCTTCAGTCATTTTATCTTCAGTCATTCTATCTTCAGTCATTTTATCTTCAGTCATTCTATCTTCACCATTCTTTGGAACTCTGCAAAGTCAAGACATGCCCATTCTTTTATGTTATCTTCCCATCTCTTTCTCAGCCCCTTGTAGGATGGTCATTGCTAGGCAGGACGACCGAAAGAATTGACCAAATAATTTCATTTTGCGTTTCGTCACAGTGATCAAAAGATTATCATGTTTTCCAATTGCCTCTATTCCTCTGCGTACTGTTTCATATTGTTGTTGTTGTTGTTGTTGTTGCGTTCGTCAGTTTTCAACTCTGACGATGTCCCTAGAGACTAGGAACTGAATTTTGCGTGTTAATCCATTTTTCCCTTGCAGCCGTGTGCACAGGGGTCCCTCGCCGCACAGGCAGATAACTTCGACTTCGGAATTACTCATGTTTTTTTCTGTCGAAGAATATATGAGATAAGTAAGTCCCAAGTAAGTGATGGCGCTGGATAGGACACACACTGCGGAAACCAACTGAGAGTATTACACAACAGGCCCTTTTTTGGAATCTCTGGAGGAAAATACGAAGAGGAAGACCAAGACATTTTTGGAGAAGACAGACAGATGTAGAGATGGAGATGATGGGGAAGACATAGAATGATCTTAAAAGAATGGCAAGAAACAGAACGACTTGGAAAGTGTTTGTTGAAGACATATGCTCCACATGGAGCTGAATGGTAGAAGAAGAAGACGTCCCAAGTAAGAGACGTCCAGATGTGTTTTCGTAGCGTTTGTTGAAGGCTCGGCATGTTGTGTTTTGATCCTTATCACCTGGCCAAACTATTGCACCTGTTTGTTTGTTTTCTTTGATGTATTCAATGACGAGGATTATTAACATATTTTAGAATTGTATTTTATTATATTTATTTTTTATTTTTTTTAGGGGGGAGTGGAGGGGGGGGGGTTCCTCGTTTCTGATCTTATCTCTCATAATTTTTCCTGCATGATGTCTTGGCACATTTCATAGCGGTGTTTTTTTTTTCCTGATTGTATCCGTGATTTAAATTAAAATAATAAGGAAGCACGTCAATTAAAAAAAAAATATGGACAAGTGAAAGTTAAAGAACAAAAAATACTCAAAAACAAGACGACATGAACAATATATGTGGCAGACGTGTTCTGGTGAAGTTAAAGAGAGAAGAAGAGTCAGTGGTCTATGTCTGGAATTATTTTCTTGACTTTGAACACAAGTATCTAACTTTAATGTGTAGTGTATGTTGCGTATTATATTACATTGTGATATATTTTTTATGTATAATTTGTACATTACGATCTTTTCCTTTAACGATTCAGTTGATATATTTCTGGTGAACTTGGTATTTACACACACAAAAATTAGAAAAATAGAAAAGTAACACCTTCTAATTAAATCATGTCATCAAATTAAAGAGAAAACGTTGCACACTGTGAGTATAACATGGAATTAACAATAATATTTGGACAACAATAAGTTATAATTGTCATAAGTTAAATATTTCATTCGGAAACAGTCAAGTGAAACTACTTTCTTCCTCAACTGGTCCATATCGGATACTATACCACGCCAGCGCGGGTTGCGGTGCAGTAGAAATGACCTCATTTCTACACTGAATCTCTCTTTGTTGCTAAAAATGGTTGTCTGCGCAATCTGGGTTGCACATTCAATCAAATTTAACGAGGTCACAGTTCAGCCAGGTCGGGACAAAACACAGAAAGACCAAGAGAAATTTAAACATTAAAGAACTGGTGTTTTGAGGCATGGTTGTCAGTGCTAGCATAGTGACCTAGTTTTGAAATGATTGTCGTATTTGACCGCCTGCAGTCTGGGATATGGTGTCTTTTGTTTGTTGAGATCTTTCTTTTTTATGTTTGCGACTCTCTAAGAGTCAAGTAATGGTGGTTATCATTGAGGTTGTTGAGTACAACTCGCAGTTATCTGTTTATTAACTTGTAGTTGTTGAGTCGAAGAGTCGATAGTTTGGCGTCGACGATGTGAGATGGGGAAGTAGACTTTATAGAGTCAGGCAATCAAAGTTGTAGTCAGCGGTGTAAAGTCTAAAAGTTGATCTCGTAGAGTCAGGAAGTTATAGAGTCAGGAAGTTATAGAGTCAGGAAGTTGTAGAGTCAGGAAGTTATAGAGTCAGGAAGTTGTAGAGTCAGGAAGTTGTACAGTCAGCGGTGTAAAGTCTAAAAGTTGATCTTGTAGAGTCTGAAAGTCGATCTGGTAGAGTCTGAGAGATGATCTGGTAGAGTCTGAGAGATGATCTGGTAGAGTCTGAAAGATGATCTGGTAGAGTCTGAGAGATGATCTGGTAGAGTCTGAGAGATGATCTGGTAGAGTCTGAGAGATGATCTGGTAGAGTCTGAGAGATGATCTGGTAGAGTCTGAGAGATGATCTGGTAGAGTCTGAGAGATGATCTGGTAGAGTCTGAGAGATGATCTGGTAGAGTCTGAGAGATGATCTGGTAGGGTCAAAGAACGAAGTTGTAGAGTCAGCGGTGTAAAGTCTAAAAGTCGATCTTGTAGAGTCTGAAAGTCGATCTTGTAGAATCTGAGAGTCGATTTTGTAGAGTCTGAGAGTCGATCTGGTAGAGTCTGAGAGTCGATCTGGTAAGTCTAAAAGTCGATCTTGTAGAGTCTGAAAGTCGATCTTGTAGAATCTGAAAGTCGATTTGTAGAGTCTGAGAGTCGATCTGGAAGAGTCTGAGAGTCGATCTGGTAGAGTCTGAGAGTCGATCTGGTAGGGTCAAAGAACGACGTTGTAGAGTCAGCGGTGTAAGTTCTAAAAGTCGATTTTGTAGAGTCTGAAAGTTAATCTTGTAGAATCTGAGAGTCGATCTGGTAGAGTCAGTAAATCGAAATAATAGAATCAACTATGTAAAAACGGAAATCGACTTTGCAGAATAAGATGTAGAAGTTGTAAATTTGGCAATGTAAATTCGGAAAGTCGATCATGTAAAGCGTGAGTCGAAGTTGTAGTAAACGAGACGAAGATATGGAGTTTGAGTGTTGAAGTCTTAGAGACACAAAGCTCTAGAATCAGAGAGTAGAGATTGTAGAGCTATAGCTGCAGTGTCGTTGCTGTAATTGAACAAATTGAGGCGAAGTCAGAAACGATTAATCGCACGATTATCGTCGGTGTAAAAAGGGTTACAAATTAAAACAAAAGTAGGGTGACGAATAATCATAAAGTAATTATTAAAAATATAACTTAAAATAAAAATAATTATTAATTATAAAAAAAGGGATTGATAATAAAATAAGTATTAACCAGAATGTTAAAGTATATATCTATGTTTCGTTCGCCTGAAGTATTGTCTATATCTCAATGTCGTTTTCTTTATAAATTTTACTTTTTTTTTTAAATCAAACTTCGCCGCACTAGACTATTTGGAAGTGAGGCGGCCAGTGCTTCCCCTTGCTGTTACAGAAGACTCATAAAATAATAATAAACTGCATTTTCACGGATTTTAGTTTATTTCCTAAAGGGAGAAATCTGTCTTGAATATCCTGCTACAACTGCAGTAAAAAAAAGCGGCAAGAAGCAGCGCTGTCGGCACGTAACGTACACGTCAGTGATAGCATAAGGAATATTTTGTTATATAAACATATACTACTTATTATTATCTTGATCTAATCTTGTGTCGCCTTCGCATCGAGGGTTGGCCATCACGAATCGCGCCTTCGCATCGAGGGTTGGCCATCACGAGTCGCGCCTTCGCATCGAGGGTTGGCCATCACGAATCGCGCCTTCGCATCGAGGGTTGGCCATCACGAATTGCGCCTTCGCATCGAGGGTTGGCCATCACGAATCGCGCCTTCGCATCGAGGGTTGGCCATCACGAATTGCGCCTTCGCATCGAGGGTTGGCCATCACGAATCGCGCCTTCGCATCGAGGGTTGGCCATCACGAATCGCGCCTTCGCATCGAGGGTTGGCCATCACGAATCGCCATTTCATGTTGCCTCTTGTCTTGGCGTTAATGTAGAATATCGAACATGGAGTGGGTATTAACAAATGAAATATATGCAGACTTGAAAAATTGAGGGACGAAGAGATAGAGGGAAGCGAAGAGGTAGAGGGAAGCGAAGAGGTACAGGGAAGCAAAGAGAAAAGATACAACACAGCTTAAGATTATGGCTTGGCAGAAGGTTAACAGAAATGATAAATAACTCTCGAAATTTAAAGTTCTGGAGAGACATGATCACCTTTGCCAGCAGGCATGGTACTTGATGATGATATGCAGAATAAGAACTAAATGTAGAGCAAAAAAGAAAACGAAAAAGGGACAATGTAATAGAAGTAGATATTTTTAAAAATGTAGAACAAATAAAATGAAGAACATAAATAACATGTACAACTACCCAAAAATGTGAACTTGAAACAAAATATGCACACACACATAAAAGACGTTAAGGAGAAAGAAGATATAGTAATATAGGCAGATGAGAATAATAAATATTTAGTAAAGAAAAAAAAATGTATAAGAAAGAAATGTTAAGAAAAATATGTTGAACTAATAGAATAGATCAAATACATTGTGCATCAAAAGGTGAAGGTAAAAGCTGGGGTTTAAAGTAGTGGCACGTACTGAAGTTCAGGGAGATCTGCGGTGTCAGGATCTAAACGTGAACAGTATCTGATGTGAGGATTGGGTTTTGTTGAGATCATAGCTTGTTTGGGGAAGGAGAAAGGAGTAGAGAGATAGACTGATGGATGAGTGGGTTGGTGGATGGATGATTGGATGAGTGATTGGGTGTGTGGATGGGTGATTGGCTGGGTGATTGGGTGTGGGAATGGGTGATTGTGGGTGGGTGACTAGGTTTTGTGGAGGGAATGGGTTGTTCAGGGAAGGAGGAAGGAGCAGAGAGATAGACAGACCGATGGATGATTGGGTGGGTAGATGATTGGCTGGGTGATTGGGTGTGTGGATGGGTGATTGGGTGGGTGACTAGGTTTTGTGGAGGGAATGCGTTGTTCAGGGAAGGAGGAAGGAGCAGAGAGATAGACAGACCGATGGATGATTGGGTGGGTAGATGCTTGGCTGGGTAGATGATTGGCTGGGTGATTGGGTGTGTGGATGGGTGATTGGGTGAGTGGATGATTGGGTATTGGATAGTTGGGTGGATGGATGATTGGGAGGATGTATGGAAAGAAATGGGAGCGGGAAGTGCCACCAGAAAAACAAAAAAAACAAAAAGATGAGTACAGAAGTAATATTGCTGTGGGAAGGGTAAGAAATAAGAGAGGATATAGTTAATAAGCGACATACGCAAAAAGACAGAAAGATGTAAGAGATTAAAGAGAGAACAATGTAAATGAGGAAAGAAATAGTGTTTGAGAAGAAAACATGATATGTATAGAGGTAGGAGATCAGAGGAAAGAGTTGAGTGAGCAAGGGTGGACGAGAAAGAGAGGAGGAAAGATGATGAACGAGGAACTCCCAACAGTTCCCTTTTGTGTTTTAGCTGCAATCAAACCCTGAGACTTACATTCATATTTTTTAACTATTCAAGATCTTCTGAACATCTATTCACTGAAACACATTTCTGTTGAAGTTAGTGATCTTCTTTTTGTTTCTTTATTAACTGTTCATGTCTCAATTCGGATCTGAATACACATAACATTAAACAAATATTTGAGGACTGGTTGGTCTAGACACCAGCCTCGAGACATGAGGGTTGTGGGTTCAAATCCCAGCTGCACCAGTTGGGATTTTTATTTATGATTTTTCTCAGCGGCAACAACCCTTGGTCTCAGCAACGAGGCCCCGCTTGAAACGTCAATTACTCATGGACGGTAAAAAATGTGAGTACCTCCGAGGGCGGAGTTATCTGCCTGTGCGGCGAGGGACACCTGTGCCCACGGCTGTCAGCGAAAAACGGATTAACACGCAAAATTCAGTTCCTAGTCTATAGGGACTTCGCCAGAGGTAAAAGCTGGCGAACAAAAAAAATATTTCTCCTACTTCTACCAACACAAATTTATTGCAGATATATACGTTTAATGTAAGTTCTTAAATGTTATGTAGAGCCAGTCTTAACATATGGATGCGAATTAAGGACAATAGGACAACAGACAAGAAAATCACTGGAGGCTGTAGAAATGTGGTTTTACAGAAGAATGTTGAGAATATCACGGACAGATAAGAAGAGTAATGAAAATGTTCTGAAAGAGGTCAAAGCAAAAAGAGAGCTAATTTCCAATATTAGGAAGAAACAATCATCATTTTTTGGCCATCTAATGAGAAGAGAACAACTGGGATATATTGTAACAACTGGAAAAATTGAGGGACGAAGAGATAGAGGGAAGCAAAGAGAAAAAATAACAGACAGCTTAAGAGAATGGCTTGGCCGAAGGTCAACAACAGAATTGATAAATAACTGTCGAGATCAAAAGTTGTGGAGAGACATGATCACCTACTCCAGCAGGCCCGGTACTTTATGATGTTATACGTTTAAACTTGTGAAATATTATCTTTCCTTTTTTCTAATCTACAGTATCCTTTTCAGGACTACATCTCTCATTTGAAGTTGTTTTTGTGCCAAGGTATCAATCTCGTTGACCTAATTCATTATTTGTATTTTATTCTTATCTTGTATTTTGATAGAAAGGGGTACCGTAGTGTTTGTAATATGAAATAAACATAAAATGGTATTAAGCTGCTAATCTTATAGAGAAATGAGACAAACAATGACGTTTCGGCAAGAGCTTTCTTCTGGTACACAACAACAAATATTAAAATACAAACACAAATACTATATTATAAATGCAAGTACTTATCTCAAAATGGCGTTAAAATCGTCGTGGGGTCTGAATGACAGGAAGAGTAACTGTGGCCATCACCTATTTGCTAGTTGGTCACGATAAACTCACGGGCTCTGAATGACAGGAAGAGGAAGTGTAGCCAGCACCTATTTGCTAGTTGGTCACGATAAACTCACGGGCTATGAATGACAGGAAGAGTAACTGTGGCCATCACCTATTTGCCAGTTGGTCATGATTAACTCATGGGGGTCTGAATGACAGGAAGAGGAACTGTAGCCAGCACCTATTTGCCAGTTGGACACAAGATAAATAGTCAATATGACAGATAGGATATCGAGTGCCAAAAAATTGAGTCCAACATAGAGGAACAAGGGAGCCGCGATAGCTCAGTGGTTAGTGAGCTGGACTACCACGGACAAGGGGTAGGGTTTGATCCCAACCGACGGCTTCCGGATTCACCCAGCCTTAAATGGGTACCGGATTTTTTTTCTGGGAAAGTAAAGCAGCACGGGCGTAATACTGACCACATTACCCCAAAAATCATGTGCTGAAGGTCTGTAAAATATAGGGTCACTAACACCATATTTCCCTATACGCCACTTGGCGTGACGGGGGTACTTTACTTTTTATAGAGGAACAGGAGAAAGGGTTCCCTTAGGATGTATGAAAGGAGGGGGGGTCTCACAGGGTAAGAGGAAAAAAAGACAGCAAGGATGGCAATGGTACAGGAGATACGAGAGTGGAAGAGAAGGTGAGTGATTAAAAGAAGGAGTGAAAACAAATTTAAACCACTCGAACGGAGAGTACAATAGTGGTTAGTGAATTGTCTCTGAGGACAAGGTGTCTAGTTCGATCCCTGTCGATGGTTCTTCGGTTCACCCAGCCTTTTGGGTACCGTGTTTTATTTTTTGCTTGTAAAGAAAGACGAAACTGGAGTAGTACTGACTATATTATCCAAGAATATATTGATGGTAATTAAAGAATATATTGATGGCTAAGCGAGAAAGAGAGAGACAGAAAGAGAGAGAGAGAGAGAGAGAGAGAGAGAGAGAGAGACAGAGATGAAACATGCACAATAGTTTGGGCACAATATCACAAACGAGCTGTGATTGACTGCTACAGACGCTGGACATCTCGAGAAAGGAGACAATAATTTCAGTTGTCATTTGAGTCAAGCTCCAACACTTGCAAGCTACATAATAACGATGACGACGATGACGACGATGACGATAGTAATAACACCATATTCTTTTATGAGCCACGGGCGTGACCTTCTCGTTCTCTCTTCTCTTTTGGTTGGTTGGTTGATTGATTGGCTGGCTGGTTGGCTGACTGGCTGGCTGGCTGGTTGGTTGCGTTCGCCCGATGACTAAAGTACTCTAGAGTATCGTGATATACTAGAATATTCCTCTTCATTATCCGCCCTTACAAGGACGTAGTGGACGTTTCTGCGTTGTGTTGTGGTCCTAACTGTTATATTTGCGCCTTTAGGCCCAACACATCCGACTTCAGCACGACATTTTTGAGTACCGGATTGTCTTCCCTCTTCGATCCCTACACGCTCGGCCAAACTAGATAGGTTAGTCTGTTACTGGAGGCACCGCGGAGAGGTGGAGCAGGGTCTGGATGGTTTTGGTTCACCGATCCTGGCGCAAGGCATCAGCTGTGGGTCGCTGACAACTTCCAGCTCTGGTGCTGGGAGGCGCGCCTTTACCTCCAGAAGAAACAGTTCCTCTTCTCTTTTGATAAAAACATTACCGATACAGTCCACACATCTTCGATAACACAGTGAGGGAAAACAAAATATGAAAAGTATAAAGAGATATATATACCTACTTTATCCACACCCAGAATATTAGTGTTTGCATATATCAAGCGATCAATATTATTAATGAAATTACCCAGCACTAGTACACGGAAATAATGCCCGTAAGTGCTCATAAACATAGACGGGTAGGCGCCAATGCTCACAGTTGTTATTTACAGAATTAATCAAACTGTGGATAGGAAATTCTTTCATTTACTTTAAGTTAGACCGAAAAACTGAAATTAGTGTAGTGTAGGAACGTTCGAGTAAATAAGACGATAATCTTTATATTGGGATGCTTGCTATCTTAGGTCGTGAATGTTAGGAGTTATCTCGCTTCGTGGGAATAGTTTAACTTTCAATCTCAAGAATAATTGCCCTATCATTTGAACATAATTTAACTTCAAACTGTGAACCGATTAATGTAAATAAAGCTGAAATTCTTAATCATTTCTTTTCTTAATTAAAACGAGCCCTAACAAATATATCATTAAGATAAAATAATGTTGATACAACACTAAATGATGTTTAAATGAAATGATTATATGGGTTGATAATGTAAAGTATGTGAACATAATGCAGTCAGTTCGATATGACGTCAGCGTGGTTACAGGGAACAAACATAATCAAGATAAGAACGAAGTGAATGCGGACTAGAAACAACGGCTCGTCTTCAATGCCATACCAGCCAGGCGTAGACGATCATGCCCGTCTACACTTCTCTGTACTCAGTTGAGTCGTATGACTTCTGTTCTTAACTGTTTACAGTGGAGTGAAACCCGAACTATTTAAATATATTCCCTCATTCTCGCCTGCGATCTCTCAGCAAAAACTTACCAGAACAAAAATCACATGACATCGACATCCTCATTATAATCTCTGTATGCTACTAAGAAGCGAATGAGTACCGTCCTTAGTTATTTCTTTCTACAAGAAACATTAAATCGTGTCAACCACTGACTTTTTTGTCCGTCCGTTGTCAAGGGAAGTGAGAAGAAGCAAAAGAAAGTTCTAGGATGCTGAATCTCAACACTGAACAAAAACATGAAAGATGAAACTATGAATATCACAAATTGAATACAAAAACGAATTAAACAATCTCGTTACATCTTACGAAGATTTAGGGTTGATTAACTCATTTTTGGGTCAGAACAACGCCAGCTTGTCCAATTTCTTCAGATGTTGAAAGTGAAACCTGATGTTCGTCACTTTTCTTTTCTTTTTTAAACGAACATGAATCTACCAGAACATTACACAAGTGCACATTATTTTGTTTTCTTGTGTTTTCGTGCAAATAAATGAAAGAAATGATGTACTTTACGATTCACGCGCAAATAAACCAATAATAATTGATGAAGGATACACAGATATATCGTGATAGTCCTGATTAAAAGGCAAACTGGTAAGATTGAAAGATGAGATAAACCTGGCAAATGAACTGCAGAACTATAAATAAAGTAAATGGCATTCAAATAGAGAGATCATTGCAATTTAAAATGTATTCATGTACCTTACTACTATATGAGCCGCGATAGTTCAGTGGCTACTGAACTGTACTACAAAGGACAAGAGACCACGTTCAATCCTGATCGACGGCTTCCGGATTTAGCCAGCCTTAAATAGGTACCGGACTTTTTCTGAGAAATTAAAGCGGCACGGGCGTAATACCGATTATATAACCCCAAAAATCATGTGACGAAGGTCTGTAAAAATTATGGCCACTTACGTCATATTCCCTAGACGTCACGCGGTGTGACGGATTTCTTCACTTCTCATACTTACTACAATTTATTGAACATTGATGTTAGAAATGATAATTACGGTGTAGGTTAATAAAATAACCTTGAAGACAGTCTGGATTTGACCGGAGCCAGTAGTGGGGTGTGATACATACTCCACGGTATTTATTCTCCCTTATCCTGAAGAAGGCCACGGGCCGAAACGTCAGTATTGTGTTTTGTTACTTCCTCGTAAAGCTGTCACCATACCTTGGAGTGTTTATCACACCCCACTACTGGCTCCTTGTTACCAGCTTTACCTTAGCATTGCAATTATTTTCCTGTTCCCTGGGGTTGATCGGACAGTGCCTCGTGAAGAAGAAATAAAGGAATCAAGATGCATCAAGATGCGTAGAGATGCGAAGCTACTGTAAAGCTGATGATAATATGTATATGGAGGGGTAAGGACAACATTATGATGACACACGATGAGCTGGTCGCTTGGTCAGTACTTGTATATGTAAGGGTAAGAACATCACGATGACACACGATGAGCTGGTCGCTTGGTCAGTACTTGTATATGTAAGGGTAAGAACATCACGATGACACACGATGAGCTGGTCGCTTGGTCAGTACTTGTATATGTAAGGGTAAGAACATCACGATGACACACGATGAGCTGGTCGCTTGGTCAGTACTTGTATATGTAAGGGTAAGAACAACATCACGATGACACACGATGAGCTGGTCGCTTGGTCAGTACTTGTATATGTAAGGGTAAGAACATCACGATGACACACGATGAGCTGGTCGCTTGGTCAGTACCCGTATATGGAGGGGTAAGGACAACAACATGATGACACACGATGAGCTGGTCGCTTGGTCAGTACCCGTATATGGAGGGGTAAGAAAAACATCACGATGACACACGATGAGCTGGTCGCTTGGCCAGTACCCGTATATGGAGGGGTAATAACAACATCATGATGACCACGATGAGCTGGTCGCTTGGTCAATATTCGTACATGCTTGTGTATCCTGATTTGTCCCCTAAACCTGACCTTTGGCTGATCCATCTGTCTTCGAGGGGAATGGATCGATGCTATGTCCAGTTTTATACATAATTACTGCAAAGAAAAAGGCAAAACAACCATCACAACAAGGAAAGTGATCAACAACCACCTTTCACGGTATACTAGCAAAATAAAAGGCAAGCGGTGCTGCTGCAGACGTATTCCAGTGAACTGATGCGGAGACGGCACCTGACATGGCGGTGAATGCATGCAGCAAGCAGCGGTAATGAAGCGACATGGGTTAAACTATCGATGATGACGAGCGCTTGTTGTACGAGGGTAATAATTAGGATGGTTCTGGCCAAATCAGAGCCGACATGTACGATTGGAAGGAAAAGCATTAAAAAAAAATATTTAAAAAACACGCATCATCACGTCAGTGGCGTAGGGAGAGATTCTAGCACGTAGGGGTAGCTAGGAAGGGTACCCCAAGGAAGAATTCACACAAATTTTAAAAAAAAGGAGCTGTTTGTTGACTGTTACAACACCCGGCAGCGAATGAAGAAACGTACGTTCGAGATGTGCCAAGAAAACTGTGCCAAAGGCGAGAAAGAAAATAAAAATGAGCCCATGAAGCGACAGGAAGTAAGCACCCGTATTTGGGAAAATACAACATCGAAAACCTTGGGCCAGGAAAAATGAGTTTGAGTTTAATCATTAATATTGCATCCGAAACGAGGCTTAAAAATTGCAGAACGATCAGTGGCAGATAAAAATACATGCTCGTTTTGTAGACAAATGGCAAAAAACACAAGTTTATAGTTGAAATCAGGCAATGTCATGAATATGTAATGAGGTTGTGAGCAACAGCTTGAGTTATTGGGGCACTGTTCGGGAATAAGAAAGAACGTCTCGCTCTTACAAAATAACAGTTTCATTGAAACCGTAGAAAAAAATGCACGATGTATGTGTATATATATATGTAATACACTATAATATATAAATATACTTTATATATACACTTATATATATCACTTATATATATATATATATATATATATATATATATATATATATATATATATATATATATATATATGTGTGTGTGTGTGTGTTGGTATCTATCAATGCACGTTTCTAATTATGAATGCTATACCTGCATGTATTAAGGTTATACCCGCGTCTCGATACGGGATTTATGTACTTTAGATCTCACTTAGCTGTAATTAAATTCATCATCAGGTTACATATACTTTGCAGATCGAGGCATCCACCACAGGAAATGTGAAGTCTCTCTCTCTCTCTCTCTCTCTCTCTCTCTCTCTCTCTCTCTCTCTCTATCTATCTATCTATCTATCTAGACAGAGTGCCACTACTTCTGTTGTCTTGTTCAAAGTATCTTCGATGTCTTACAACCACATTTTTCTTGGTCTGCCCCTGATGCGTCGTCCAAGAACTGTGCCTTCCATTACTGTTCTTTCACTGTGTCTTTGGACGTGGATGCAGTTTTTGTCTGTTTCTTTATTTGTTTTTATTTTATTTTCCTTTATACCATGTTGTTTATAACGCAACAGTAATTAAACTAGCTTTGGTTAAGCAAATGCAGAGCATCTTATATTCCGAGAAAATGTGTATCATTGAACCAAAAAAAAACAACAACAATATTTATATTACAATTTATATTTCAGATATTATCTGCAATATCTGATTACATATGTGTTCTGGCAGAGTAGGCCCCGCCTTCAGACTGTTTAGTTAAGTACGCCCCCACCCTCAGACGTTCAGCGATTTAGGCCCCACCCCGAGATTGTTAAGTAAGTAGGCCCCACCCCAGACTGATAAGCAAAGTAGGCCACACCCTAGAATGTTAATTAAGTAGACCTCACCCCGTACTGTTAAGTGAGTAGTCCCCACCGCATAGACTGTTAAGTAAGTAGACCTCACCCCGAACTGTTAAGTAAGTAGACCTCACCCCGAACTGTTAAGTAAGTAGACCTCACCCCGAACTGTTAAGTAAGTAGACCTCACCCGTTCTGTTAAGTAAGTAGACCTCACCCGTTCTGTTAAGTAAGTAGACCTCACCCCGAACTGTTAAGTAAGTATACCTCACCCGTACTGTTAAGTAAGTAGACCTCACCCCGAACTGTTAAGTAAGTATACCTCACCCGTACTGTTAAGTAAGTAGACCTCACCCGAACTGTTAAGTAAGTATACCTCACCCGTTCTGTTAAGTAAGTAGACCTCACCCGTTCTGTTTAGTAAGTAGACCTCACCCCGAACTGTTAAGTAAGTAGACCTCACCCGTTCTGTTAAGTAAGTAGACCTCACCCCGAACTGTTAAGTAAGTAGACCTCACCCGAACTGTTAAGTAAGTAGACCTCACCCGTTCTGTTAAGTAAGTAGACCTCACCCGAACTGTTAAGTAAGTAGACCTCACCCGAACTGTTAAGTAAGTAGACCTCACCCCGAACTGTTAAGTAAGTATACCTCACCCGAACTGTTAAGTAAGTATACCTCACCCGTTCTGTTAAGTAAGTAGACCTCACCCGAACTGTTAAGTAAGTATACCTCACCCGTTCTGTTAAGTAAGTAGACCTCACCCGAACTGTTAAGTAAGTAGACCTCACACCCTACTGTTAAGTAAGTAGACCTCACACCCTACTGTTAAGTAAGTAGACCTCACACCCTACTGTTAAGTAAGTAGACCTCACACCCTACTGTTAAGTAAGTAGACCTCACCCGTTCTGTTAAGTAAGTATACCTCACCCGTTCTGTTAAGTAAGTATACCTCACCCGTTCTGTTAAGTAAGTAGACCTCACCCGAACTGTTAAGTAAGTATACCTCACCCGTTCTGTTAAGTAAGTAGACCTCACCCGTTCTGTTAAGTAAGTATATCTCACCCGAACTGTTAAGTAAGTATACCTCACCCGAACTGTTAAGTAAGTATACCTCACCCGAACTGTTAAGTAAGTAGACCTCACCCGAACTGTTAAGTAAGTATACCTCACCCGAACTGTTAAGTAAGTAGACCTCACACCCTACTGTGAAGTAAGTATACCTCACACCCTACTGTTAAGTAAGTAGACCTCACACCCTACTGTTAAGTAAGTAGACCTCACACCCTACTGTTAAGTAAGTATACCTCACACCCTACTGTTAAGTAAGTAGACCTCACACCCTACTGTTAAGTAAGTAGACCTCACACCCTACTGTTAAGTAAGTAGACCTCACACCCTACTGTTAAGTAAGTAGACCTCACACCATAGACCGTTAAGTAAGTAGGCCCCACTCCCATACTATTAGGTAAGTAGGCCCCACTCCCATACTATTAGGTAAGTAGGCCCCACTCCCATACTATTAGGTAAGTAGGCCCCACCCTAGATTGTTAATTAAGTAGGTCCCACCCCCAGGCTCTTAAGTAAGCTCCCACCCTTAAACACACACATACAAGCGCACACGCACATCTTAAGGCGTTTGCGGAATATGTGGTTAGTGTCCATATGTTTCAATGACTAGTGGTGCATTTTGTGTAGACATGTGGTCAGTATCACACCAGGTCGCCTTACTTTCCTCAGAAAACGAAATATATGTTATACGCCCCCGGTTATGAAAATAAAACCACTCGACACATCTGGGAGTATAGTGCCACACCCCCTCTGGTTAATTGCAAGCACTCTACCCTTTTAACCACCGAATATTACCAACCTGTCAAGTTGTCTATTTTGTGTGTGTGTGTTTTTTTTTTCTGTCCCCTCCTTCTTAAATTCTTTGTCCTTATATCTTGCCCGTTAATTGAGTGAGTTTTATTTTATTCATGACATGATCACAGAATGATGTCTGTTTTTAATTTCCCATGTACTTTTCTTCTTCCATACTTCTTTTACATATTCTTTACTTATTTTTCTTCTTTACTTCTTCTTTTCCGTCTTCTTCATCTGATTCATCTTCTTTACATCTTCTACATCTTCTTTTTTTTATCTAATTCTTCTTCTTCTTGGCCTCTTCTACGTCTTCTTCTTCATCTAATTCTTTATCTAATGCTCCATCTTCTCTTTAACTTCTTCTACAACTTTTTCTTCCTCTTCATCTTCTTCGTCTTCCTTACTTCTTCTAGTTCCTGTTTTCTTCTTTTTTCATTTAATTCTTCTTATTTCCTACTTCTTCTTCTTCTTCTTCATCTAATTCTTCGTATTCCTTGCTTCTTCTATTTCCTGTTTTTCTTCTTCTTCATCTAATTCTTCTTATTCCTTACTTCTTCTACATCTTTTTCTTCATCTAATTCTTCTTATTCCCAACTTCTTCCCATAACCCTGGGAATAACTGGGGCACCACCTTCAAACTTATTTAATCTTCTCAATTTCTTTATTTATCTTCAGTCATTATTTCAGTTTCTGCGAAGTTTCCGTATGTCTATTCCTTGATGTTATCTTCCCATCTCTTTCTCTGCTTATTTCTTACTGGTATTATATTTTTGAAGCGTATTTTAAGTATGAAGAGTGATTTCATCACTGTCTAATTTCCTACACTTTCCATTAAAAACTGTTTAATTCCATGTATATGGAACCCGTTTTCCACGGGTTCCTGTTTACATAGGTTTTAAAAGGACAATCCATTCAGTTTGAGCAGCCCACCCTCATTCTTTCCTTGGTCCGCCCTTGCATCGCGTTAATAATGCTAGCTACAATAGTAACAGTAATTTAGTGTTGAGGGCAGCAGTGGAGATATAATGTATCGATCCGTTCGTTTGGCCGCGCAAGAATTAGGTTGATGGTTGAACATGACGTAAGACCCTAGACGATGTGCTGGTCAATGGCAACGGTCGTGGTCGGGAGGGTAGAAGAAAGAGGACAGGATTATCAACGGAGGACTGCTATGTAAGAACTTAGCAATGGGGGCTTTTATGTTTTTCATTTCAGAAGTTTTGAGCTAAATTGGATGTCTTTTTTTTCCACTTCTCTTCTTTATTTCCAATTAAAAAGAAAAGACTTTTATGTGTCCTGTTTATTATAAGTTAAACCGAACGACTTTTATGTGTGTCCTGTTTATTATAAGTTAAACCGAACGACTTTTATGTGTGTCCTGTTTATTATAAGTTAAACAGAACGACTTTTATGAGTGTCCTGTTTATTATAAGTTAAACAGAACGAATTGTGTGTGTGTCCTGTTTATTATAAGTTAAACAGAACGACTTTTATGAGTGCCCTGTTTATTAAAAGTTAAACAGAACTACTTTTATGCGTGTCCTGTTTATTATACGCTAAATTGAACGAATTTTGTGTATATTCTGTTTGTTATGAGTTATTAAACACAGCGACCGTTGTGCAAGTCATGTTTATTATGAGCTAAACAGAACGAGTTTGCACTAAACATAGTTGTTATCTTTTCCCCTGTTTATTGTGAGCTATATAGATCATTTATTATCTTATTCTTGTTTGTTATGATATAAACAAATGTAATTCTTATGTTCTTCCTATTCACTGTCAATTAAACAGAAATGCTTTTATATATGTTCATTTACTATCAATAGAATGAGCTACGTTATTCCTCTTGCCTCGAGGACGGCAACGGCATAGAGCAAGAACCAGTAGGAAGAAGGAGGTTAAGGGAGATGAGGATGAGCTGAAAGAAATGAAGAAGGAGGTTAAGGGAGATGAGGATGAGCTGAAAGAAATGAAGAAGGAGGTTAAGGGAGATGAGGATGAGCTGAAAGAAATGAAGAAGGAGGTTAAGGGAGATGAGGATGAGCTGAAAGAAATGAAGAAGGAGGTTAAGGGAGATGAGGATGAGCTGAAAGAAATGAAGAAGGAGGTTTAGGGAGATGAGGATGAGCTGAAAGAAATGTGGAAGGAGGTTAAGGGAGATGAGGATGAGCTGAAAGAAATGAAGAAGGAGGTTAAGGGAGATGAGGATGAGCTGAAAGAAATGTGGAAGGAGGTTAAGGGAGATGAGGATGAGCTGAAAGAAATGTGGAAGGAGGTTAAGGGAGATGAGGATGAGCTGAAAGAAATGTGGAAGGAGGTTAAGGGAGATGAGGATGAGCTGAAAGAAATGTGGAAGGAGGTTAAGGGAGATGAGGATGAGCTGAAAGAAATGAAGAAAGAGTAAGACAAGGTGGTAGAAGGGAAAGGACATGATTATCAACGGAAGATTGCCATGTAAGAGATTAGCACTGGCACTTGTTTGTAAGTTATTTTAGAAGTTTTAGGCTGAATTAAAAATGTTTTGTGACGAAGATCATGAAGAAGATTAAGGACAAGAGCGAGGATAAAAACAACAAGAAAAAATAAAAAGAAGCACAAGATGAACACTAACAAGAAGAAGAAAGGCAATAACATGGAGAAGAACAATAAAAAGAAGAAGAAGAACAGCAAGAAGAACAGGAACCAAAAACAAGAATAAAAAGAATGTGAAAATGGAAATGTAGGTGGAGGAGAAGATGACATTAGCGATGATGACGAAGAAGAAGAAGAAAAAAACAGATAAAGACCGTGATGACTGCGACTAATTATATATGTAGGTGGAGGAGAAGATGACATTAGCGATGATGACGAAGAAGAAGAAGAAAAAAAAACAGATAAAGACCGTGATGACTGCGACTAATTATATATGTAGGTGGAGGAGAAGATGACATTAGCGATGGTGACGAAGAAGAAGAAGAAAAAAACAGATAAAGACCGTGATGACTGCGACTAATTATATATGTAGGTGGAGGAGAAGATGACATTAGCTATGGTGACGAAGAAGAAGAGGAAGAAAGAAGAATAAGAAAACATATAAAGACCTTGATGACTGCGATTATTTTTACAACGGTGGATATTTAATGTTTGTATTTTAGAATTGAGCATCCCAATATTCCCCCCATATTCCTTCAACTCATGAAAGAGTAACAGCAGCAAGAAGAAAGCAGCAAGAAGAACAAAACTGAAAAATCAACAAGAAATCACGTCAAAGTGCCCAAACATTACACCGCCATGTAATTTTTATTTACTCCCAAACACTGTCCAAATTATATCTGAATTTCCATATCCAATTCCTGACCTCACAGATGGGACGATATCACCTCAAGGTCACACCACATCCCCAATACTCCCCTCCCAGGCACGTCAGTGAGTGAGTACCCTGTATTTGCTTGTGAAAACCTCCGCTCGATTTACGTTACTCACTCAATTACCGCACGAGATATTGCAACTGGAGCAGGCATTCTGACAGCGGCTTACAGCGCACGTTTGAATCTTTGAGCTCGTCTTGTCAAACCTGTCAGAATGCGGTATCTCTCTCGTCTTTCCGACCATTTTCTTCTCTTTTGTGTTCCTTTGTTTTTAAATATCTTCATTCTATTCTTTTATTTTTTCATTTGTTTTAGTGTTTTCTTAAGCATAGTTTGTTACGTTTTTATAAACTTTAATATTTTTCTTATATTCCCTATTTCTATTTCAGAGTTACCCTTTATGGATTCTTTTAAACATCCCTCTTTGTCTGTGTTTTTTGCGTGCTTTTGCTGTTATTCTTTATTCTTATAACTATATTTCTCTCTTTTTCCTATGTTTACTGGATGGATGTCTATATTCTTCTTCATCCAAAAACCTCGGGAATCGTAAGGGCACCACTTACTTGACTTAGTCAATCTTCTCCATCTCTATGTTCACTTATTCTTTTTGACTTTGCAAGGTCGAGGCCTGTCCACTCTTTGATATTACCTTCCAATCTCTTTCTCTGTCTACATCTCTCTATCGTTCTTTTAATAATTTATTGCAGAATGGTTGATAAGCCAGAGGAGTGAGATACGTGCCCCAACCATTTCATAATGCGATTCTTCACAACAGCAACTCTACCATCTCATCCAATAAAGGGAGAACAATATATCAATATTAAAGAATAATATATCAATATAACAGAATAATATACCAATATTAAAGAATAATATATCAATATAACAGAACAATATATCAATATTAAAGAATCATCATCATCATGTACCATGCCGGTTGGCGTAGGCGATCATGTCCCTCCACAATCTTCTATCTACAGTGCAATATACCAATATAAAAGAATAATATACCAATATAACAGAATAATATAACAATATAACAATATTAAAGAATAAAATATCAATACAACAGAATAATATATCAATATTAAAGAATAATATATCAATATTAAAGAATAATATATCAATATTAAAGAATAATATATCGATATTAAAGAATAATATATCAATATTAAAGAATAATATATCAATATAACAGAATAATATATCAATATAACAGAATAATATATCAATATTAAAGAATAATATATCAATATTAAAGAATAATATATCAATATTAAAGAATAATATATCAATATTAAAGAATAATATATCATATTATAGAATAATATATCAATATTAAAGAATAATATATCAATATTAAAGATAATATATCAATATTGAAGAATAATATATCAATATTGAAGAATAATATATCAATATTAAAGAATAATATATCAATATTAAAGAATAATATAGCAATATTGAAGAATAATATATCAATATAACAGAATAATACATCAATATTAAAGAATAATATATCAATGTTAACAATCCAAGTCTGTGAATCTCTTGTTTTACATTCAAACTTACAATTGTGTTAAATTCGACAACATGTTTTTAACATGGGAAGGTAAATTCACCACAATCTAACACTCACTAACCTATGACATCCACAGTTCGCGTCAGGTAAAGTCCTATAGGTTTACCATAATTTTAAATAAAATTAAATTTCTTATTTATATTTTTTTCTGAGTTTGAATCTTTCCCATCTGTTCCGTGTAGAACCATCTGTCCGTCGTTGGCCTTGGCTACCGTGATGGATTCCTTCTTGAAGACATCATATCCAAAATTGGATCGAAGTTGATGAGATAGTCATTGAGTAAGAGAAGGTGCTCTACAAAACTCAAAAATATTGAGGGATATGCCAGTTCATAGCCTGTTTTGATTTTACAATATATGTGACCACCTTTGTAAAAATGGTTGACACAAAAACTTGATGAAAACGGCCTGAAATGTGATAATCATGAAAGCCTATCTCAAGTTAGACAACTATTGGGATTTATTGGTGGCTGTATGTCAGTGGCGTTCTGTGAGGAAGGGGCATGAAAGGTGGCAGCAACTCGGTGGTATGATACAAGGGGCTCAACATTTTAAAGCAGAAAAAATAAAAATAATCGGCAGCAGGAATAACAATTTTAAAAATAGCATGTCTTGACCCAATAGTTAGGTTGGCCTGGAAACTTCTTATTCTTACCTTGCCCCGAGCACTGACAATATTCACTACGCCACTGCATGATGTTGCTGGTGGCATGAAGGGTCCGAGACTGACCTTCTGAAAATGCAAAAAAAATTCTTATCCCCATCCCCTTCTTCTTCTTCTTCTTCTACCTTTCAGCTCCCTGTGGAGCATAGGTCTTCAACAAACACTTTCCAAGTCGTTCTGTTCCTTGCCATTCTTTTAAGATCATTCCATGTCTTCTCCATTATCTTCATCTCTGCTTCTATCTGTCTTCTTTAAGAATTCCTTGGTCATCCTCTTTGACTTTTCCCCTGGGGATTCAAGAAAAGGGCCTATTGTGTAATACTCTCAGATGGTTTAAGCAGTGTGTGTCCTATCCAGCACCATCGTCTTCGCTGCATCTCTTTATCCATTGGTATTTGACTGGTACATTTCCATAATTCTATGTTAGTGATTTTGTCCTGCCATTTCCATCCTTTTATTCTCCGTAAGCATCCATTAATGAAAGTCTTTATCTTTATGATTGTCAATTTTGTTGTTCTCCATGTTTTACAGCCATATAATAGAACTGACTTAACAATGGAGTTGAAAATGCAAAGCAGCTCTTATCCCCCATCCCCTTCTCCCCAACTTTAATACTTCCAAACATCAAACGCTAAAGCGGCGACACCTCCAGCTGCTACGTCATCGAAACATGTTAAATATGACTACAGTTATCTTAACGAACAGCGCTCCTCCCACCTCTATACTTCCGCCCTTATTTCAACTTCCCTCCCCATCCTCCGAAATCCGAAAACATTTGTCCTCGGCTTGTCCACGGTGGCTACAGACCTTGAGACGTGCACGGGTGTTCCGAAGAGATAAATACAGCACATTACTGCAAATGCTGATAAATGGAAATCAGTAAAGCTCTTCGCACATAAAATCCAAATTTTGTCAAAATTCAAAAAAGAGACTATTTTCAAGTTATCTTCATATGCTCGAAATTCCCAATTGTCTCCCATTTGCTTTCTTTGATTTCCCTACAAGTTATCTCCAATTCCTAGAAGTTTAGGGTGTGTTTTTGTCTCCTTTTTAAAGTTCTGTACATTTTTTTTCTTCTCCTTGAAAATAACTTTTTTTTCCGCCGGGGAAAAAAAAGAGAAAATATTGTTTTCACATGAAAAGAATAAATGGTTCTAATATTGGACAACAGACACACAGCTGAATACAGTTGGGTTATTAGAAATGATAATCCCCCGTGTGTTACCGGGGCCTCATTATGTGGGAAGTAAAGAATAGTGACACTGTGACTTTCCAGGCATGTCGTAAGAGGCGACTAAGGAGGTTGATCGATGGCTTGACAAGCTGTCATTGTAAAAAGCATTGTTATGGAAACAGAGACATAGATTTTAGAAGCAGGGATCTCTGCAATATGTGCCATTTTGGCACGCAAGGTTTCTGTTTTTGAGATTGTGGTTCTGCCCTATGTGCCGTCTTCGGCTCGAAAGGACAATAGATAGATTAGAATGAGCCTGAACAAAGTTGGACAATAAAAATATGATTGAACAAAGTTGGTCAATGGAAATACGTCTGTAGAAAGTTGGACAATAGAAACACGTTTGAATAATGTTTGACAATATAAACACCAGTGAATAAAATTGGACAATAGAATAACGTCTGAACAAAGCTGGGCACTAGAAACACATCTGAACAAATTTGGACAATAGAAACACGTCTGAACAAAAGGTGTTTCTTTACCATCAACTCCTCCATTTTTGTCTTTTTCTCCGTCATCTTCACCTCTTCCTCCCTCCTACTTTGTCTCTTTCTCTATCTTCACTCCTTCATCTTCACCTCTTCCACTTTTCTTCCCCTCCTATTAATTCTTCAGCTTCTTTTCCTTTTACAAATGTTTTCTTAGCCTCCTCTCTCTTCTCCACCGTTCCCTTTTTTGTTCTTTTTCTGGTCCTTCTTCCTCTTCTTCTCCTCCTAAAACTTCTACTTATTTTCGTTTGAACAGCAATCCCTATTGTATTGAGAACAAAGCGGCATAGAACATATGTCTGCTGTACACGTATATTTAATACTGATTATATCTACATTTAATTTCCTTTGTCTGTCCTAGATAAGTTTTCAGTTTTCCTTATCTTTTGTTGAAATCCGCCTGACACTACCATGCTCCTTCTGCGTGAATTTTTTATTGAATTAATGTTAAAAAAAAAAAAGCATTTGTAACGCTTCTCACGATGCATTAAATGTATTAGTGTTTTTTTTTTAATTAGAGGTTCTTGTATTACAGTAACTTCCGATGATAAACTGTGTATCACAAGTCAGGTGTAGAGTAGGTCAAGCCAAAAGACACAATTATGTAACTCATCTTCAACAAAGAAAAAGAGTAAAAAGTGCTCTGTAGAACCAGTCCTGGCACGTGAAAGTAAATAGTGGATAATATTGAAATACAGACTTAACAAAAAAAGATGTATTTTTACGCACAAAAATGATGAGAATACAATGGAGAGGTAGGTGCTAAAAATAGCAAATGGAAAGTTATTAACATCAGAGGAAGCGATCGTTGTTTTTATGAGTCCTTAATGGGGATGGAACTGATGAAACATATAGTGGACAATTTCTCCAGGCTAGGCTAACGTTCTTTTCGTGGCTTCTCTTCTCCATGTAATCCTATACCTTCCTGGCTTTCTCTTCCCCGGTAGATTCCAACACAGTGTCTGTCTAGCTATGTTGGCATCGCGTTTTCCAAGTGTGTGTCCTATCCATTTTCAATTTCTATTCACAATCTGTTGCTGGATTCGGTAGCCTGGTTGGGAAAACCACCTAACCCCACTAGCTACCCACGTTCGGACAACCCGTATTCGATTCCCGCTGGAAGCAGTGTGGGTTGTACTCGTGGTTGGAAACAAATACCCCCGCTCTCGACCCAACGGATGCCAGAAATGGGTACCAGTTTTGCACTCTGGAAGGATGAGGAATGGCGCCTCGATCGTATATTACAGTGCTTGAGGCGACATTAGACAGCAGCCTCCGAATAGTTCTGGATATGCGGCAGAGCACATATGGGTAAAAACTCGGGTGCTACGACGCCAATTCAAGTCTCGTACTTTACCTTTGCTGGATTAGTCCTCTATTTGTTCTTTCTCAGATAAATTCACTTCTGATCTCTTGTACTAACATCGTATCTAACAAATGATGCACGTGTTAGAATACTATGGGTTAAATTCCTACAAAAGTATGAGAACCTTTCAATTAAGTCGCTGTAATGCACTAAATAATCCAACACTTTATCTAAGCGTGTTATATATATTTTTTAAAATTCCCTCTTGGTTGTCTTATTTTTTTTATCCCCGAGGTCACACAATCAGATCTGTACAAATCCCTTTCGCGATTCGCATCCACCGCGAGAAGAACAAACTTTCGCAGATTATCAGCGCATCTATCACCTCTTCTGTGATTTCAGCATCAAGATGACAAACTGACAGTCGGACAGACAGAGCGCCATACATAGAGACCTGGGGCGAGCGACCCTGCAGGCGATGATTGACGTTTGCACCCTCGGACTGGCACGCTGACAGATGGACAAACAAACGAGTATTTGGACAAATATCGGTATGTTGTCTCTGCTCTCTTTTGGGATTATTCTGGTCACGTCAGTTTCCTGCGATTGACAAATTCTCTTCTCTCTATCACTTTGTATGTTATTATGCATATATATATATATATATATATATATATATATATACATCAACAGAGGTGAGATGCAGAATGGCTCAGGCAAAAGCAGCTTTCCAAAAAATGAGGAAGATACTGTGCAATCCATTTTTGACAAAAGAAACAAACAAAAAAGAGAACTTAAATGTTATGTAGAGCTAGTCTTAACATATGGATGTGAATCATGGACAATAGGACAACAGACAGGAAAATTACAGGAGTCTGTAAAAATGTGGTTTTACAGTAGAATGTTGAGAATACCATGGACAGCTAAGAAGAGTAATGGAAACGTTCTGAAATAGGTCAAAGCATAAAGAGAGCTAATTTCCAATATTAGGAAGAAACAATCATCATTATTTGGCCATGTAGTGAGAAGAGAACAGCTGGAATATATTGTAACAACTGGGAAAATTGAGAGACGAATAGATAGAGGGAAGCAAAGAAAAAAGATACCACACATCCCGTTGTTTTATTATTGCAATAAGTCTTTTATTGGTCCAGTGGCTGTTTGGGTTCTTTCACGCCACTCTTTCAGTGGTGATATGTTCTCTGTATGATATGTATAATATCATTCTGTACCATTTCATCTCCAAATATTTGCGGAGTATATTTTATATAAAGATATATTGTTGCAAGGATTGGGACAATCACTGATTCATTGAATAAGTGAAAGCTTGAAAACAAAAACGAATGAAATGGAAGAGAATACGAACATTATAAAGATTAGATGTTAGCCTTTGACTCTTTGTGACAAGTGAATTTTCACTGCAACGAATATTTGCTCCTTCATGACGAGGGCTTTCATCCTGACACCGGCTGAATATTAAATAAATATCAATCGGACGAATGGATCTAGCAGTTTCAACTTTGAGACGTTGTACAGAATGTGAAGATGTGTGATAATACTGTTAACCCATCGTTCAAAATACGATCACCCAAAGAAGTCAGAGATCACAACGTTACAGCGGATTAAATATTATTCACTTATTTTTCTGTCGGGCCTAAAAAAATTGCACTTTGAGCGGAAGTCGTAGTTCTCCGCGATTGATGATTTATTGCTAGTTTTTGTAGCACTTCGTTTTTTCTTAGTTCCATGGTGAAGCCTTCCCTTGTAATTGTTATGCATAATGATTCTCTTGGTCTGCCTAGTTTTCTTTTACCAGATGGTTTCTATATGAATGCGTGACGGGGGTATTTTTTCCTTTCTTCATGTATTATCAGTGCATGATCTATGTATGTCCAAAGCCTTCTTCTTGTAACGCTGGACTCGTATTATTGGTTCGATTCGGCTCTTGTCTGTACGTTTTAAATGTATTCTTTACCGCTTATGTTTGAGATGTATTTATTACTGCCAGCAGTAACCAAAATAAAGAACACTCTTACACTGCAACAACAGTATTGCATGAATCGAAAGTACGGTATGGATTGTCTATGATCTTGGCTATGTTAATGTGTATGTACTGTGCTCGCCCGACGACTGCACAGCATCATCTTACGCTCTTAAAATGACGTTCAATATGCGTAGATGATTTGTTATACAATGAACTGCGATATCGTCCCAAAACATCCGACTTAACAACGACATATTTGCCTATCGTTACTTCTATTCTCTTCGATATCCATTCGCTTGTCCATGTTGGCTTGTTTCAGACCATCATGGCAAAGTAGGGTAGAATCGTAATCAGTAGTGGTTCACTGCTCCTGAAGCAAACAGTCTGGTAGCAATCGCTGACCACTTTCAGCTTGAGTACAGAGAGTCGTATGATGCTAGTCATAAGTAAGAAAACTTGGCTAAGAAAGGGTAGAAAACTCGGCTAAGTAAGGGAAACCTCGATTATAAGGAAGATAACTAAGAAAGGAAGATAACTCGACTAAGGGAAGATAACTCGGATAATTTAGGGAAGATAACTGGACCACGAAAGAAAAAAAATATCGACTACGAAAAGATAACTCGACTAAGAAATGGAAAATAACTCGGCTAAGAAATGGAAAATAACTCGGCTAAGAAAGAGAAGATCACTGCCTCACGCGAAAAGATACACATAATGCTTTTATTTTCATGTTTCCAAGCTAACAAGTAGACCCCAGCTATGTGTTCGTCTATGAGTTTTCTATATTGCATGTTAAAGGCGACTAAAGAGAGCTACAGTGAAGCTGATATGCTTATCATGCCAAACTAATTGCTTGTTTAAAATGAGTATTTTAAGCCGGAAAGTGGGAAAAGTCGAGAGACTTCTCTGCAAACTACAGCACGCCAAAGCAAGTTTATTTTTAGGAATAACGAAATAGATGAAAGTGAAGAAAGAGAAGACGAAGAAGCAGGAGAAAGTAGAAGCAGAAGAGAAAGAAGAATAGGGAAAAAAATTATGACGAAGCAGGTTAAAAAAAAAAGAAGAAAATAAAGTTGAAGAAAAAAATGTTGGATTTGGTTGTGTAATTTTTCAGAAAATTTTTTTTAATGCCACGGACATTGAGGAAAAAGTTGATATATGGTCATTTAAAAGAATATTCACAATCTCTAATATTAGAAAATGCAATAAAACACAAATTGTCAGTACTATCTATCTATCTTTCGTTCGCCTGAAGTATTGTCTATATCTGCAATGTCGTTTCCTGTATAAATTTTACTGGTCAGTACTATTAAACTGAAAATGTGTGTGCTCGAAACTGAATGGAAAGAAAAGAAAACAAACGATGAAGTTTTAATAGAGCTAAAAATGAAAATACAGCGAAGACGATGGCGATGGTAAGGACACACACTACGGAAGCTAACTGAGAGTATTACACAACAGGCCCTTTTTTGGAATCCCCAGGGGAAAAGACAAAGAGGAAGACCAAGGAATTCTTGGAGAAGACAGATCGAAGCAGAGATGAAGATGATGGGGAAGACATGGAATGATCTTAAAAGAATTGCAAAAAACAGAACGACTTGGAAAGTGTTTGTTGAAGACCTATGCTCCATTGGGAGCTAAAAGGTAGAAGAGGAAGAAAAATGAAAAGCGAACTACTAAACACAATTAGAACAAGACAAATGACATTTTTAGGGCATGTTAAAAGACACAACAGCCTAATGAAAGTAATATTGGAAGGGAAAATACAAGGTAAAAGAGGCAGAGGGAGACCAAGACTAACATGGACGAGTAACATCAAAAGGTGGACAGTCAACCTATGACAATCTGCACCATCAAAGCAAGAGACAAAGTGGATTGGCGCTCCATGGTAGCCAACCTTCGATGCGGAAATGGCACTCAATGATGATGATGATGATGATTAAACTGAATTCCGGTTCCGCTACAAGATGGCGGATGTTGTTTCTTTCGTGCATGCTATGGGCGGTTGACCGAAAGCTTAATACGCCATCATTGTAAAGCAACCGATGCCACTGAAACATAAATTCTCAATCTTTAATCATTATCATGTGCTATACAGGTTGGCGTAGGCGATCATGTCCTTCCACAATCTTCTATCCACTGTGCATCGTATCATTTCTGTTGTTGTCTGTTTTCCTTGCCGTGACACCCAGCTATCTAGTATTTTCTCTATTTGTCGTCGGCGATCTCTCTTTCCCTGTATTTTGACAGTTATAACCCCTTTCTTTCAGGGTTACGTGAAGCCATTGAAGCAGGTTGTGGATAGTGTTGTAGGAACAGTCGACAAGTACTGCCGGTTATGGTCCCCACTCCGTAAAGGCAGGCAGAGGATCTCATTTGTAGAGCTAATGGCTGCGATCTCAGATTTGTACAGTCACTGCCAAGAAAGAAAGTAATGGCAAACTACCTTCTTATATTGCCAAGTAAAATGATGTCCATTCATCAGTGATGATGTGTCAAACACACATTGGTGAGACTTCACGCTAAATTATATTATAAGTGAAGAAACCAAGAAAGAATACTATCGAGTTATATACAGAAAGAATACTATCGAGTTATATACAGAAAGAATACTATCGAGTTATATACAGAAAGGACACTTCAAGTACTTCTCTTCTTCCTCTTTGCTTCCTAATTTGCCTTACAGCGTCGATGGGATATATAATTTGCTGTCCTTTGCTCTTCTGTTCGCCTCTGCTGCTGTTATTTTTCCTAGTACTTCTAATATTCTGTCAATCCGTCTTTTTTGTGGTCGACCCTTGGGTCTGGTGTTCTCGCAATGTTTATTGAAGGCTCGTTGTGTTGTGTTTTGAGTACTCTGCCTTGTTACGTGGCCACACAATTTTATCTGTTGTTTCTTTATATATTCTATGGCGGGAGTTATTCCGAACTTTTTTCTCACTTCTTTGTTTCTGATCTTGTCTCTTAGGCTGTTTCCTGTCATTCGTCTAACAACACATTTCATCTCAGTAGAGGTACTCCTGCCATGTGTTCATAATGGACGAAAGAGACTCCAACAGATGCCCTGAGCGCCATCTTCATCCCGTGAGAAATGATCTAAGCTCAGAATAATTTTTAATAAATTTTACAAAAACTGAAAAAGAAATAAGTAAAAGAGCTTTTTTTTTTTTTTAGAAACATATGGAAGTGAATCAATGGCAGCTGGACAACAGACACGATACTCAGTGTACCTGATCTTGTGATTTTACAGAAGATTATTCAATGTGCCATGGATATCGAAACAGATTAAAGAAATTGATAGGAAGAATTATGAAGCATGGGAAATGTTAATGATAATATGAGGAAACAATCATCATCGTTAGATCAGGCAAGGAAAGAGAAGCTGTTGGGAGATGCAGTCCATGTCAGAGCGTTCTTTCGATCGTCACTGGTCTGTCTCTGCGTCGTCGTCCCATTAGAGTCCATTACGTGGAAAGTCTATGACAGTGGACCCGTTGATATATGTCAGTTTGTGTTCTATCAATTCCCATTATCTGCTTATTTAACTATGTGAGAGTGTGTGTATGTATGTATGTATGTTTGTATGTATGTATGTTTGTATGTATGTTTGTATGTGTGTAGAAATGCATATAAGAAAAAGGGACAAGCAGGTAGATAGACAACCACACAGACAAACAGATAGCTAGGCATACGGCTGGATGAGCGGACGGATGGGTGGACATGACAGACGGACAGACAGATACATTAAATAGATAGATGGATAGACAAACAGGCAGCCAGACAGACAGAGGGACATACAGAGAAACAGACAGACAGAGGGACAGACGGACGGACGGAGGGAGGAAGGACGGACTCACGGACGGACAGGACAGGACAGGCAGACAGATAGATATATATATATATATAGATAGGTAGGTAGATAGGTAGGAGGTAGGTAGGTAGGTAGAAAGAAAAGAGAAAAACATAGATTAATTGCATTGTAAGATTAAAGCTATAATATGCCAAAGATCTGTAGCCCACATACATAGTATATAGAACCTCTGTTATATCGCATTGCCACATAATAACTTTACATACATAGTATATAGAACCTCTGTTATATCGCATTTCCACATAATAACTTTACATACATAGTATATAGAACCTCTGTTATATCGCATCGCCACATAATAACTTTACATACATAGTATATAGAACCTCTGTTATATCGCATTGCCACATAATAACTTTACATACATAGTATATAGAACCTCTGTTATATCGCATTGCCACATAATAACTTTACATACATAGTATATAGAACCTCTGTTATATCGCATCGCCACATAATAACTTTACATACATAGTATATAGAACCTCTGTTATATCGCATCGCCACATAACAACTTTACACTACGAAACTCTGTAGAGACCATTCTGAAAATGACAAAGAACTTAATTTGTTTAATGCGCTGCTAGGGAAGTATACAGTTTCAAACAAGAACACATTGAAAATGGATCAAAAAGACGTGCTGGCAGACTCGATTTCGCATGCACTCAACAAGTTAGATATATGTTCACATTATGACTTGCGCGCAGTATTGTAAACACGATTGTATAGCTGTAACCTTAGTAACTCAATTATTATCAGGTTGAAATATTTCCGGCTCGATTCTATTCAAAATAGCTACCACTGTCACAAGACAAAGCATAAGTGTATCGCAAGTCTTGAGCTATTTCAGTCAAATCTGTAATAACTTTGGCCTTACTTTGGCTTGCTCCTGGCATAGTCAAAACAATGGCTGGCTACAGTTGGGTGGCCAAACAGGACTTGGTCTTTTTTGGCCCGGATCCAAATGTGTTTTTGTACGTTTAAATGGGTAGATTCGCATGTAGGTGCGATACTTTGGTCCACAGTCATTGGATTTGACTTTGGTCTTATCCACAAATGTATTCTTACTTTATATCAAATAATATATATATTTTTATTTCGCGCAGTTTATTATTTTTTTTATCTGTTTGCGCTATATATTTATATGTATTCATAAAATAACAGCTACATACAAAATATTATTTGTCGAAATCAGGGGCGGAAATAGACCAAAGAGCAGACCAGTCCTGAAATATAAGGATGTTTGCAGGGGCTTCCTTGAGGGAATTCTCTTTCAGTGAAAGAAACTGGCAGGATCTGGCAGCATATCGTAGCACACGGAGAACGAATATAAAAAAAAAAAAAGCGGCATAGCAACACTCGAGACAGCGTTGATATCAAACTCAGAAGACAAAAGGCGCATGAGAAGGGAAACGAGGCTTGGCACCAGGAATACATCTTGTTCGTTATGTGGTCGAATCTCTCTATCCAAACATTGACAGATTCAGCAACGTCAGAAGCTGTTCATTCAGCCACAAGAGAAGCTGTTCATCAAAAACAGCATCCAGCATCATCATCATCATGTGCTATACCGGTTGGCGTAGGTGATCATATCCCTCCACAATCCTCTATCTACAGTGCATCGTATCAGTTCTGTTGTTGACTGTTTTCCATGCCATGACACCAAGCTATCCAGTATTTTCTCTCTTTGTCGCCCGCGATCTCTCTTTCCTTTTATTTTGCCAGCTGTAACCAAGTATTCCAACTTTCCTCTTCTCATGATGTACCAAAAAATGTTGATTGTTTCTTTCTGATGTTTTTTAAGAACTCCCTTTTTATATTGGCCTCTTTAAGAATTTCTTCATTGGTCTTTTTAGCTGTCCAGAAAACTCTCAAAATTCTTCTGAGAAATCCCATCTCTGTGGCTTCTAATCGTCTTTTCATTTGTTTGTTTATTGTCCATGATTCGCTTCAATTGATCAAAATTGATTCTATATAGCAACGATGAACTCTCTTTCTCACTTCTATTGACTTAGATTTGTTGCAAAAGATATATTTGATTTTCTGAAATGCAATTTTGGCCTGAGCTAGTCTGCTTTTTCTTTATGTGGCGCATCTTCCATCTGATGTTATTATTGTGTCCAAGTATTTCGCGTAATAATATTAGACTAGAAAAGCTAAATGAGGGTCTATGAAAAAGTTGAACAGAATCAAACAGACAATGATTTTAAAAATTGATGACGACAACAAAACAAACTACACAACTGGCTATGTCCACACAGATCAACTTCGTTAACACCAAGCAGATAGACAAAGGAAGAAGATGGAGATATTAAAGAACTATAAAACGTATCGTTTACAACTTTTGCCATAACTTGTAAAGTCATAATTAGGGTAAGGGTCCGCTCTCTTTAGCGCTTCATCAAGTCTAGATCCGGCGCTATCAGCTTGTCTCCCATAAGCTAGCCACACTCAGCGGCGTGGGCTGAGTTTATGCTTAAAAGTATGAGTGATGGCGGGAACGGAAACTTTATGGATTTTAGTTTCTGGAGCATGGGAAATTGTTGATGGGAGAAAGGGAAAATAGAGAAAAGTAAGAATGGAAACTGAGGGCACAGCTGTTTGGTTTAATGACATCTTATTTCTAATTATAGAAATACATGGGGCACAATAATCGCATCAGATGGAAGGTGTATCACATAAATAACAAGCAGAATAGCACATGGTAAAGTAGCATTTCAAAAAAATGAAGATTTTGTACAAGTCTAAGTCAATATAAATGAGAAAGAGTTATATAGAGTCAATTCTGACCTATGGAAGCAAACCATGGATAGTAGACAAACAAATGAAAAGACGATTAGAAAACAGAGATTGGATTTTTCAGAAGAATGTTGAGAATTGTCTCTGAACAGCGAAAAAGACCGATGAGGAAATTCTCAAAGAGACCAACACAAAAAGGGAGCTCTTAACAAAACCTCCGAAAGAAATAAACAATCAACATTTCTCGGGCATGTCAGGAGAAGAACTATTGAAAACGTGGTTACAACTGGGAAAAATATAAAATACAACAAAATACAGGGAAAGATACTGAGTTAAGTGCTCTGTGCGCACCGTGAGTTGTGTGTTTCATCCGTTCTGATCATGTTCCGATATTCCAATTGTTTACGATGAATGATTATATCGTATGACAGGGAACCGTTGGCCTTGTTCACTTTCTATGCGGTTTCGCCTTATGTCGTTTGGCGTGAGCTATGATGGGGACTACAGCTACCTTTCTTTGTTTGGGAGATGAGTTAGTAATTCGGATGATTCCACTGGCACGGGCGGTTGAACAATTATGGATTTTAATTCGTTTGCAGTGATACCGGGGCCTTCCATAACCAAATAACCAAAATAACAGGGAAAGAGATGTCGCGGACGGCAAAAAAAGAAGATACTAGATAGCTTGTTACCATGTCATGGAAACAGTCAACACTAGAAGTGATCCTATGCAATGTGAGCAGACAATTGTGGAAGGACACTACCGTCCTTGTCCTAAAAGTGACAGAACGGGAGTAGGAATAATGGCTATAATAAGAAAATATGGAAATATATAAGAGTAGGAAAGTTTACAGTTAGAGAAATATTGAGGAGAAAAAAATGGAGAGGAGGAAGGAAGAAAAAGAAGAAATGAGCAATGATAACAGGAAGCAATTTGTACAAATGATCATGAAAAACCGTAGTTTTTTTTTTTTTTTTTTTTTTTAACCTTTTTTCGACAGTAAAGGAGGTGTTCTTATGTGACGTTTCAAAATGTTGAAAAAAAAGCTGTTATTTTGAATCGTCACCATCACCAGCGCCAGCGATACCACATACTTATTATGTGTTTGCGTGGGATTGAACTGTTGGATCACATTAGAGTTCGATCATATATATATATATATATATATATATATATATATATATATATATATATCATCAACATTATCATCAAGTACCGGGCCTGTTGGCGTAGGTGACCATGTCTCTCCACAACTTTCGATCTCGTCAGTTATTTATCATTTCTGTTGTTGACCTTCTGCCAAGCCATTCTCTTAAGCTGTCTGGTATTTTTTTCTCTTTGCTTCCCTCTATCTCTACTTCCCTCAATTTTTCCAGTTGTTACAATATACTCCAGTTGTTCTCTTCTCATTACATGACCAAAAAATGATGATTGCTTCTTCCTAATATTGGAAATTAGCTCTCTTTTTGCTTTGACCTCTTTCAGAACATTTTCATTACTCTTCTTAGCTGTCCATGGTATTCTCAACATTCTTCTGTAAAACCACATTTCTACAGACTCCAGTGATTTTCTTGTCTGTTGTCCTATTGTCCATGATTCACATCAAGACTGGCTCTACATAACATTTAAGAACTTATATGTATATATATATATATATATACCTATGCATATACTTACACACAAACACACGCAGTCAAGTGCGCGCAATAATAATTAAGCAGGAAAATATTCTCAAATATTAATTTAATGGATTTCCTAGTTAGAAAAACAATCTTTTTTTATGTTATTTCATATTCTTTCAACTTTAATATGTCGTGCTTTTTATTAACATTCATCCCGTATCTTCCAACCTCCCTTGTTCCATCAATCTCCAGGCACGGTCCCTCCCTCTCTCTTTTCCTATCTCTCTCTCCCTCTCTCTCCACTAATGAACAAACTGACTATAAATATTGTCATTAGGAGTATGCGTATAATGACGGTTTGATAACACGCGACTATCTTTGGTTCAGTCCTGGGATGTTTTCGAAAACTGCGGTCTGTGGACATCATCAACATGCAGACTCACTCTGGAAGGTGGGGGTGGACCACAAATAACTTGTGGTTGGTCCACAAATAGCTTGTGGACCAGCGCGCGCGCACACGAGCCCTGATTTTGGATAGCCTATTATTTTGGTTCCTTTTTTGAGTTGCGATAATATTGTGATGAGAAAAGGGGTTTAGGGGTGGCCATTCTAGAGATTGAGGGGAGAGGTAGGTGAAACGCGTGATTTGGAATAGAGTTATTTTAGTGAGATAGATAGAGAGAGAGAGAGAGAAAGAGAGAGAGAGAGAGAGTGAGAGGGAGAATTGTGTAAATCGTGAATGGTACAAATAGAGTGAAAAATAGAGGGTTCAATTCATAATGTATAGTTGAGAGACAGATAGGGAGACAGACAGACAGGGAGACAGACAGACAGACAGGATTACATACATAGATGGACAGATAGACACGCGAAACGGTTGGACGAACAGACGAACGGACGGACAGAAATATAGGTAGGTAAGTAGGTAGGTGGATGGCTGAGTAGACAGACAGATGGACGGACGGACGGACCGAGATATAGATTAGTAAGTATGTAGGTGGGTGGGTGAGTAGACAGACAGACGGATGGACAGATGGACAGGCAGACGGACGGACGGTAGAGAGATAGATAGATAGGTAGGTAGGTGGGTGAGTAGGTATACAGAGAGAGAGAGAGAGCAGTGTTAGAGCAGATTAGGTATACAGATATATATATATATATATATATATATATATATATATATATATATATATATATATATATTATGCATCGACATATATCGAGATAGAAATAGACTGGACAGACCGACAGGCAAGTGCACAGAAACAGATTGAGAGAAGCGGATAAAGAAACAGACACATATGCAGACTGACAGACAAATCTGCAGACAAACAGCTTTGCAGTTTAGCGGAAGTATAGAAATTTAAACAGACACATATAGATTATCATAGTTGATCACATGCCTCTACATTACTTTGTGCTTATCAATTCTATTTATAACCTTCTTGGATATCATGACCTTATTCTGTCACGTTTCCTCGTTTTTCCTGGTATATGCATTATCTCCTTTCATTAATGCCGCCACTTGACCAGATATGTTCAAAATTAGCTCTCCAAACAATGTGTACAAAAAAATTGATCGTTTACTGCTCATATTTGTAGCAGTTGATATTTGTATCGACTTCTTTTATAACATCGCAGTTATCTTTCTTAGCTGTTAATGGAATTCTCACAGTCTTTGAATATTTTATTGAACCAAACAGAAATTAATTCCCCCTTTTTTTTCAGGCACGGTTCTTCCACACAAATCTTCATGAACACAGTTGTCGTTTCCTTTATCTTTTTCATTCCTGCCTCGGCTTTCTCTTTTATTCCGGACATGTCTTCAGATTTTTTATTTATTATTATTTTATTTTTATTTTTTGGCTTTAATCAGGCCACAAGCGAGGGCATTGCAAATAAATAGATTTGGCCTCTTTAAAATATTATGTCTGCCAGTTTGGCATCAAGGAATGCAGGTTAGGCTGTGGAAAAAAAAAAATTAGCGCTGAAAATGTGTACAGCAGGGACAGAAAAGATTGTTAATGAAGAATATTTAGAAAAAAAGCTGGAGAAACCAGAAATATTATAAGAATCATAAGAAAAATACAATTTACATTAATTGGGCACGTGTTGTAAATAAACGGATTTGAGAATACTGTAACAACGGATATACGAGACCAAATGGTCGACCATGAAAAAAGATGGATCGATGGAATATTAGAGGCACTAGGAAACATAACAGCAGCAGAAGCGAACAGAGGAGCAAAAGACTGAAAATTATATCTCCCCTCGACCAAGAAAGCCAAGGAAAGAAGGACGGAAAAAAGAAGAAGTAGAAGGACCGAGAGACTTGGAGGGACGATCGCCGGCATCAACAGGCTTGGCACCTGATGATGATGATGATGATGATAAATGTGTACAGCGTGCAGCTTCGATAATGTCAAGGTGGAGCAACGTTTTATTGTTCGTGATGACGTAAGTGTTGCTATCAGGCGCGGATCTAAAATACTTGAAAACATTGAGTAGGCACTGCGATGTTTACTGGGCGGACATCAAATGACATGCTTGAGGAAACAGACGTAGAATGCACTTGGAACTCACTGATTGACGAGCCTAAAGTACATGACATTCAGTGTGCGGCGGACCTAAAACACATCTGGCGCTAACTTTGAGGCAAGCCTAAAGTACATGACATTCAGTGCGCGCCGGACCTAAAACACATCTGGCGCTCACTGTGAGGCGAGCCTAAAGTACATGACATTCAGTGCGCGGCGGACCTAAAACACATCTGGCGCTCACTGTGAGGCGAGCCTAAAGTACATGACATTCAGTGCGCGACGGACCTAAAACACATCTGGCGCTCACTGTGAGGCGAGCCTAAAGTACATGACATTCAGTGCGCGGCGGATCTAAAACACATCTGGCGCTCACTGTGAGGCGAGCCTAAAGTACATGACATTCAGTGCGCAGCGGATCTAAGACACATCTGACGCTCACTGTGAGGCGAGCCTAAAGTACATAACACTCACTGCGCGACACAAAAGAGCCGGCATGAAGATACACATCTTATCTCTAGTGGCTGTGGACGATTATTCAGCTCTCTAAATGTGTCTGTGCAGACTTAAAGTACTTGGAATCCGTGAATTCCATTTCTTTCTTTCTTTCTTTCTTACTTTCCTTTTCTTTCTTTCTTTCTTTTTTTCTTTCTTTCCACATTTGCCATTTTCAGCGTCGAGAGGGCATACATTTTGCTCTCCTTTTGACCTCTCTTACAGTCTCAAAATATTACCTCATCTATTTCGTTATTGGTTGATAGCTTTTGTTGATGACTCATTGGATCATATTTTGACCCGTGATGAAGTGATGCTGAAACAATGTATTTAATACCTAAATAGAGTCGGATCTTGTGCATTTGATATCGGTTCTGGATTGGTAAATCGACATTGTTATTTTTCTTTCGGGTAGTTTGGTGTATCAGTTTAATCGCAGACCTCCCAGTATGTCACGATGTTAAACCACCACGTTCATTCGTCCACAGGCACCAACGTTCTCTCCTTTGAAAATGTCTAGCCAAAGATGGAATGTTCTCGAAGCACATATCAAGAAAATCAAATGAAAAATACAAATTAATTTCTGGAAGATGCTTTAATGAGTCGACCTGGATTCTTCTTCTCCTTCTACCTTTCAGCTCCCTGTGGAGCATAGGTTTTCAACAAACACTTCCCAATCCGTTCTGTTTCTCGTCATTCTTTAAAGATCGTTCCTTGTCTTCCTCAGTTCACTTAATCTCTGTTTCCATCTATCTTCTCCAAAAATATTCTGGTCTTACTCTTTGTCTCCTGCACTGGGTATTCCAAAAACGAACTTGTGTGGTACTCTCAGTTGCTGCCTGTGGTGATGATGGAAATGGGAGTTAAGTTGGGCACAGCCAGAAATGAGACACTTAGTGGCCGTATAAGAAGACTTATCAACCAACATAGAACTGGAGTCGTCAGTCGCTGGACACTGAGGGAATTGCTGAGGAGGGGATCTGAGCACCTATGGACATGTTCGGAGTGCAATGATGATGACCCGCAAATAACTCAATAACTCAATAACTCAATAACTCAATAACTCTCAGTTGGTTTCCGCAGTGTGTGTCATCCTACCCAGCGCCATCGTCGTATCACTTTGTCCACTGGTATTTGACAGGTATTTTCCCATATCTATACGACCTGAATTGCATCGAGCTAAAATGATAAGTACTGAGTCCCTTTAAGCAGATTTGTCAAAATAATTATTAATGGTGATGGTTTAGCTATCTTGCTGTTTACATACACTGATGATCTTTCCTTATACTGTAGTTACCTCGCCCAAATCATAACGAGACTGACCCCCTATTTGTCGAAGTTCCAGAATGGTTACAACATTAATCAAGCCTTTACTTCTGCCAAACCCTTCCTTATCAAAGCACTTTCCTTATCCCTCAACAATCTTTCATTCGTTATAGCGCCATTTTATTGCTTGCTACACCGGGCGAATCATCCCAACGCCCTCCACCTTTCCTCGTCTTGGACGTCTCAGTTACAGTTGTTATCAT
>JAVIAB010000126.1:39983112-40070612 GCA_032433765.1 Megaustenia siamemsis
AACATAGTGGTAAACTATATATCCTAACATAATAAATAGCCTGAGTAATGTACTCAACAATTATAGACCCTAAGAAATGCACATTGACTTCTGAACTTTACATCACATATACTAATATATAGTATTTTCACTTAATAATGTGTATTCTCTATGTCATGTACTGAACAAATGGTATATTCAACAAATGATATGTGCAACAGTCTATGTACTCAGTAATAATAACACACAGAGGCTGCTCACATATACAATCATACATTCAACTAATTATATACTCAGAATACCGCATATTTCTTGAATAACAATCTCAGCAGATGACGCACTAAACAAATGACACTCAACACTTGACATTAAACAATTGACACACTCGTCAAATGACAAGCAGAGCAAAAGATACACACAACGAAGAGACGCATTTTTTAAAAATTCGTCACAAGTAACAAATGATATGTTTATAAAATGACACACTCAACGAATGTCACACTCAACAAATGGTATACTCAACGGAAGGTATAGTTAAGAAAGGACACTTTATATTGTCGACACGTTGAAGAGAAGAACCAATCATAAAGTGATACATTCAAAATAAGCTTCCATCAACTGAGATGCTTAACAGTGCTAACCGACCATCAGATGCAAAGTTAAACAAGGAACATAATAAAGGATATAATCTACAAAAGAACAAAGCTCACCAAATAACACGTTCTAAAACAGTCCCTCTCATCTTTTGACACACTCAACAAAGGTTATACTAACTGAAGAACATATTCAACAAAAGACACCTCCAGCAAAGTACAAAACAAAAGCACAATATAAAACCAATAATGAATCTTATAGTTAATATCTCACAAATTCAATAGGGTAGGCTAGTCATTATGTATACAAATAATTAGTCCAAATAAATTACAGGAATGGTTTTATTTGTATATATCTATTTATTGATTTTTTTTTTAATGAGTGAGGGGTTGAAATTAGAACTTTTAAAAGAACAACATAAAGGATGCGTGTGAAGTAAGCGTGGAACGTGAAACTCGAACGTTGTTTATTTTATTTTATTTTTTTTGGTAAAATTATATATACGTTGTGTCTAAGTGGTTTTTTATTGAGATAAGTGGACTTTTAATAAACGTTTGGTGGGTCACACAATAAGTAATGTGACAATATATATATATATATATATATATAAGGGAGCAGCGATAGCTCAGTGGTTAGTGAACTAGACTACAAAGGACAAGAGGTAGGGTTCGATCCCAACCGACGGCTTCCAGGTTCACCCAGCCTTTAATGGGTACCGGATTTTTTTCTGGAAAAGTAAAGCGGCACGGGCGTAATACCGACCAGATTACCCCAAAAATAATGTGCCGAAGGTCTGAAAAATTTATGGTCACTAACACCATATTCCCTATACGCCACTTGGCGTAACGGGCGTACTTTACTTTTTTACTTTTACATATATATATATATATATATATATATATATATATATATATATATATATATATATATATATGATATATGTGTATAAGTGTGCATGTTTATGTGTTTACTACTATATAGTTCCATCTACACTATATTATTATGTTGAAAAAAAAAAAACCAAATGGAAGTGTAAAACGAATATGACAATTCTGACGATGAAATACCTTTGACATAATAAAGTTTACCCGGTTAGACTTGTTAAGTTGTCGGATTAGAAATAGCGGCAGTAGTACCTTCTCTTGGCTTTCTTTTTCTGAACCTTCAGATGTTAAATATTAGTCTTTATTTTAACAAACATACCTACCAATTAGAAATGCAAACTCTGAAAGTTGAGAGAGAAGTGAGAGAAAAACAAATTGAGATGTAGAGAGAGAGAGAGAGAGAGAGAGTTAGAGTCATAATTTTTTTCTTTATTAGAAGAGATTAAAATGATAAGAGGAAGAGTATAGCAGAGAGGTGACCAGAAAATAAAAAGACAAATAGTTGTGGGGGGGGGGTGTGGGGGGGGTGTGGAGAGGAGGAGGAGGAGGAGACAGAAAGATGAAAAGAATGAGTGAGAGAATTTTTAAGTGGAGGAGCAGTTCTCGAGTTTCTTAAATCCACTGAACGGAAAAGGCTTCGAAAATGATATGGGATTTAAAGAAAAAAATCGAGGCTAGAGCGAGTGCGTGTTTATGTGCGCTGAGTGTGAGTAATTGACATGTGAGCAGATAGCCTGGTCTAGCAGCAGGATCTCAGATATCGAGATGAGTAGCATTGGACAGTAAATTGCCTGGGCTTACGTCACTCTTCTTCGGCGCACATGCGCCTCTAGCCCCCCACGTGACACTTCCTGGGAGGGAAGGATCACAGCTCGCGGAGGGCAGAGTGGGAATAGAAGGAGGAGGAAGACATGCTCTCGTGAGGGAAGGCATGGAGTGGCGGAAATATCTAGAAGGGAGTGAGGCTGGTTCGCACTTTAGAACTCATGTCTGACGGCAGTGGGACGACAGAGATTGACAGAAACGTAAGGGAGGGCGAAGACGGAGAGAATCAGGGGATGCAGACTCGATAAGCGGAAAGACAGGTCGAAAGTGCAAGGAAAATGACCCCACAAGGATAATGAAAAAAAGTATGGAAGACACACTTGTACAGCAGCAACATGAAGATAATAACAATCAGCAATGAGTGGGAACTGTGAGTGAAAACGTGATATACATAATGCAAGAAAATAATAAATCTGAGGGGGGAAGGGTTGGGGTGTCTGAATTAAAAAAAAAAAAGAGGATTTGAGTGAGCGAAGAATAAATAATTTCTGAAGCAGACTTTTTTGGGTTTTTTTTTTTAATTCTACAAATTCAGACAACCCATATGTCCAAACAGCCCATATGTCCACACAGTCCATATACTAAATAGCCCATATGCTCACACAGTCCATATGCCAAGAATGAAGAAAAAATACAATACAAAGTAAAGTAAAGTAAAGTAAAGTAAAGTAAAGAGCCCCGACACACCGAGTGGCGTATAAGGAATATGGTGTTAGTGACCATAAATTTTACTGACCATTAGCACATGATTTTTGGGGTGATGTGGTTGGTATTACGCCCGTGCCGCTTTACTTTCCCATAAAAAAATTCGGTACCCATTATAGGCTGTGTGAACCCGGAAGCCGTCGGTTGGGATCGAACCCTACCTCTTGTCCTTTGTAGTCCAATTCACTAAAAACTGAGCTATCGCGGCTCCCCCAAAATACAATAACTTCTTGAACATGCCAATGTCAGAACTCCATCTTCCGATACTGGGAACAGCATACAGAGCTAACAGTAATTTCAGCAAAAAACGAACAGAACATCAGGTTCAGATGTGTGTGCACTCTTATTGTTGTATCACAAATAACACCAGGGCTAAAACTAAGAATAGCAAATTGTTACATCTTCTCAATATTCATGTATGGTGCAGAAACATGGACATTAGACCAGAAAACAGAACAGAAAATTGAAGCCTTTGAAATGTGGATTTATAGAAGAATAGGTAGAATTGGATGGACAGAAAAGAAAACAAACGAGGAAGTTTTAAAACAACTAAAGATAAAAAGAGAACTACTAAATACAATTAGTGCAAGACAAATGAAATTTTTGGGTCATGTTAAAAGACACATCAGCCTAATAAAATTAATATTGGAAGGGAAAATACAAGGTAAAAGAGGCAGAGGCAGACCAAGACTAGCATGGATGAGTAACATCAAAAGATGGACAAGTCAGCCTATGACAATCTGCACCATCAAAGCAAGAGACTGTGCGCTCCATGGTAGCCAACCTCCGATGCGGAGACGGCACTCGATGATGATGATTGGTATATCTGTTGAACATTATCTTTTTGAAACTCTAGCGCAGGATGATGATGATGTTAGGAAAGCGCGCTGTCTTCTCTCTTGCGCTTGTCAAATGGAAACGTGTATTGAGGATAAGAACAAACGTTTGGCAGAAGCTACATTTAAGGTCTTGTGCTGCTGGGTGTGGGATGTACATCATCATCATGTGCCATACCGGTTGGCGTAGACGATCATGTCCTTCCCCAATCTTCTATCTACAGTGCATCGTATCAGTTCTGTTTTTAACTGTTGTCCATGATTGACACCAAGCTATCCAGTATTTTCTCTCTTTGCCGTCCGCGATTTCTCTTTAGTTTTATTTTGCCAGTTGTAACCAAGTATTCCAAGTTTCCTCTTCTCATGATGTGCCCGAAAAATCTTCATTGTTTCTTTCTGTTTTTTAGGAGCTCCCTTTTTGTGTTGGCCTCTTTGCGAACTTCCTCATTGGTCTTTTTAGCTGCCCAGGGAACTTTCAACATTCTTCTTAGAAATCCCATCTCTGTGGTCTCTAATTGTCTTTTCATTTGTTTGTCTACTGTCCATGATTCGCTTCCATGGGTCAGAATTGGTTCTATATATAGATATGGATGTACAGGTTTCAGTAAATAAGACTTCCGGTAAAGATGGCGGTCATTGCCGTAGACCTCTTTTATAGAGTGCCTACACTAAAAAAAAAAAGTTTGTCTTTTTGGTGTTTTGACAGGTTTTTAATATTATATTAATATTGAATTCACTCAGATTGTGTTCACTTTTACTAGACCCAATGTCTGAATACTGTGGAATATCTCGCCACAGAGCACCGCAACATGCGACTCTCGTTAACACAGTACCGACGTTGAGGAAAATACACAAATAAAATCTGGTGTAAAAGAATTGATTGCATTTTTTTGGGTATTATTCCTTCTTAACCAGCATTCCTTTTTCTATGTTCAACTTCTAAAAATGTGCTCATGTTTTCAACATAAACATGGCGTCTACTTTTTTTTTCTACACTCCGTAAGGACTGCGTGCTCTACCATAATCTTATGGGGTAATTAAAAAAAACACAATAAATTGGGCATCCGGACAGGCAGTATTTAAATGTTACAGAATCAACCAAATCTCACAACTTTTGTTGATGTTGAAAGGCGCAGATATCTCAGTTATATGTAAACCACGACACAACGCAAAAATACATCATCATCATCATCAAGTACCGTGCCTAGTGGCGTAGGTGATCATGTCTCTCCACAATTTTCGATCTCGGCAGCTATTTATCATTTCTGTTGTTGACCTTCTGCCAAGCCATTCTCTTAAGCTATCTGTTATTTTTTCTCTTTGCTTCCCTCTATCTCTTCGTCCCTCAAATTGGAAATTAGTTCTATTTTTGCTTTGACCTCTTTCAGAACGCTTTCATTACTCTTCTTAGCTGTCCATGGTACTCTCAACATTCTTCTGTAAAACCACATTTCTACAGACTCCAGTGGTTTTCTTGTCTGTTATCTTATTGGCCATGATTCGCATCCATATGTCAAGACTGGCTCTAGATAACATTTAAGAACTCCTTCAAAAATACAAATCAAACGCTATTTAGAAGGCGCATAGTAAAGAGGGGTAATAGTTGGGCGAGCTGACAGAAGAGGAAGATGATGATCTCAATGGAATATAGAAGTACTCTCCCTTTGGTGGGTAAGAAGCATATCAGCACTATGGCTGAAAGCAGTAACTTATAGCTGACAGCTCGCGCCAGGATTGAGGATCGCAAACCAGGACTATCGAGATCAAATTCTACTTCGTGGGGGTTCCCCTGGAAACAAACTAACTGGTCTGGTCAAAAAGTGAAGAGGAAATCAAACCCGTTCACAAAAAACGCCACGCCGAAAAGTCTGATGTATTGGGTCGAAGGACGTAAATATCACAGCTATGGCTGTAAACCACTACACGACGTATCAAAGCCTAATTAACGACCTTTACAGGCGAACAACATAAAGGATTTTAACTGTCACGTGAACGCGAGAAAAAAACAAAAATCTCTCCCGCTCTTCTGGTTCGGCGAGGGCGAGCTGTTATCCTCACACCTAAGATGGCGAGGGCGAGCTGTTATCCTCACACCTAAGATGGCGAGGGCGAGCTGTTATCCTCACACCTAAGATGGCGAGGGCGAGCTGTTATCCTCACACCTAAGATGGCGAGGGCGAGCTGTTATCCTCACACCTAAGATGGCGAAGGTAACGAACTTTTTTCCCCCATTTCTCGTTTCTGCTGGATAAGCAGAGCTTCTTCTGTCGACAGTTAGTGCAATACTGAGTCTTCTCCTGCATCAGCAGATCATACACGTCTAGATCTTCTATATCAACAGGTCATACAAGCCTACATCTTCTATATCAACAGGTCATACAAATCTAGATCTTCTATATCAACAAGTCCTACAAGCCTACATCTTCTATATCAACAGGTCCTACAAGCCTACATCTTCTATATCATCAGGTCATACAAATCTAGATCTTCTGTATCGACAGGTCCTACAAGCCTACATCTTCTATATCAACAGGTCATACAAATCTAGATCTTCTGTATCGACAGGTCCTACAAGCCTACATCTTCTATATCAACAGGTCATACAAATCTAGATCTTCTATATCAACAAGTCCTACAAGCCTACATCTTCTATATCAACAGGTCCCACAAGCCTACATCTTCTATATCAACAGGTCATACAAATCTAGATCTTCTATATCAACAGGTCCTGCAAGCCTACATCTTCTATATCAACAGGTCATACAAATCTAGATCTTCTGTATCAACAGGTCCTACAAGCCTACATCTTCTATATCAACAGGCCATACAAATCTAGATCTTCTATATCAACATGTCCTACAAGCCTACATCTTCTATATCAACAGGTCCTACAAATCTAGATCTTCTATATCAACAGGTCATACAAATCTAGATCTTCTATATCAACAAGTCCTACAAGCCTACATCTTCTATATCAACAGGTCCTACAAATCTAGATCTTCTATATCAACAGGTCCTACAAGCCTACATCTTCTATATCAACAGGTCCTACAAATCTAGATCTTCTATATCAACAGGTCCTACAAATCTAGATCTTCTATATCAACAGGTCCTACAAATCTAGATATTCTATATCAACAGGTCCTACAAATGAAGGAAACGCGAGGAGCATTTCCTAATCTGTGTTCTGTATTCTGACTCTGAATTTTTTGTTTAATGTCTACAGTTTGATTTACCTGATGAAAGCTATTGTCGACACGTTGTAGTTTGTGTTGTTTCTCTCTTAGTCTAGTTGCTCACTACCATTACATGTTTATTTTTATTTCATTATCTCCTAATGTAGCCTGACACAATATGACCCAGACTGTTATTGGGGAGACCAACGGCACTATCGGGGACATGAAAAATAAAGATATCAAATTGAAATTGTTGGAAAAATAAAAACACATAAAAATGAAAATATAGAGAGTGAGAAAAGATTAGTGTTTTAACGAAGAAAAATAAGAATTAACATGCTTGGAATAATGAGTGTTTAATTTCAATTTGGAATTCAATATTGAAATAATGTGATTATAATTGAAACTACCCTAGATAACAGTAGATCGATGTTAACGGAAACCTCTATATTTATCCTATTTATTTAACATAAACAACAGTAATGGAATACTTATTGTAGAATTGACATGACAAAGGTTAAAATGACGATCATTTAATAGACATCTGCTTCGTCGATTTTATTTTCAATTAGAAAAATATTCTGACATGAATTTTGTGGGTGAAGCGATACAGGGGGAGAGAACCGCTAACGTTCTCGATCTAAACAAAGATGGCAGACGTTGCGACATGTTCGGCATGTGGCAGAATACCCCATGGAGGACAGTGCTAATATGAACTCGGATGAGCCAATGAAAAACAGCACAGCCTCATGAGACCTGTAGACGCACGGCACAAATCAAATCTTAAGTCATGCTCTGTCCTTGGAAACTAGTGGACGGGGGATCTAGGGAACGAGCTCTATGGAGGGCTCTTCCATAAATGCCCAAGAGCCATAGTGCGTAATATCTTGAATGACTGAAGGAAGGAATAGGAAAAATATTCATTATAATGAACAATCTATCCCATTTCGTATTACCTGCATGTCATACGCGACCAACCAGTAGTTGTCTTGTTTTATTGTCTGGTAATCGCATGTTATGGCAGGGAGGGAGATAGAGAGAGAGAAAGAGAGAGAGAGAGAAAGAGAGAGGAGTGAGAGTGAAAGGAGAGATGAAGGTAGAAAGAGAGAGAGAGAGAGAGAGATGGGGGAAGTGATATATAGATACTGGCGATGCAGATGGTTATATCCATTTTATTAACAATTAATTACAAAATGATGGTATGCACCAACCACAGACCGGCCAATGAGAAAAGCCAGCGGGGAAGGTTATAGCACAAGTACATTCATTAGCAAGACTAGCTGGAAGCATTTCTAGCTCAAAAACGAGTCTTTTTAGTTACGTGGGAAATAGAAAAGAGAGACAAACGAAAACAGACTTAGAGGAGAAGAGAGTCACAACGACAGTATAAATAAAGAACTGTAGAGAGGTTCATAATCATCATCATCAGGTGCCAATTTGGTTCGCGTGGACTCAGTCTTAATAGCAACAAGACAGAATTAATAGCAACAAGACAGAATTAATAGCAACAAGACAGAATTAATAGCAACAAGACAGAATTAATAGCAACAAGACAGAATTAATAGCAACAAGACAGAATTAATAGCAACAAGACAGAATTAACAGCAACAAGACAGAATTAATAGCAACAAGACAGAATTAACAGCAACAAGACAGAATTAATAGCAACAAGACAGAATTAATAGCAATAAGACAGAATTAATAGCAACAAGACAGAATTAACAGCAACAAGACAGAATTAATAGCAACAAGACAGAATTAACAGCAACAAGACAGAATTAACGGTAACAACAAAGAAAAAGACATCACTGTAAAGAATAATAAAGACAAGTGGAACAATATTAAAACAAGTGATTGATTGATTGATTGATTTATTTGATTGATCGATCGATATGGGGTAAGATGAGGAAAAATAACGTGGTTTATAGTTGTTTATCGCTGATATATTAGTTGCCTTGTCCATTTGTTTTCTTAAGAAAATAATATGTATATGAATATTCTATAGAACTTTGAAAGTGATCTGAGGAAGTTCTATACAATCAATAGTAATGTTTATTGTGAAAAAAGGAATATTTCCTATTGCATATTGGTTGCTGTAATATAAATCCTGACATTGAACTGGTCGCTTGTCAATCCGCAGGATCGCAGTTAGGTACATAGTCCCATAAATGTATTTCTTTCTTTTTTTCTTTCTTTCTTTTTGAGTGTTCTATTGTCTATTGGATACAAAATAGAAACCATAACATATGCACTACACTGCGACAGCACTGAAGACGTGACTTGTATGTGTAGCTCATCAGTAAACACCCCCACACCCTCCACCCAACCCGCACCCTCCACCCAACCCCCACCAAAGAAAAGAAAAACAAAAAAGCTATGTGAAAAAATATAAATTCTGTCACATAATTTGTTGTTACAATTGACTAAATAACTCAATAACGCAATAACTCAATAACCATAATTGTGTTGATAACTGTGTACAACATAATTTATTTGGTTTTTGAAACTCAGAATCAACATTTTCTTTGTCACAACTCTTGGAGTTTAAATCAAATATCGCTTAAGACAGTTCATGGGTAGCAAGCGCTCATTGCTGGCATTACGACCGACGAACTAAAACTGATCAAGATCCTAGTCTACCTGATCACGATAGCCATAGAAACAAATTAACTAGTCTGGCATTACGCACATTAAGTAAGGAAGGCAAATCCGCTACCCAAAAATATTGAAACCTGATGTATTGGACCTTAAAGTGTGTTTATTGTAGTTTCTTGTACTTTTAGGACACACCGCAACTTATGTCTAATTAAGTTATTTTATGAAATGAGAAGGGAATGGCAGGAATATGTTATATGACTGGAAAAACTGAGAAACACACAAGACTGGGAGAATAGTTTCATAGTAGGTGATCAAAACGAACGGTAGCAATAGAAGGGGACCTCAGTAGCCTGGTTTGGAAAACCACCAGACCTGGCTACCGACGTTCGGACAACCCGTGTTCGATTCCCACTTGAAACAATGTGGGTTGTAAGCGTGGGTGGAAAAGAAATACCCCCGCGGTCGACACAGCCGCTGGCAGAAATGGGTACCAGGTTATTACTCTGGGAAGGTGAGGAATTTCGCCTCGGATCGTGAGTTTCGATGCTTGAAGCGACACTATCCAGTAGTCTCCGAACACTTCTGGATAGGTGGCCGAGCAGATATGGGTGGAAACTCGCGTGCTAAGACGCCGATGCAAGCCTTGTACTTTACCTTCACGTAACAATAGAAAGATGTGGAGAGACATGGCGGTCTACCGCTAGCAGGATAGTCATTACAACCAAGTGTGACAATAGAAAGATGTGGAGAGACATGGCGGTCTACCGCTAGCAGGATAGTCATTACAACCAAGTGTGACAATAGAAAGATGTGGAGAGACATGGCGGTCTACCGCTAGCAGGATAGTCATTACAATCATGTGTGACAATAGAAAGATGTGGAGAGACATGGCGGTCTACCGCTGGCAGGGTAGTCATTACAACCAAGTGTGACAATAGAAAGATGTGGAGAGACATGGCGGTCTACCGCTAGCAGGATAGTCATTACAACCAAGTGTGACAATAGAAAGATGTGGAGAGACATGGCGGTCTACCGCTAGCAGGATAGTCATTACAACCAAGTGTGACAATAGAAAGATGTGGAGAGACATGGCGGTCTACCGCTAGCAGGATAGTCATTACAACCAAGTGTGACAATAGAAAGATGTGGAGAGACATGGCGGTCTACCGCTAGCAGGATAGTCATTACAACCAAGTGTGACAATAGAAAGATGTGAAGAGACATGATCGCCTACGCTAGCAAAAAGTCACTTGACGATGTTGATCATTGCAAAACGAAGAAGAGAAGTAATCGCCCAGCGGACAGAAATAGCAAAGAAGAAAATAAAAATTCAATTTAATATTTCATTATTGATTTTTTTTTATTATTATTATTTTTCGTTTCTTTAAAATGGAAGTTACCAAGGTTATAATTTTAATCGTCTTTTGTTTTCTTCTGTTTTTCCTTCAATTCTTTTTTTCTTTCTTTATATTTTTTCTTTCTTTTTTCCCCCTTTCTTAAAAAAAAAAAAAATAATAATAATAATAGCGATGTACGGAGAAGAGTGCAAGTGGTTATTAGTCTAGCCTCGCGCGCAAAATAGACTGGCACCAGCACTCGGTGGTACAGAGAAGATCACCAACACTCTCTACCTCCTCGGGCTGATATCACTTTGTAGTCACACCAATCGAAAATGCCTGTCTTAAGCTATACCCTCTCCTCCCCCAAATGGACTTTCCTAGCAAATACAGCCTTTCTGCAAGCGAGAGATGGCTTGGTAGCAACAGTAAATTGGGTCCGCTTACGTCACTCACCTCCTTCCGCACATGCCTTTGGAAAGCTGACATGCGCAGTCAGGTCCTTCGATCGGGAGTCCCATATTTTAGATAGAGGCATGTGCCGTGTTCCTCCTATCTCCGACGCCCCAGCTCTCCCATACCCAGCCTTCTTTAAAATATATTACTTCTTTTATCGTTATCGGCCATTTTCTTTCAGAAGTGCCCCAAACAGCGCGGGCTGTGGGATGGTGGAGGGCTTGGGGGGAGGGGGGGGGGGGGAGTAGCGATCGCTGAAGTGGTTTTCAGGAAAAATCGAAAGATAAGGGGAGACAAGCTAATGCGGACATGCATATGGGGAGAAGAACGGGAGGCATGGATTATGGATGGTGGTAAAGAGCTTCATGGATTTAAAGGATCGAGGTGCTGGGGGGAAATCGGTGGAGACGACAAGAGAAGGAAGTGAGAAGTTTGGAACGGGGGGGGGGGGGGGGGCGGGCGGGGGTCCTGAATGTAAGGAGGAATAATAAGAACAAGGGAGAGAACTTTTCAGGTCAAAAAAGGAAAGTGATGGCTAAAATAAGACCTTGTTGCAGAGGTGTCCACAGAACCGTATAGAAAGAAGCATGCGTGGGGAGGAGCGGGGCGCGGGTGTTGAGTGGGTGAGTTCATGAGTTTAATATGGTCGACGTCATATAAACAGTCAAATACTGAAAAATAAACTTTATAAAAAAATAAATCGCAGATAGGTAGGTACAATTGTTCATTTATTTTTAGTTCTGGTATCTTTTATTGTCTGTCATAATCATGTAGAACAATGGGATGACAGATGGATAGAATGACGAAGTGACGGACAGAAAGACTGAAGATGGACTAGAAGATAAGACAAAATGACAGAATTATGTTATTGGTCAGTGATGAAATTAGAATGAATGACAGTTGAAGTGACGAATATGACGATTGAAGGACAGATGGTTGAAGTGACAGGATGATTGAAGAGGACATGGTCGAACACAGACTGATTGAAGAACATATGGTTGAACACAGAGTGATTGAAAGACAGAGATTGTAGTGACATGCAGACTGATTGAAAGACAGAGATTGTAGTGACATATAGACTGATTGAAAGACAGAGATTGTAATGACAGGCATAAACCGAAATAAAAACAAACGAATGGATGAATGGAATAACTGCAGATGAGATAAATAGACAGACAAGCAGAAATGCAAGTAGATAGAACGAAGACAGAAACAAAAAGGCTTCATTGCACATCGGACACCTCCCTAGTTAGCACCACCGTCGTCGCTACACATTATAGAGAGCACTGAAGATGGTTTCGGCTCAGATGCACGATATCCGTAACACATGCGAAGACTGTGGAGAATTTGGATTAGTTATCGGGTAGAAGGCTATCTCTCAATGACACAACGCTCTCAACACCATAACAACACAAATATGGCTCACAGAAACAAATCTACATGTCAAGCTATAAGGAACTAGTATTGACCCCAAACGCACTGTCTTGTTCATGACCCAAGCTTGCCTAGATAATCTAAATGCATATCACAGCCGGTTACTAAAGTATCTCTCAAATAATCATTGCCCTGACAGCGGACATGTTTTACTCTTTTTTTGTGTGTGTATCTGTCAAGGATTTTTTTAACGTGTGCTCAGTGCACACGGTACCTCCTATTGATCGCCTTTATCCGGGAGGGCTAGTCACGTATCTCACAAGCCAAAGACAGGATGAGGGCGAAGATTCCAAAAGAGAAACTCGGACCACCCGTGGCGGGATTAGAACCCGGGAGCTTCCTGTCCAAAGGTCAACATCATACTTTTAAATTACACAGAGAAAGATAAGCAGAGAAAAGAACGGAGAAGTAGATCTTCAGTCAGATCGATAGGCAGGTAGGCAAACGGACAGATAGACATACAAACTTGTAAACAGAGAGAGGCATGGAAGCAAATAAATAGGGGATGTACGGGTGCGTGGGTGGTCGGACATAGAGACGGACGGCCGAGGGGTCGGACACCGGAGAGAGAGAGAGACAGACAGACAGACAGACAGTCAAATAAACATATATTAAATAGATAGGTAACAGACAGACAAATACAAATATATTAGACAAAGATAATAAGCCAGACAAAGCTATATCAGACAGAGAGATAAACATATGTCAGACAGACAGATAAACATATATTAGACGGACAGATAAACATATATTAGACATATAGATACACATGTGTCAAACAGAAAGTAAAAAAAAAAAAAAGTAAACTACCCCCAGTCAAGCCAAGTGGCGTATAGGGAATATGGTGTTAGTGACCATAAATATTATAGACCTTCAGTACATGATTTTTGGGGTAGTGTGGTCGGTATTACGCCCGTGCTGCTTTACTTTCCCAGAAAAAAATCCGGTACCCATTTAAGGCTGGGTGAACCCGGAAGCCGTCGGTTGGGATCGAACCCTACCCCTTGTCCTTTGTAGTCCAGTTCACTAACCACTGAGCTATCGCGGCTTCCTCAAACAGAAAGATAAACATATAATTATACAGATAAGCAGATATTAGACATGCATACAGACACACAGACATAAAATAGACAGAGTAGTATATATTAATCAGACAGACAAGCATATATTAAACAGACAGACAAATAAATAAAGAATAAGATAGTATAAAGAAAGAATAATAAATAAAGGATAAAGAAATCTTAGACAAACAGATAAACAAGCATTAAGATAGACAGATAAACAGATATCAGACAGAGAGACAGATAAACAGATATTAGACAGATGAATAGATAGACAAGAAATAAAGCTATTGTCAGAACTAGAGTACGCTGCGCAAAACTTCAAATGCATAATCGAATGAATGAGTGAGGGAGTGAATTAGTGACTCGGTGAGTGAATGAATCAGTGAGTCATTGATTGTACAAAGCATTAACAACACAGCGTAGTGTGTGATGGAATTACTGAAGAACTAGAACGGCAGAAAATCATGTAAGAATGAGTGATTTATGAAACGCAATACAAATCAAATATACAAGTGGTCAGCGAACACGTGAGAGAGAGAGAGGTTTAGATCAAATACAATAACAGCCGCCTATACAGACACACATAGTGAACAATTTTCTATCAAGTGTGTTGTTGCAAGAATAAGAGAACTCCAATGTCGCAATTATACACGCGCTGAAGTAGTGAGTGACTGTCTGAAGTAAAAGAATACAAGAACGAGAGAATAAACTGGCAACACATGCGTTGGAAGATTCTCTACTTATGGCAAGAGTGGAGCTTTAGAAGCTAAAGCATTAAGCTGTTGTCTGTTTCCCTTATCGTTCTTTTTTCAGTATTAAAAAAAAATAAATAAAAACACAGGGCCAGTGGAATGACAGGAGGAGGAGCTTAAAAAATAGTAGGCGGGACTTGCAGGGTGGACAGAATTCCGATACAGGCAAAATGAGAAGGCTTGGGTTTCCTTTGGGTGGTCGAATTTTGCGAGGAGCCTATCAGATTTAGTGGGGTAGAAAACAGTGTGCTCTGGTGGATTGTACCAATCGGCGGGTAGAAGTGAGCTTGACCAGGGGGCACTGTGAGGCGAGGTGACTGGGCATTAGCGTCGTGCTGTGAGAGGCGAGGTGAAAATAGTGAGAGTTGACAAGATTGACTAAGAGATGGCTAGAAATGCTTCCCGCAGTGTGTATATAACTATATATTATATTATATGTGCTATTATTCTTCTGAGAGATTATTCTGGAGACAGTACAGAACTACAACTACCTTGGACGTGCTATAACCAGGGATGGAAAATGTAGAACTGAAATAAACAAAAGAATAGGAATGGCAGAAAGTAATTTTAATGTCATGAAAAATATATTAACATCAAAACAAATAACACCAGGACTAAAACTAAGAATAGCAAAATGTTAAATCTTCTCAATATTGCTATATGGTGCAGAACCATGGGAATTAGACAAGAAAACAGAACATAAAATCGAAGCCTTTGAAATGTGCATTTATAGAAGAATAGGTAGAATTGGATGGAAAGAAAAGGAAACAAACGATGAAGTCTTAAAACAAGGAAAAATGTAAAGAGAACTACTAAACACAATTCAAACAAGACAAATGCGATATTTGGGCCATGTTAAAAGACACAACAGCCTATTAAAAGTAATCTTGGAGGGGGAAAATACAAGGTAGAAGAGGCAGAGACGAACATGGACGAGTAATATAAAAAGATGGACAAATCAGCCTATGACAATTTGCACCATCAAAGCAAGAGACAGAGCAGAATGGCGCTCCATGATAGCCAACCTTCGTTGCGGAGATGGCACTCGATGATGATTATTCTTCTAAAATCCATGCATGCGGATGATAACAGACTGTTGTCAATTCCGTTAGCCACCTTGAGATAATCATGGAGTTAGTGTGTTCTTCGACAGAACCAGCACAGCGACAGAGGACAGTGTAACATACATACAACATACAACAGCGCTCAGAGCCCAAATAATGGAGAAACGAAATTCAACAAGCCATCGATTACATAAAAAGAAACAACAGATAAGTTGGTTCGGCGACATAACAAGACAAAAAAGAACTAACAATGACTCAAAGAGCCATAAACAAACGCTACGAAAACGCCAGATTAAGAGGAAGACCGAGAAAGAGATGGATAAAATAAAAGGAATACTAGAGTCACTAGGAGGGATAACACCAGAAGAGGCCAACAGAAGAGCAAAGAATCGCAGATTGTATCTCCCCTCGACGCCAACGGCAATGGAGGAAGGATAGAAGAAGAAGAAGGAGAAGAAGATATTGACCATGTCGCACTAAACTGGCTAGACTAATCCGCGAAAAATTCGTTGGGGACCGTTATACTACATAGATCATACAATGGAAACGTAAGGTGAGTTGGGAGGGTTGCCCAGAGAGAGAGGTAGGGCACATCTCATCTGCCTCATGGGTCACTCCCTCCAGATTTTTGGTACATGGCTCGTTTCTGCTGCTCTCGATATAGAACTATAGTCGTGACGCTGACTACATCACTCTTGGAATGTGACATTGGTCACTGGAAAATATGGAATGTGACATTGGTCACTGGAAAATATGGAATGTGACATTGGTCACTGGAAAATATGGAATGTGACATTGGTCACTGGAAAATATGGAATATGACAATGGTCATTGGACAATATGGAATGTGGGATCGTATATCCCATACATAGCGTTGGGTGGTCTAAAGGTAAAGAGATCAATTCTGGTCAAGGTCTCGGGTTCGATCCTCACCAAAGGCGGTGGGAATTTTTCCCCAAAAACGAAATTCATGGATTCTTCGTGACTTGTCCCTCCCCTGACCTCTTGGTAGTAAGATGCTATTTCCGGTTGGGAAATGTCGATAAACAGGAAGTCACGGGTACATTCTGCGTGGGTTAAAGAACCTTTGGCAGATACAAGTAGAAAGGAGTATGGCCGCTGCCTGGGCAGAAAGTCGAACCTGTCCATGTGTTTCTCATGCCGTTCAACAAGGTTCGTGCACGTGGTTCATGGTTCTCCTTGGAGGCTCTCATGGAGCAGATCGGAGCACCTATAGGCGTGTCCGGGGTGCAGTGATGATGGTTATATCATAACATTACACAGCGTGGAAGTTATAGCTCCGTCTAGAGACAGATGGATGTGACGATTGTCACAGCCCGTACTGGCTTCTGTTTACATTTGTATGCGTGTTGTAGTTTATATATGTTTTGTGCATGTCTGAATATTTGTGGTTAAGTATACGAGCATGTTTGTGTATGCGTCCTCTATTATGTGTATTATGTGTGATCAGCATACAAGCAGGCGATTCTAGTCTTAATCTAATGTAAGATTGGATACCTGGCTAGCCGAGATAATGAAGGCGTGCTTGTTAGTCATGGCGAGACTCATCATCATCAAGTATCATACCTGATGGCGTAGGTGATCAGGTCTCTCTACAACTTTCGATCTCGCCAAGCCATTCTCTTAAGCTGTCTGGTATCTTGTCCCTTTCCTTCCCTCTATCTCTTCGTCTCTCAATTTTCCATGTTGTTACAATATATTCCAGTTGTTCTCTTCTCATTACATGGCCACAAAATTATGATTGTTGTGTCCTCCTCATATTGGAAATTAGCTCTCTTTTTGCTTTGGCCTCTTTCAGAACGTCTTCATTTCTCTTCTTAGATGCTCGTGGTATCTTTTTATAATGTCATCTTAACAGTCTTCTGTAAACCCACATTTCTACAGCCTCCAGTGATTTTCTTATTAGTTGTCATATTGTCCATGATTCACATCAATATGTTAAGACTGGCCCTGTATCACAGTTAAGAACTCTTTTAATTGTTTCTATTGTCAAAAATAGATCATCACATTATCGTTGCCATGATGACTAGATTGTCATTACTCTCTGCAACAGTTTATCCAATGGTAGAGACGAGACCAACATGATGACCCTGTCGATTGTCGAGTGAGGGCATATCTGCTGTCCAATGAAGAATGTGCCGTATCTTTACCGTCGTTTCATTTGTGGATTATCTCTTGTAATTCATTACATATTCATTCAATTGTTGGTGTTCATTTGGGTTTTTGCTTTCTTGTCCATTCACAATCAGTTCAGTTTAGGTCCGGTCTTCTAGACATAGACATAGCCCGCAATTGTCTTTTAGAAGGAAAAACAACATTTAGTATCAACAAACGTTGTGTAATGCCGTATTTATGGACAAAAGCTGAGTCTAATTTAACGCTGAGAAGCACCTAGACATGAATAATTGATATACTCAGAGAGCTTTAAATTCCTGTTTAAGATATATAATTATTTATACTCCATTCTACATGAGTGACAAGAATGGCTAAGAGATGGCTAGAAATGCTTCCCGGAGTGTGTGTATATATTATACATATTATAAGTAAAAGTAAAGAGCCTCCTTCACCCCAAGTGGCGTATAGGGAATATGGTGTTAGTGATCATACATTTTACAGACCTTCGGTACATGATTTAAGGGGTAATGTGGTCGGTATTACGAACATGCCGCTTTACTTTCACAGAAAAAAATCCGGTACCCATTTAAAGCTGGGTGAACCCGGAGCCGTTGGTTGGGATCGAATCCTATCTCTTATCCTTTGTAGTCCAGTTCACTAACCACTGAGCTATCGCGGCTCACCATATTATAATGTATGTAGTATTATTCTTCTATGAGTCCATGTGTGCGGATGGTAACAGACTGTTGTTAATATGAGTCCGTTAGACAACTTTTGATAATCATGAAGTTAGTGTGTAGACCAAGGCAAGCTTGTGTAGGAGGTAATGAAAGCCGACTATAGCACTGACTAAAGGAGGTAATGAAAGCTAACTATAGCAATGACTATAGGAGGTAATAAAAGCTGACTATAGCACTGACTATAGGAGGTAATGAAAGCTGACTATAGCACTGACTATAGGAAGTAATGAAAGCTGACTATAGCACTGACTATAGGAGGTAATGAAAGCTAACTATAGCACTGACTATAGGAGGTAATGAAAGCTGACTATAGCACTGACTATAGGAGGTAATGAAAGCTGACTATAGCACTGACTATAGGAGGTAATGAAAGCTGACTATAGCACTGACTATAGGAGGTAATGAAAGCTAACTATAGCACTGACTATAGGAGGTAATGAAAGCTGACTATAGCACTGACTATAGGAGGTAATGAAAGCTAACTATAGCACTGACTATAGGAGGTAATGAAAGCACTGATTTGCCATTTGGGCTGATGTTGAGTGCGGAGGGGTAATGAACGGCTACGACATTATGAATACCCTCAGGGACGCTGGACGTAAGGACAACCCCCAAAAATGTCCCTCAATCCGCAGCCATGAGCAGACTTTACGATTATTATGTCAAGATGGGAGATGCCAGACGAGAGCGTTACGCATGAATCTAACGAAGACTTGTCAACAAACATAAAATCGATGTCATTAGTCGCTACATGGATATTCTATGGAAGAGATCTGAGCACTTTTTGTGCGGAAGAGATCTGAGCACTTCCTGTGCGGAAGAGATCTGAGCACTTCCTGTGCGGAAGAGATCTGAGCACTTTTTGTGCGGAAGAGATCTGAGCACTTCCTGTGCGGAAGAGATCTGAGCACTTCCTGTGCGGAAGAGATCTGAGCACTTTTTGTGCGGAAGAGATCTGAGCACTTCCTGTGCGGAAGAGATCTGAGCACTTTTTGTGCGGAAGAGATCTGAGCACTTCCTGTGCGGAAGAGATCTGAGCACTTTTTGTGCGGAAGAGATCTGAGCACTTCCTGTGCGGAAGATATCTAAGCACTTTTTGTGCGGAAGAGATCTGAGCACTTTTTGTGCGGAAGAGATCTGAGCACTTTTTGTGCGGAAGAGATCTGAGCACTTTTTGTGCGGAAGAGATCTGAGCACTTTTTGTGCGGAAGAGATCTGAGCACTTCCTGTGCGGAAGAGATCTGAGCACTTTTTGTGCGGAAGAGATCTGAGCACTTTTTGTGCGGAAGAGATCTGAGCACTTTTGTGCGGAAGAGATCTAAACCCAAAGAAGACTTAACAAATCAACAATGTCCATAATGCTATGGTTTCGGATATTCCGTGGCAGAAAACGTGTGTTGGAGTTTGATAGACCTTGTGCCCAGAAGAGCGTCTTAGCTGTCTTGATATCAACTACGACAGCAAAGTGAAATAGATACGTCAAACTGGTCATAGCGATTAGGGATGGAATTGAACAGTGTGAGCCAGACTTATGGAACGTTTTGAAATGTTGTCACGTTCTTAGCATAGTAAACATAATCTACCTTTGTTTAACAAGACTCCCTAAGGCCTGTCTGCCACTGATTGTTCTGCTGGGTCACGGCTAAGGACAAGAAGACAGAGAGAATTCATATTTTCTTTCCTAAAACTAGACTTCTATAATTACTCACTCCACACCTTATTCAGCCAAAAATATCCCACCCATACACATTATCAAAAAATCCCTTCGTTATATCATGAAGATTTCTCCTTTCTCCCACAAACCCACACATAACAAATATCACACCTTTTTTTCTCCTAAAAATATGCTTTCAAAGTTAATAAGTCCACACATCCCGCATTCCAAAATCGTCTCCATCAGTATCTCCTTTTACTCTATCATTCTGACACCATATATCCTACAAGATATCGTCTACACCTCTCATTTCATCAATATTTAATTCGATACTCTTTATTCCATCACTAGACCACAGAAACCAAACAAAACGATATCTACTCATATTCCATCAATATTTAGTTATATTCTATACTCATTATCCAGCAATAACTCGCACACAGAATACTATAATTTTGGGGGTCTCGGTAGCCTAGTTGGGAAAACCACCCGACTGGACTACCGACACTCTGACAACCCGTGTTCGATTCCCGCTGTGAGCAGTGTGAATTGTACTCCTAGTTGGAAAATAAAAATACCCCCACAGTCGACCCAGCCGTTGGCAGAAATGGGTACCAGGGTATTACCCTGGGAAGGTGAGGAATGTCGACTCGCATCGTGAGTTTCGATGCTTGAAGCGACACTATCCAGAAATCTCAGAACATTTCTAGATAGGCGGCCGAGCACATATGGGTGGAAACTCGCGTGCTAAGGCGCCGGTTCAAGTCTCGTACTTTACTTTTACTTTACCTTTATACTACAATATCGTCACCTTCTCTCATTCCATCAGTAGACTTATCTCATTCATTAAGCTTTCTCTATCAATCCAGTAACGCAAACAAACACATCGTCAGCATCTTCTCTCAATTCACCAGCATCTCATTCTATACTCTTTATCCCATCTAAAAACCTCCTCAACGCAATCAAACACACATCGTCAGCATCTTCTCTCAATTCACCAGCATCTCATTCTATACTCTTTATCCCATCTAAAAACCTCCTCAACGCAATCAAACACACATCGTCAGCATCTTCTCTCAATTCATCAGCATCACATTCTATACTCTTTATCCCATCTAAAAACCTCCTCAACGCAATCAAACACACATCGTCAGCATCTTCTCTCATTCCCATCGTGTTCCATGAATACCCCCTGTTCTCATCCAAACATAACTCCGGCATGCAAAAGTATTGATCTGAAGTTAGCTACCCTGCTGCAGGTTTTCATAAATTTAATTGGTTGGAATTAAACAGGGATTGTGAGATCGTGCACAAAGAGGAAGTAATTTAGCGCGCAGAGGAAAAAACAGGAGCTACGATGGACGTAATAAAATAATATGAAAAAAAGGGCACACAAATGTGAGGGCAGAAGATGAAACAAAATGTTTTTTTTTTTTTTAAATAATGCGGCAGAATTGAGGTCTCAAAAAGAGATAGCATAAAGACAGAAAATAAAATATCTAATAATATTAAAAGAAAATTAGCAGAAATAGCGACATACAAAAATAAAATAGCCGTCAGAAATAAATAATGGCTGGTATTAAAAACTAAAAGAGAGATATTCGCGTTGAAATGGAGTCGGACAGAGAGAGCCAAAACATAAAAGTGATGATTGAATACCGAGGGAGCGACGAATCTCGAACGAACAAAAGAATAAAGGGAAAAATACTTGAAATTAATCAAAGACAAGGAACAATTGAGAAATACAGTTACGAACGCGATTAATAAAAATGTAACAAATCAAAGAAATATTATCAATAACAGGGAATTAAATTTAAAGAAATAAAGTGGGAGGGAAACATTGCAGCCACGTTTTTTTGTCTGTGTTAATATGGGAATACAAGATCAGTTATCAAAGTATACAGCACTCTAGTAACAAATTGACCTATATTTTACTGAACATATCGCAACATACTCCATCTCTACAATAGCTTCGCGTGTATGTGGCAATCAAATTCAGATTTCACTTTTACAACACTTCATATATGAATCATCAAAACTTATACACACCAACAATCAATACAGCTTTCACTTTTACAGATATGAAAGTCATCAAAACTTATACACCATCTTTAGATTATCAATAGAAACACGACTTGAACAATATCATCATCATCATGTTCTCACTGGTACACGATCATCATCATCGTGCACCATGCCTGCTGGGGTACGTGATCATGTGTCTCCACAACTTTCGATCTCGATAATTATTTATCATTTCTGTTGTTGACCTTCTGCCATGCCATTCTCTTAAGCTGCCTGGTATCTTTTCTCTTTGCTTCCCTCTATTTCTTCGTCCTTCAACATTCCTAGATGTCACAATATATCCCTGCTGTTCCGTTCTCATTAAATGGCCCCAAAAAAAATGCTACAGCCTCCAGTGATTTGTCTTGTCTGTTGTCCTATTGTCCACGATTCACATCCACATGTTAAAACCTGTATAACAGTTCTATCAGAATTTGAATAATTTTATACTTCACATGTGTTGCTTCTCTTTCCCATGACTCAGGGTGGTCTTCTGGGCACCACGACAAACTCCACGACAAACTCCACCAACCTCCTCCATGCATCCCTATCTTCAATTATTCTTTGGGAATCTGCGGTGTCGAGACCTGTCCATTTCGCGATGATATTTTTACAAGAAAACTACAATTGTGTGATGTTAAAAAACAGGCAACACTTGTAAAACAAACTTTACAGCACTGCGAATTATCAAAACAGAGAGCACTACACTTTTATCACAGCTTTAACTACCAAAACAAACATCACTTTTATAACAGCTTCAAAACAAAGTGAATTATCAAAACAAAGATCACTTTTATAACAGCTTCACATCAAAGTGAATTATCAAAACAAACATCACTTTTATAACAGCTTCACAACAGAGTGAATTATCAAAACAAAGATCACTTTTACAACAGCTTCACGACAAAGTGAATTATCAAAACAAAGATCACTTTTATAACAGCTTCACAACAGAGTGAATTATCAAAACAAAGATCACTTTTATAACAGCTTCACAACAAAGTGAATTATCAAAACAAACATCACTTTTATAACAGCTTCACAACAAAGTGAATTATCAAAACAAAGATCACTTTTATAACAACTTCACAACAAAGTGAATTATCAAAACAAACATCACTTTTATAACAGCTTCACAACAGAGTGAATTATCAAAACAAATATGACTTTTCCAACAGCTTCACAACAGAGTGAGTTATCAAAACAAAGATCACTTTTACACCAGCTTCACAACAGAGTGAATTATCACAACAAATATGATTTTTACACCAGCTTCAGAACAGAGTGAATTATCAAAACAAACATCACTTTTATAACAGCTTCACAACAAAGTGAATTATCAAAACAAATATCACTTTTACAACAACTTCACAACAGAGTGAGTTATCATAACAAACATCACTTTTACACCAGCTTCACAACAAAGTGAATTATCAAAACAAATATGACTTTTCCAACAACTTCACAACAGAGTGAGTTATCATAACAAACATCACTTTTACACCAGCTTCACAACAAAGTGAATTATCAAAACAAATATCACTTTTACAACAACTTCACAACAGAGTGAATTATCATAACAAACATCACTTTTACACCAGCTTCACAACAGAGTGAATTATTCAACCAGACACTATTTATAGCAACCATCAATAGAGCTAAAGCTCTCAAAACCTGCGTCTTAACGCATACCCACACACCCACACATGCCAACAAACAGACAGACTGACCACAGCACACTTCCCACTCCTCCGCTAATCTTTCTTGAAGCTCTCAAATCCTACCCTAAGGAATTAATTATTGAAAATTTAATGTTTAAACGCCACAAAATCGCAAACTCTATAGCCGATTAGCGCTTATAATGCACCGAAATCAGATTTATATTTTTTATCATTTTTTGTGTGTTCATCTCACGATGAAGGCACGAAAGAGAAAAACGTCAAACGCATAGGAAACTCCAGAGTTTGCACGCTGACAACAATGGCTGTGGATACATAGTAGTGTTGCGTTCCTGCTTGTGGGCATAAAACATAAAACTGGCATTTTAGATAATGGCAAATTTCCTTCTAAAACCGAACTTTCCTCGACTTTCGTCTCCCTGTTTGTATCATTTTAAAAGATGTACGCTCAACACAATGAGAGGTTCTATCTCCCCTTTCCTTCCTACTCCTTGAAACCTTTTCAGACTATGTTTAGCACCTTATTTTGGGCCTTCTACTCAATCCGTCATATGGAATTCATGGGCCTTCTACTCAATCCGTCATATGGAATTCATGGGCCTTTTGCACAATCCGTTATATGGAATTCATTAACTAAGACCACGAAGCAGCGGGAAGCCAGACGCCTAAAATTATTAAATCGGGGGATTTTTTTTATCTCTCTCTCTCTCTCTCTCTCTCTCTCTTTTAATCATTCTCTTTTAAAAGCATACAATCTTGTCCGAACACAAAAATGAAAAAAAAAAAAAAATGAAATATTAAAAAAAAATTTGGCCTAAATTTGTCCAATCAAAAAAATTATTTTGGCAAATGCAGCGTTAATGCTATGGGTCATGTTTTAAAGGAAATTATCAGAATATCTGGGGAATGCATGATTTATTAGAGGCCTGGTTGGACTTTATAAAGTACATTGAGAGGGGAGTAGATACTGCAGCTGGGTAGGAAATGTATTAGACTTTGAAGATTAAATTAATATAGTAATATAAACCAAACATATAATATAAACCAAATGTATAATAAGTAATATAAACCAATATATATATATATATATATATATATATATATATATATATATATATATATATATATATATAAGCAATATAAACCAAAAAATATAATAAGTTATATGAACCAAATATATAATAAGAGCCGCGATAACTCGGTGGTTAGTGAACTGGACTACAAAGGACAAGAGGTATGGTTCGATCCCAACCGACGGCTTCCGGGTTCAACCAGCCTTTAATGGGTACCGGATTTTTTCTGGGAAAGTAAAGCGGCACGGGCGTAATACTGACCTCATTACCCCAAAAATCATGTGCTGAAGGTCTGTAAAATTTATGATCACTAACACCATATTACCTATACGCCACTTGGCGTGACGGGGGTACTTTACTTTTAAAAAAAATATATATAGAATAAGTTATATAAACCAAATATATAATAAATAATATAAATCAAATGTATAATAATTATATATAAACCAAATATATAATGAGTAATGCACACCAAATATATAATAATATAAACCAAATATATAATGAGTAATGTACAACAAATATATAGTAATATAAACCAAATATATAATGAGTAATGTACAACAAATATATAGTAATATAAACCAATTATATAATGAGTAATGTGTACCAAATATATAATAATAAAAACCAAATACATAATGAGTAATGTACACCAAATATATAATAATATAAACCAAATATATAATGAGTAATGTACACCAAATATATAATAATATAAACCAAATATAGTAGTTTTATTGATGATATGCTCTCTCACTGGAGGTTGCTGTTGTTGCAACTGCTGATTACAATATAAGGATGAATAGGTTGATAGTGATAACGATGACATGAAGGTAAACGGCGATGACAACAGCAGCTATATCGATTATTACGATAACAGTGATAATAATGATGATAACGGCGATGGCTATGATGACGATTATAAAGATGACCACGATGATGACGATGAGAACTACTATAACGATAATGATGACGCTAGCAATCATGATGGTGGCAATAATGAAGATGATGATGATGATTGAAAATGATAACGATAATTATGCTGAGGCCGACGATTTTTACATAACAATCTAGATGACAATGAAAATAACGCTAAACGACGATAGCGGTGATAATGAATCTATCTCCGTGGGTCTGCCTTGGGGATTAAGAAATAAGCTGTATAGTTTCATGAAATGAGAACTGTTATTTCATGAATTAAAACATGTACTTTTAATGAATTGTCCTATGCTGATCTGAAGTGAAAAGCACCGAGTGACATCGACATGTCTCTCCCATTCAAAATTAATGTACGAGCTATAGATTTCCTTCGAGAATATATACATCTGGTTTATCATCATTTTGAAACAATACTTGTTTACAGCAGAGGATGAATCGGAGTCCCCGAGAGTTTCAAGCTTAAGATATATAATTTTGTTATCCGTTCACAGTTGCTTGTTCTTATCTTATAGTGGCATTTTGTTCTAATGCCAATTTAGTCGCTTTTATAGATGAAGAAATTGTCCAGAACCTAGTGCATTTCACACATTCACAACATTGGTGTTTTAAAGGAGTGGTTTTTAATTAGTAACACTACGCGTGATAAGCAACATTGTTTAAGTAAAGTAAATATTTATCTTATTCTTCTTCTTCTTTCCTTCCTCATTTGCCTTTCAGCGTCGAGGGGAGATATAAGTTGCGGTCTTTTGCTTTTCTGTTCGCTTCTGCTGCTGTTAAGTTTCCTAGTGTTTCTAATATTCCATCAATCAAAATTTTTCGTGGTCGACTCTTAGGTCTGGTGTTCTCGCAATGCTTATTGAAGGCTTGTTGTGTTTTGTTTTGATCACTCGGCCTTGTCACGTGGCCACACCATTTTATCTGTTGTTTCTTTATATACTCTATGGCGTGGGCTATTCCTAGCTTTTTTCTCAGTTCTTCATTTATGATATTGTCTCTGAGGTTTTTTCCTGTCATTCGTCTAACACATGTCATCTCAGTAGAGGTTATTTTTCTTGCATCTTGTGTCCAGGCTTGGCATTGATAGCACGGCGTTGGTGATGAAGATTGTATACCCGTTTTGCCTTTAGAGTTATTTCCTTTTTGGACAACAGTGGTGATTGCTATTCAATGATTTGAAAAGCTTTGATGCATCTTGAGTCTATGTTGTTTGAGAATTGTCGTTTGTCACTAAACTTCCTAGGTATTTGTATTCCTCTACTTCTTTTAGTTGTCTGCCTTCTATAGTTATGTTGATGTTCTGTTTCTCTTTTGCGACATTCATAATTTCTGTTTTGTTGAAGTTGATTTTCATGTTGTACTTTGTGCCTGTGCTGTTGAGTTTATTTAAGTGTTCTTGTGGGGCTTCTGTTTGTCCATGTATGAGTGCCTGATCGTCTGCAAATAGAAGCTCGTTGATCTCCTCTGTCTCTGATGGGTTGGCTAGCTTGCATATATAGCCCATGAATGTAATAAACAGTAGGGGGGAATAGAACGTACCACTGTCTTACACCTGATCTAACTTCGAAGTGGTCCGTGTAGCCTGCTGCTGTTCTGACCCTGCAGCTGCTGTTGATGTAGGGACTTTTAATGATATAAATATTTATGTGCGAATGATATTTTATTTTTTATTTCGTCAAGAAAAAATAAAAGATTACGGGAGAGGAGGGGGGGGGGAGGGGGGGGAAAGGTTCAGTTTGTAACAAAAAGGTCTTCATCTTTAAAGATAAAACAACTTCTCATCATCATCATCATCATCATCATCATCATCATCATCAAGTACCGGGCCTACTGGCGTAGATGATCATGTCTCTCCACAACTTTCGATCTGACAGTCATTTATCATTTCTGTTGTTGACCTTCTGCCAAGCCATTCTCTTAAAAGCTGTCTGGTATTTTTTTTCTCTTTGCTTCCTCTATCTCTTCGTCCCTCAATTTTTCAGTTGTTAAATATATTCCAGTTGTTCTCTTCTCATTACATGGCCAAAAAAATGATGATTGTTTCTTCCTAATATTGGAAATTAGCTCTCTTTTTACTTTGACCTCTTTCTGAACAGTTTCATTACTCTTCTTAGCTGTCCATGGTATTCTCAACATTCTTTTGTAAAACCACATTTCTACAGACTCAAGTGATTTTCTTGTCTGTTGTCCTATTGTCCATGACATGATTCACATCCATATGTTAAGACTGGCTCTACATAAAAAACAACCACATTCTAACCACGTTAAATTAATAATAGAAGTATGCGTATTTTATCTTCCTGGAAAGACACAAATAAGTAAACAAACTAAAGTATCAGAGACAAACACAGCGCTTCTTACATCAGTTGTGAACGCTTCCAAGCCAAATATTTCATAAAAAATGTGCACGTGACGAAGAGTCATCAGAAACAACAACTGCTGTCGTAGGTGATCATGTCTCTCCACAACTGTATATATCTGCTGTTGTTATCTTACTATCTAAGTATTTTCTTCAATGTTTCTCCATGTTACCTCAGTGTATTCGAATGGTTCCCTCAATCAGTATATTCGAACGGTTCCATCAATCAGTATATTCGAACGGTTTCATCAATCAGTATATTCGAACGGTTCCATCAATCAGTATATTCGAACGGTTCCATCAATCAGTTTATTCGAACGGTTCCATCAATCAGTATATTCGAACGGTTCCATCAATCAGTATATTCGAACGGTTCCTTCAATCAGTATATTCGAACGGCTCCCTCAATCAGTATATTCGAACGGTTCCCTTAATCAGTATATTCGAACGGTTCCCTCAATCAGTATATTCGAACGGCTCCCTCAATCAGTATATTCGAACGGTTCCCTCAATCAGTATATTCGAACGGCTCCCTCAATCAGTATATTCGAACGGTTCCCTCAATCAGTATATTCGAACGGTTCCCTCAATCAGTATATTCGAACGGTTCCCTCAATCAGTATATTCGAACGGTTCCCTCAATCAGTATATTCGAACGGTTCCCTCAATCAGTATATTCGAACGGTTCCCTCAATCAGTATATTCGAACGGCCTCACCTTCATTACATGACCATAAACAGACAAATGCTTCCTACCGATGTTTAGAAATACTTTTTATCTCAGATTTGTTCTCTGAATTAAGAAAGTCTTTATTACCCTTTCTAGTGGTCCAAGGCACCGTTAAAGAAATTTTTATTTGGTTTACGTTCACCAATTTGGGTTTTCCTTCCATCTTTGATTTGTTTGTTATCCTTCTCAAGCGCCTCATATCACAACCTATGAAATGAGGTACTTAAGAAGTAAGCAACACAAAGGTAGATGGAATATCCTTTGTAAAAATCAGAGAACGTTTCCGAACTAAACCGTGCCTGGAATATAAATACAAGTAAAGTAAAGTAGATGTTCTCTCCCTGCCTTGCTAGTCCTATGGGGGAATATAGTGTTAGCGACCATATTTTCCTATGACCACGGCACATTTTTGGGTGATGGTCGGGTATCACGCCAGACCGCGTTTACTTCCCAGAAAAATCTCTGGTACCAATTTTTAGAGGCTGGGTAAACCCCGGAGCCTTGTCAGTCCGAAAAAAATCCTCCACTGCTGGGGATCGAACCTGGACCCTTCTGGTCAGGAAGCGAGCAGACGAACCACCCACTGAGGCTCCATAAATAGAAACAACAAATGCAATGGTACATTGAAATGACACTGGGTCAGAACGAAATCAGACCAAACAACATCAAAAGCTTTCTGCCTCAAACATCAGGACAGAGAACAAGGGAAGACCAAGAAAAAGATGGATAGAGGAAATAAAAGACATATGCAAGAACCAATACATTTCTATCGTAATAGCGTTCAGATAAGCCCACGAATGACAATACATCTAAGAGGGAAGTAACCAAAAGAGCAAACAACACAACATACACCAGATGATATTATATACGTACATTCCTACTTTCTCCGGAGGCGACTCAAGGTAATAGTAGATGAGCAATACAAAGTTTTCTGGTTTACCAGTGTCTACGTCTTTAAGACACACATACACCAGATGATATTATATACGTACATTCCTACTTTCTCCGGAGGCGACTCAAGGTAATAGTAGATGAGCAATACAAAGTTTTCTGGTTTACCAGTGTCTACGTCTTTAAGACACACATACACCAGATGATATTATATACGTACATTCCTACTTTCTCCGGAGGCGACTCAAGGTAATAGTAGATGAGCAATACAAAGTTTTCTGGTTTACCAGTGTCTACGTCTTTAAGACACACATACACCAGATGATATTATATACGTACATTCCTACTTTCTCCGGAGGCGACTCAAGGTAATAGTAGATGAGCAATACAAAGTTTTCTGGTTTACCAGTGTCTACGTCTTTAAGACACACATTTAAGGTCGCCTACAAACTACTGCACAATGAGGAGAGTGGTAGTCAGACGAACCCAGAAGAAGAGAAAAGGAAACCATTTTATTGCTGCACTTGCAGCAAGACCTTATACTAGATCAGCATTTCAATGCATTCTCCTGCTCAAGCATAACAATCCAAACTCAATCAATTTTCCCAGAAAGTAATTATTATAAAATACTTGGAATTAACTATTTTTTTAATCAAGAAAAACTTGCAGCAGTCATGGCTGCACAGACAGTTTAATTGTTCACAATTTTTAATGGGTTATTTCTTAACCTGACAAGAAGCTGCTAATTTGATGAAATGGAGATCTTTTAGTGTAGTATTTGTTATCTGCAAGACTCTGGGGAATTTTTAATTTTCCAAATCAGAATTTAAACATTTTAATGTTTAAAATGTTTTGTTAATTCCTAATTGAAGGTTCCCACACTGTGGAAAGTCAATTAAAACTACGTTCACATAATAATGGTTCACAAACTCGATGAGTTTTCGTATTTGAATAGTAATAGTTCATGAATTCTAAGTTGTTCTGGGAGGTCTAGTGGTTCACTGACTAGGATATTCACATTTGCAGTCTCCAAAACTCGGGTTTTATCTATTTATGTACATACATATAAACTAGAGGACAAAGTCGGTTCCACAAATTAACCACCGAATCCTGTTAGGTTTGTTATAAGGTCGAAAAATGTGGTTCTGGAACCTGTTTGGTATACTATCTTATCCATAAAGAAATTGATTCACTTTGGTCCTTCGTCTATTCATAAATGACTAGACTACGTTTTTGCTAGAATCTGACATCTTAATTAGCTGATGTGTTGATGGATTCTGATTGGTCTATTGTCAAGTCTATTCATTAATTTCTGGATTCTGATTGGTCAGATATTTCCGGCTTAAAAAAAAAATAATAACCCTTATACCTTGCAAAGTTAAAAGGTCTGAAATGTGAAATGCTTACATTAAGGAATTGGAAGTTAAATCAGCGATATGACTTTTTGGGGGATACGCGCATCCAGGAATACACGTGTTTGATGATTTGATATGTACTGATTTTATTGATTAATCAAGAGTATTTATAATATGTTTGACTCATGCTGCTTGCAGCACTTTCAAATACAAAATCAAGTACACGAATGCATGTCTCACTATTTTTGTGAAAGTTAAAATAGTTTTATAAAAGCGCAAGGTCACGAGCAAGTAGAGCAAGGTCAAACGACAAATTCAGGACCTGTGTTAAAGAAAGAATAGCGACAACAACGACGTGGAATTGCAAGAAGCATGTCCTAATGAGAGCCAGCATAATTTTTCTGCAGGGAGAATACAAATACACTAAACCCACTTGTGGCAAATAAAATCTCCAGCTAAGAAACTTGCGCATGCGTATTCAGTTCCTGCAGAAAGGAGAGATGCGATTGGAGGAGGGAGAAAACGACCTGACTGAGCTTTCAAACTGCTCACTCTACGGCCCATAATGCCTCAGGGAAATGCATGTTCAGATTATGCACGGAATGTTCATGCATGTGCAAGCGGACGCTGTGAGTTAAATATGGTCATTTATTTTTCATCCTCATATTTTTTCCCCTTCTTTTCCTTTATATATGCTCATGAATAAACAGTGAAGAATGACTGAGAAAGGTAGATAAATTATGGCTTTGAATAGCATTACGTCAGTATATATACCCTCGAGGCAGCCTCGAGAAATGAGAATGATAATTTCTATTTTGTTTCTAGTTTGCATCGTTGCTTGTCTGTTTATTCTAACAGTCTTATCGTCAGTCGTTGCTTTGGTTCCTTCTTCCTCTCCAAGTAAAGGAAAATTTGTTTACATTTGTATTCAGTTTTGCGTTTGCCAATTCTCATGCAAAGTGTATCACTTGGCATTTGCTGACACATCCACGGCTCTTCCAATAAATTTATTGCAGATCATTTGTATTCACAAAGGACACATATAAATATTATCATCCCTTTCATCTCTAGGAGAAACGTCATATTATAAATCTATGAAAGTTGTCATGGATGTCTAAATTCACAAATACATTCATCACTTTATGAAATCACTCATTATTTCATACATGAATTAACTTATCAATAAACAGGATAAATGTGAAGGACTTAGGTTAGTAGAGATAAAGTTGTATAGGAAAGAGGTACTTAGCTTTATCTATTCTATTCTATTCTATTCTATTCTATTCTATTCTATTCTATTCTATTCTATTCTATTCTATTCTATTCTATTCTATTCTATTCTATTCTATCATATCCTGCCCTGCCCTGTCCTGTCCCTGTAATGTCCTGCCCTACCTTATTCTATTCTATTCTATTCTATTCTATTCTATTCTATTCTATTCTATTCTATTCTATTCTATTCTATTCTATTCTATTCTATTCTATTCTATTCTATTCTATTCTATTCTATTCTATTCTATTCTATTCTATTCTATTCTATTCATGGAACCAGTTTCTTTGCAGTCAAGAATTTTCTGTTTCCGCTCCACCACTTGTCACAGCATTTCCCAAAATGCATCGGGGTAATTTCTGTTGAAATGGTCGCTCCGTGCACGTCCTACTCAACAGCACAGACGACGATTCTAAACCTCCTTTGCCTCCTCTTTCACATGCGTGGCAGGTAACAGTGAATCCTTTTATTTTCTCACTGTAACCACACGGACAATAACCATCAAACTAGGCCATACAACTTGTAGGTAAATTAGAAAGTTAAAAAGAAAGAAAAAAACAGAAAGGACGAGTTTTCTACCTTTTTGCTATTTCTCTCCAAGGATGATCAACAGCACATAGGCTGAAACTGGTCAAGAAATATAGCTCCTAACTGACTCCACTGAAAACAATCAACTATAAATGGTATAGATTCTACCTCCACTTCATGTGGTAGACTAACCGGGTAAACCAAGAGAGCAGGTACTGAAGAGGTAGGAAAACATAATACCTGCAAATAATATTACTCAAACCGGATGCACTTGGCCGAAAGCTGAAGATGTATCAGCCTGCAAACCTCAGACACAAGGCACATTAAAATCAGCTCAAAGACGGCCCATGACGTAGAGTATATGTGTGACTAACAAGAAATTAGAAGAAACTGAGCTCCACAATTCAGCAATAGTGCCAAGCAAAGGTGAAACATTCAACCACATCAAGCCTAGCACACTAACCACTGACTCTCCATATCCACACATCCATATCCACATCCAATAACTATATTCACATCTGGTCAGCTACGATGCAGCCAAATCCATCATCAAAGGCCAGTTTCATGAAAAATGGAAGCAAGAACACCCAAAGTATGACGAGAGGGATGGATACCACTATCCAGGAGGGATCAAGTCATCATACTTCGCCTACGCACTGGCCACAATAGAATGAGAAACCACATGTTCACCAAACTCAAAATTGGTACTACCACGCTGGATAACATGACAACAAAACATGTTCTACAGGACTGCCCCCAGTACACAGACCTGAGAAGAGCAATGTGGACCAAACCCACCTCCATGGAAGAGAAACTATACGGGGCAATCGAATCACTTAAACAGATAGCTGCCTTGGTGAGAGAGTCAGGAATCCTACTCTGACAGAGTCATGATCGCAGTAGAAGAAGACATCTATTCTCTAATCCATACCTCAAATCCAAGTATTACGTCTCTGTGCACGTATCCTCTAACTCGGACATTCAGCCCAAGTATCTAATTAATCTTTATTTATCTCTACGCCTATTTTGTATTTTATCTTACTATCTCGTCTATAGACCCATGACTATACAAAGAATTAACGACAGCGGTTTTCCGTTACTTTTCGTAGGTTAACTCCGCTAGCTTTTGAGAGAAAAAAGTCCAATTCGCAGTGGATGTAGTTGTTTTATTAGCGTGTTTTTCATTAGCCAATTGCTCTCCCGATTTTGCTTGTGGGGTACTGTCAACTGCATAGAGTAGCAGGTAAAGTGCCAGATCTGTCCTGATCACTTTTTTGGCCAGATTATGAAAAGGAAACAATTGGAAATTACTTATAGTAGGAAACATCGAGTGCAGAAGAGAGAGAGGAGAACATAGAGCAAAGAAGAAACAAGACAGTGTGGCTTGTTGGGAAATCAACATAGAACTGATGAATTGTTAGGAAGTCAACATAGAACTGATAAATTGTTAGGAAGTTAACATAGAACTGATAAATTGTTAGGAAGTCAACATAGAACTGATAAATTGTTAGGAAGTCAACATAGAACTGATAAATTTTTAGGAAGTCAACATAGAACTTACAAATTGTTAGAAAATCAACATAGAACTGATAAATTTTTAGGAAGTTAACATAGAACTGATAAATTGCTTGGAAGTCAACATAGAACTGATAAATTGTTAGGAAGTCAACATAGAACTGATAAATTGTTAGGAAGTCAACATAGAACTTACAAATTGTTAGGAAATCAACATAGAACTGATAAATTGTTAGGAAATCAACATAGAACTGATAAACTGTTAGGAAGTCAACGCAGAACTGATAAATTGTTAGGAAATCAACATAGAACTGATACATTGTTAGGAAATCAACATAGAACTGATAAAAAGCTTTTGGGATAGAAAGTTATGGAGAGGCCTTATCACCTACGCCAACAGGCGAAGTACTGGATAACGCTCAACTAATTATAAAGCATGCATTCTCTTTCCTTCTTATCAGCGTTCATCTAGTAAGTGGTCACATATAACTTGTGTTACTAACTAACGTCGAGGCCTCTGGGACCCATACAGACGTCATCGGTATTGGTAGATTTTTAAAAATAATTTTCTGCCCGGACGGGGGGGGGGGAAGTTTTGTCCGGCTCTTTCCGACTCTTAACTGCCGAGCGTTCTTTAACGTGTGCAAGTGCAGACGAGACCGGGTTTTTAAAAATTATTTTGCCGTTATCCGAGATGGCAAAACAGGATGTCACTATAATGAGACCAGGGGATGATGAAGCCACAAAGAAACCATGGATTACAAATTTTAAAATTCCCAACACTTATGGTGGGATTCAAACCTCGGACTTTCCTTTCCAGAGGCCAAAGTTTTACCTCTAGACCAGCCAGTAACCTTAGCATGCCTTCAGTTGTTGTTTGTCTGTCTGAAAGTCTGCATTCTATCTCACGTATTCATCCATCAATCGAATTATTGTTCCATTTGCTTATCTACTGTCCAATCTATTCATCCATCAATCGAATTATTGTTATCCTATTTGCTTATCTACTGTCCAATCTATTCATCCATCAATCGAATTATTGTTATCCTATTTGCTTATCTACTGTCCAATCTATTCATCCATCAATCGAATTATTGTTCCATTTGCTTATCTACTGTCCAATCTATTCATCCATCAATCGAATTATTGTTATCCTATTTGCTTATCTACTGTCCAATCTATTCATCCATCAATCGAATTATTGTTCTTCTATTTGCTTATCTACTGTCCAATCTATTCATCCATCAATCGAATTATTGTTCTTCTATTTGCTTATCTACTGTCCAATCTATTCATCCATCAATCGAATTATTGTTCTCCTATTTGCTTATCTACTGTCCAATCTATTCATCCATCAATCGAATTATTGTTCTATTTGCTTATCTACTGTCCAATCTATTCATCCATCAATCGAATTATTCTTCTCCTATGTGCTTATCAAAGTTGAACGCATTCGAAAATAAATGTCTAAGGAAAATACTTGGTATAGCGTGGAACGAATTCAAAACAAACGAGGAAATTAGAGAAATCGCCAATCAACCACTAATATCTTCAGTAATAAAGAAAAGACAATGGTCATATGTTGGACATGTGATGAGAAGAGATAATAACCGAATAGCAAAGCAAGCCCTCATGTGGGAAATAGCTGGTAAGAGGAAAAGAGGAAGACCCAGACAGACACTGAGAAGAAAATTGATGAGAGAGGCAAGAGCAGCAGGAATCAGCTCCCTCAATGAGATAGAGCTGCTTGCACAGAACAGAGACAAATGGTGAGATTTGATAAAATATCTTTAAAAGAATTGAAAACTGCTAGAACAAAAATTCAGATAAGAGAGGGAGTATCTTGGTCTACGCCCTATGGGCCGGCTACGGCTCGAAAAGTTAATAGATAGATAGATTTTCTTATCTACTGTCCAAACTATTCATCCATCAATCGAATTATTGTTCTCCTATTTGCTTGTCTAGTGTCCAATCTATTCATTCATCAATCGAATTATTTTTCGTCTATTTGCTTATCTACTGCCCAATCTATTCATCCACTCATCATGAAACCCGTACACACACATACATCGCCTCCAGCTTTCAAATCCCACATTCCACCCCTCCATCACTCTACCCAAATCTCCTGCATGCATATCTTATCTACCTCCTCAACTATCCATCCCTCTGATTATATGTATGTCTATTAGCATCCTCTTCTCCCTTGCCCTCTGCCACGTCTTTCACAAGTGACCCTCGCATTCATCTCGGCAAGTGAGTTGTCCTTGAGATGACACTCCACGACATCCTCTAAATCAACAGGCTCGTTCCTCTGCAAGTCTCCAATAGACACGTCCTGTTTTAAGTGCGATCCAAACTAAACTCAAAACATGGGTGCAGCATTAATTATGTATTTGTTTCGCAACATGCGCACAGCGATGGAAGAATCGAGTTCTGCCTTTTTTCTTCTATTTTTTTTTTAAAGCTAACTCTACATTCGATTTTCAAATGCCTAAAACGACATAATGAAAATATATGGTAAAATCTGTTTGGAAGCTGCTGTATTTGAATCGTAGAACGAACATAGAGTAAAAACTAGATTACGTTTCAGGATTTTTAATTAGCCGGAGCGCATGCGTATTAGAGACATTACAGTGTATTGGACGGAATCAATCCGCGGCTATAATGGACAGGGCTAAAACGATAACGTGTAAATAATGTAACTGGAACAGTGGAGAAAAGATGGGCGCATGGGCGGCACAGATTTGTGATTAAGTGGGAGAAAACAACATTCTCTGGTTTTTCTTCGCCGCTCGACAGCTCAAGAAGAAATAGAGATTGTTCTTATTCTCGCTCAAGAAGGGCGTTTCGTTTCGTCTGCATCGCTCTTTACAATGACCTGCGACGTTTTCATCATCCGGTTCCACATGTCTAACTTCTCACATATTTTGCGGAAAAGTGGTGGAGGTGGGGGAAGAATGTATCTCTCCCTCTTCAAATTCTCTATTTCATCCTCTGCTTCGTTCGCTCGACAATTACTTCATTGTTTGTGTTTTTTTTTTAAATCATGAAATTGGCATAATTACATATTTCACCTTTCTTCTCAAAGCAGACTCTATAGTGGATGAAACCCACGCCAAAATAGATGGAACCAACATCAGACTTTACAGTAAATGGCAACCGTGTCAAACTTTCCAGAAAATGGGACCAATACCAGACTCTATAGTAAAAGGAACCCACGTCAGACTCTACATTGGAAGGAACCTACGTCAGACTACAGTAGAAGGAACCCACATAAGACTCTTCAGTTGAAGGAACCTACGTCAGATTCTACAGTTGAAGGAACCTACTTCAGATTCTACAGTTGAAGGAACCTACGTCAGATTCTACAGTTGAAGGAACCTACGTCATACTCTACAGTAGAAGGAACCCACGTCAGACTCTACAGTAGAAGGAACCCACGTCAGACTCTACAGCAAAAGGATCCCACGTCAGACTCTCCAGTAGAAGGAACCTGCGTCAGACCCTACAGTAGAAGGAACCCATGTCAGACTCTACAGTAGAAGGAACCCACGTCAGCCTCTACAGTAGAAGGAACCCATGTCAGACTCTACAGTAGAAGGAACCCATGTAAAACTCTACAGTAGAAGGAACCCACGTCAGACTCTACAGTAGAAGGAACCCATGTCAGACTCTACAGTAGAAGGAACCCATGTCAGACTCTACAGTAGAAGGAACCCACGTCAGACTCTACAGTAGAAGGAACCCACGTCAGACTCTCCAGAAGAAGGAACCTGCGTCAGACCCTACAGTAGAAGGAACCCATGTTATACTCTACAGTAGAAGGAACCCATGTCAGACTCTACAGTAGAAGGAACCCACGTCAGACTCTACAGTAGAAGGAACCCATGTCAGACTCTACAGTAGAAGGAACCCATGTCAGACTCTACAGTAGAAGGAACCCATGTCAGACTCTACAGTAGAAGGAACCCACGTCAGACTCTACAGTAGAAGGATCCCATGTCAGACTCTACAGTAGAAGGAACCCATGTCAGACTCTACAGTAGAAGGAACCCACGTCAGACTCTACAGTAGAAGGTCTACAGTAGAAGGAACCCATGTCAGACTCTACAGTAGAAGGAACCCATATCAGACTCTACAGTAGAAGGAACCCACGTCAGACTCTACATTAGAAGGAACCCATGTCAGACTCTACAGTAGAAGGGACCCACGTCAGACTCTACAGCAAAAGGATCCCACGTCAGACTCTACAGTAGAAGGAACCTGCGTCAGACCCTACAGTAGAAGGAACCCATGTCAGACTCTACAGTAGAAGAAATCTACGTCAGACTCTACAGTGAAATGAACACACGTCAGATTCTACAGTAGAAGGAACCCACGTCAGACTCTACAGTGAAATGAACCTACCTCAGATTTTACAGTAGAAGGAACCCACGTCAGACACTACAGTAGAAGGAATCTACGTCAGACTCTATAGTAGAAGGAACTTACGTCAGACACTACAGTAGAAGGAACCTACGTCAGACTATACAGTAGAAGGAACCCGCGTCCAACCTTTTCGACATGTTTTGGCTGTTCGGCTGGTGAAGCCCCTAAATATGAAGTACGAAATAAAAATAAAACAGAAACAAAATAAGAATTAAAGATAACCAGATACATAAGATATTAAACAAATAGAACACTGCAAGAAAACAAATAAAATGTAATGAAAGCAGAGAAGGGGGTGTCAAGACGCCCACCAGTAAACAGATCCGAGTCAGCGACTCACAGCTGAATGTGTGCGTCAGAGTCAGCAAACAACAGAACTGATGAAGAGCCTACTCCACTTTCCAGTGGTGCTTCGGGTAACAGACTAAACCGTATGGTCAAGCGTTTAGATATCGAAAATGGGAAGGAAATCTGGTACAGGAAAATGCCAGGCTGAAGTCGGATGTGTTGGAGCGGAAGGTGCTAATGTTTCGGCTTGCTATAAACAGCAATAGAGGACATCTAAACAATGTAATGTCACTTCAAGGGCGAAAGACGAAGAGGAGTAGTCGCAGGGCGAACACGGGGGATAATAACTACGGAGCATGCAGCAGAATTATGTCAGGAACTAGCATTCTATACTGTAAAAACATAACATAATACAATCTACAGTTGATGATCTACAGTTGATGGTCTACAGTTGATGGTCTACAGTTGATGATCTACAGTCGGTAGCCTTCAAATTGATAAATCTTTCTTTCTTTCTCTCTCTCTCTCTCTCTCTCTCTCTCTCTATATATATATATATATATATATATATATATATATCTATGTATCTCTCTTCCTCTCTTTCTTTCCTTCTTTCTTTCTTTCTTTTTCTTTCTTCGTTTGTATTTCGGCGCCGAGGTTAGATATGGCTCGCTGTTTCTTGCTGTTCTATTGCCCACTTCTGATGTTATTATACTTCCCAGTGTTTCTAGTATTCCGTGTATCCACCTTTTTCGTGGTCTTTAAGTGAATAAACATAACATTGTTAGTTACGAAAAGAATGTAGTTTAAAAAAAAAAAAAACACATAAGAAAATAAGAGAACAGTAATTTTTATGAAATTAAATAGCAAATAAAAAAAGATGGTGAAGATAAAGAAGACGAGAAACGATGAAAAAAAAATAAGAAGAACAATACGCAAGGAAAGAAAATAAAGTGGACATAAAGATATGATGAAAGAAGGCGATCAAAAACATTATGATGACGATTATAGATGTTCAAAATACACAAAGAAGGTAATACTATACGAGAAAACAAATTAAAGAAAAAGTAATAATGAACACGGATAAATGTAAGAAAAATAAAATACTAATAGAAAATAGAGTACCACAAAAATGATTACAATCTAAAACAAATGAACAATTCAGAAAAACAATACAATGAAGAACATTTAAGTGAAATCACTCAAACAAACACGTGGTATGGGGAGAAAAAAACAACAATTTAAACAATAAATAGAAAAAGAGATGGAAGATAACAGGAAATAGATGGTCAAAAAAGAAGTGGTTTTTAAATCCGTTCAATGTCTCTTTTTCCCCCCAACTACATGGACAATGTAAATGACGCACACAGTTGCTCATGTTCAAAGTATTTGTCTCGTAGCAGAAAATGCAAACACGCTGGGAATTATAAAAAAGAGAAATTAGTTTGAAGCAGAACAACGCAGGACTGTATCTTCCATTCTTCTCTTTCCGAAACAAAACAAAATCAGTGGCATTCACGGCAGTTTAAATTAATGGATGCTGTGTCAAAATTGCCAGTTCAAATGGTGAGAGATTGCGCGCTTAATTATTTATTTGTCTCACACGGTTGTAGGACTCCCAGTAGGGAGCTGTTTAGCTCTGTGTTTAATGAAAACGGTATCTGACTCTCATTTGTGAAAGAGGAAAAGTGTGTGAGTGATAGTTTTCAAAGAATGGGGTGGGAGAAGGATGGTTTGTGAGTTGGGGGGGGGGGGGGGTGAAAGGACAAATGAACTTAAATTGAACAATTAATGGTACGTGAATATTTATGTTCCCTACCAGGCATGTTCGTAAGAGGCGACTAAGGAGGGTTGGGCATGGGACTGGCTATCATGTACTGTAAATAAATACGCCGAAAACAACTTCACACACATGGACAAGTCAAAGAAAAGAATAAAAGTAAATCCGTCATCAAGGAAAGTGAGACAAAGAGGAAGACCAAGGAATTCTTGGAAAAGATAGATGGAAGCAGAGATGAAGATGATGGGGAAGACATGGAATGATTTTAAAAGAATGGTAATAAACAGAACGGCTTGGAAAATGTTTGTTGAAAACATATGCTCCACAGGGAGCTGAAAGGTAGAAGAGAGAGAGAGAGAGAGAATCTTTATGTAACAGTATCCGTGAAGACTCAGTATCGAAAGTAGGCTACCGTTGAGAGATGCCTCACCCTGTCTCATGCTTTACTGATACAAGCTGTCTAATCCACGTCTTAATACTGTCTGTTCATGCATACATGATGTCTGTCCAAGTCTTATTGATGTCAATCGTCAACTTAAAGCTTTCAATCCACGTCTTAATGCTTTCAATCCACGTCTTAACGCTGTCTGTACACGTATAAATGTTATCTGTCCACGTCTTAATACTACCGGCCCATACCTTATTGCTGTCAAGCGTCACCTTAAAGCTTTCAATCCACGTCTTAACGCTGTCTGTCCACGTCTTAATACTACCTGCCCATACCTTAATGCTGTCAAGCTAAGTCTTAAAGCTGTCTGTCCAAGTATAAATGATCTGTCCATGTCTTAATGCTATCAAGCCATGTCTTAATGATGTCTCTCAACATCTTAATACTTTCAATTCCTGCCTTAATGTAGTAATATCGACTTATCTTTTTTCAGATTAATATCTTTAGACTGGGAACTGCTACTAAACATTTTATAATAGAGAGTGTATACATCTTCATAATTATTACACATACATCACATTACATCGTACTAACAATGTCGTGATATGGATCCATGCAATCACTATGACTGCACTGACTATGACATTTCGTTTATACAAGTTTATTTGATCATCGGTTGTACAAGTAAGAGTATAGTGGAGTACCACTACAATTATAAATTTAAATTCTAAAATTAATGCTCTTGATCTGGATGCGCTCAAGAGGTTAACACCGATGGATATTGAGGCATCTCTTAATACATACTATATGTGACATTTCTAATTCTATCTTTCACTCTATCTATAACAAAACCACTATTCGTCTTGTTTTATTTAGACTTGCTATTCTATATCTATGCCTAATTTATTCAAAGCTAACCTTAATCTATTTACTGTTGTTCTCTGGAGCACAAAACTTCTGAATATAACCTGAAATACTTCTCAAAGAAACTATATCTGGTCTAACTTGATATTCACTAGGTGATTTATTCTCCCTCCCTTCCTCCCTCCCTCCCTCCTTCCCTCCATCCCTCACTCCCTCCCTCCCTCCATCCATCCATCCATCCATCCATCCATCCATCCGTCTATATAACTTATATCTATACTGATGTTTTTGGATGAATCTATAAATCATTCTTGGTGTTTCTCTCCTTCTGTGTTTTTGGATCTTTTTTTGCTGTTCCTCGATATACTTCCAAATTCCGCTAAGGCGTGAGGTTAAATATATCTGTCTCATTTGCATAATTTATTGGCTTATGAGCTGTCTAGAGAACTCTCCTCCAATGGTTGAATGCGTAGTTCAAATTTAGAGGACTATTTGTGTCAAATTTTGCAAAACAACTCCATTTTGACATTTTAGTTTACCTCTGAGTTTTAAAAATAAAGCTAACCCTAAGAATGGCGTCTCTCTCATAAACTTGATGCGCCCCGAGTTTTTTTATCAACCTAATTTCTGGACAAGTGACGGTCAAGTCAAGTTTACATCTATTCCTCCAACTTTTCCAATAACTGCTAAAATAGTCCATTCCCAAAACTTGCTAAAGTTAATTCTGTGACTTCTTTATATCTCTGTTACTGTATTACCTACTGAGTTTGGGTAACTACTAAGCTATCCGACCAAAGCTATGTCTGTATGTCCCATTATGTGTTTTATTCTATCCTAATCTATATCTACTATTACATTAATGCTGTGAATCCACGTCTTAATGTTTTAAATTCATGCCTTAATGCTGTCCGTCAACGTCTCAACTATGTCTGTCCACGTTTTAACGCTTTCAATTACTGTCTAAATGTTGTCTGTGCACTTTAGTCATTGTCTGCTGTGCCTCATATAAAGCAATGTTGTGTGTTCACATCTTGTTGTTCAGACATTGTGACCCTGTTAGCTAGATCTCAACTTCCTCACTAACATTGTATTGAACAATCTTTGGACCAACGTATCTTTTTCCTTTACTTCGACAAACACAGATCCACGTCACTTCTTCGGATGATGGAAATGGGAGTTAAGTTGGGCACAGCCAGAAATGAGACACTTAGTGGCCGTGTAAGAAGACTTATCAACCAACATAGAACTGGAGTCGTCAGTCGCTGGACACTGAGGGAATTGCTGAGGAGGGGATCTGAGCACCTATGGACATGTTCGGAGTGCAATGATGATGACCCGCAAATAACTCAATAACTCAATCTTTTTCATTTGTCAAGTACAGACCACAACTTCACGGTATATGGACAATCTAAACCATCCTCCAAAAACAAAGATCACATGTTTAAGACGGTAGTGGCATCTGTGTACGTCTGCCAAACAGGGGCACTCATTACTGATCTTGAAAGAAGAATACAGGTTCTGGAAATGAGATAGTACTGAAAGATCTTGTTCAGGTCGTACACAGATCTTATCTACAATGAAGAAGTGTGAAACCAAATTCGACTATCTACATAATAAACTAAAGATTTACTGTCTACGGTTAACATAATGACAATTTAAATATTATGGACATGTTACAAGATCTATATGCTTTGATAATACCATTTCGCAGGGCACATTACCAGGTGAAAGAAGACCAAGCGGGCAGAGTGTGCGGCCAAGAGTAAACAACAAAACATCGACAGGGTTAAACTTCATCTCATCTCATAAAGCAGCTCTTAATTTTGAAGGTTGGGGATAGTTGTGTAGGTTGGGGATAATTGTGAAGGTTGGGGATAATTGTGAAGGTTGGGGATAATTGTGAAGGTTGGGGATAATTGTGAAGGTTGGGGGTAATTGTGAAGGTTGGGGTAATTGTGAAGGTTGGGGATAATTGTGACGGTAGGGGATAATTGTGAAGGTTGGGGATAATTGTGAAGGTTGGGGGTAATTGAGAAGGTTGGGGATAATTGTGAAGGTTGGGGATAATTGTGAAGGTTGGGGATAGTTGTGAAGGTAGGGGATAATTGTGAAGGTTGGTGATTATTGCGAAGGATGGAGGTAATTGTGAAGGTTGGGGGTAATTGTGAGGATGTCAAAAGTACCTTAACGATCGCCAAGAACTGACGATGATGGTGATGATGATGGTGACGATGATGGTGATGATGATGACATTGATAACGAATAAGTTATTGAGATATTAGCAGGTCATCATCATGCCATTCCGAACATGTCCATGGGTGATCAGATCCCTTCCTCAGGAAGTCCCGCAGTGTCCAGCGACTGATGACTCCAGTTCTGTGTTGGTTGATAGGTCCTGTTACGCGCCCACTAATTTTCTCGTTTCTGGCGGTGCCCATCTTAACTCCCATCTCTCTAAATCGAAGGAGTAACGTGGACGCATGGTTCTCGCAGTGCTGTGCCCTTCCCACATCCCGGAGAACATTGATGATGTCCGCCCAATCAATTGTTTTACCTTCTTCAATAACAGCGCAGCTAGCCAACCTGTCATATATATATATATTTGGTTATTTGGTTATGGAAGACCCGGTATCACTGCACACGAATTAAAATCCATAATTGCTCAACCGCCCGTGCCAGTGGAATCATCCGAACCTCATCTTTTTTCTTTCCCATTGAACTCTGCCAAAACCAACTTGTCTTCATTACCTTCCAGACCAATTATAAGGTATATATATACATTACTGATTAGGCTTTCACATATATATATATATATGTACATTACTGATTAGGCTTTCACATAATATATATATATATATATATATATATATATATATATATAAATATACATTACTGATTAGGCTTTCACATAATATATATATGTATATACATTATTGATTAGGTTTTCACATAATTTATATATACTTACATTACCTATTATGCTTTCACGTAATTTATAAATATATTTGTACATTACTGATTAGGTTTACATATAATTTATATATATGTACATTACTGTTTAGGATGTACTTCACTACTTATTGCTTGATTTTAACCTTTAGCTAGTAGACCTGAGGGCCAATAATACTTTTAAAGTGCGCAGAGTGCACACGAGACCTCTTGTTTTTCACAGTTATCAGAGAGGGCTAAACATGCGCAGAGTGCACACGAGACCTCTTGTTTTTCACAGTTATCAGAGAGGGCTAAACATGCGCAGAGTGCACACGAGACCTCTTGTTTTTCACAGTTATCAGAGAGGGCTAAACATGAGATCTTACAGTCCAGAGACCGGGGAAAGCTTTACCCTCGACGAAACCATGGATTCGAATTTTCTCACCGCTTCTAGTGGGAGTCAAACTAGAAACCTACTTGTTCAGAGGGCGATATTTTACTTCTAGACCACCCAAACTCTCAAGGTTGTACTCTAATCTGCTGAGCTTGTAGAAAGAAAAAAAACACATTCACAATAACTTAGCTAGTGCGAGCTAAAAAAGCACTCATCGCATCTGAACTGAAACAAACTAGTCAATAAAATCAACATGACATTATTAATTACCCCCAGAATTAACAGTAAATGATGCATCCGCTGCGTAATCAGCGGACATTAAAGGATAGTGACGCAGGGGTATGGAAAGAGGGGACGATATGGCAGGTGATCGAGGCGGTTAAACTTGGTATTCCGGTTAAATGTAATTTACATTTTTTAGTTCAAGGGAAAAAAATGGAAAGAAAATGAAATAAATGAGATTTCTTATAATTGGTCTGGAAGGTAATGTTGCGTAGCCTTCAATTATGAACCAGTGGCACTAAACACAAATACAACAACACTCAATGATTTGGTGACACACAGAGAAAGTCCACTGTCAATGCGGGAACTTTAAGATATATGCCGTGTCCATGAAGCCTATCATTAAATAAAAGAGTGTTAATTTATTGTATTCTTTAATTGCACAGATAAATCCTGTTATAGATTGTTTTGTACTATCGTGTATACCTGTCACTGTAATATGTTATATAACGTTAACACTTGAATTGCACAGATAAATCCTGTTATAGATTGTTTTGTACTATCGTGTATACCTGTCACTGTAATATGTTATATAACGTTAACACTTGAATTGCACAGATAAATCCTGTTATAGATTGTTTTGTACTATCGTGTATACCTGTCACTGTAATATGTTATATAACGTTAACACTTGAATTGCACAGATAAATCCTGTTATAGATTGTTTTGTACTATCGTGTATACCTGTCACTGCAATATGTTATATAACATTAACACTTGAATTGCACAGATAAATCCTATGTTATAGATTGTTTTGTACTATCGTGTACACCTGTCACTGCAATATGTTATATAACATTAACACTTGAATTCCAGAGACAACTTCTATGTTATGAAATGTTTAGTACTAACGTGCTAATATGCAATATGTATAACAAATTTAAAGAAAAAAGAATTTGGAATACTTGGTTAGAAGTGGCAAATGACTACGAGAGTGTAAAAATGTAATAGTTGCTGCTGGTAGCGGATCTATTTCGCGCGGATCCTTTCTGGCATGTCTCCGTTGTTTTGATGTTACTCTTATGGTTGTCTCTTAGGGCATTAGACAACGATGATGAAACATTCGTTTAAACAGTCAAGTTGACAACCTGTTGCTTATTTTCTTGTATAAATGCATTAGCTGCATAGACATACAACAGCGAGGAAGTCATATCCTTAGAAGGAAATAAATCTGCAACTCTCATCATTAGTTCCTTAGTTTAGTTTAGTTTAGTTTAGTTTAGTTTAATTTAATTTAGTTTAGTTTAGTTTAGTTTAGTTTAGATTAGTTTAGTTTAGTTTAGTTTAGTTTAGTTTAGTTTAGTTTAGTTTAGTTTAGTTTAGTTTACATCGTCACTGCACAATGGACAACTCTATAGTTTAAGATCCCATCCTCAACATATTCCCCAGTATAATGCAACACACTAATTAAAGTACTGAAGATGGTTTCAGTTCCGAAGCAGTAATTCCGCAGTAGGGACGAAGACATTGCACCGAAAACCTCATTTGCGGTATCTTACGACATGCGTTGTCAGGTGTCACTGGTTGTATCCCTTTCTCCCTTCAGTTTGACCAGGGTCACCGTAGCCACACGGGCAACGTTAGAGAAGGTCAATGTCCACCGGCCAATGTTCAACGGCCAATGTTCAACGGTCAATGTCCACCGGTCAATGTCCAACGGCCAATGTTCAATGGTCAATGTTCAACGGTCAATGTTCAACAGCCAATGTTCAACGGCCAATGTTCAACGGCCAATGTTCAATGGCCAGTTTTCAACGGCCAGTTTTCAACGGCCAATGTTCAACGACCAATGTTCAACGGCCAGTTTTCAACGGCCAATGTTCAACGACCAATGTTCAATGGCCAGTTTTCAACGGCCAATGTTCAACGACCAATGTTCAACGGCCAATGTTCAACGGCCAATGTTCAACGGCCAATGTTCAACGGACAATGTTCAATGGCCAATGTTCAACAGCCAGTTTTCAACGGCCAATGTCCACCGGCCAATGTTCAACGGCCAGTTCTCAACGGTTAATGTTCAACGGCCAATGTCCACCGGCCAATGTTCAACGGCCAGTTCTCAACGGTTAATGTTCAACGGCCAATGTCCACCGGCAAATTTTTTACGACCAATGTTCAACGGCCAATGTTCAACGACCAATGTTCAACGGCCAATGTTCAATGGCCAATGTTCAATGGCCAGTTTTCAACGGCCAATGTTCAATGGCCAATGTTCAACGGCCAATGTTCAACGGCCAATGTTCAACAGCCAGTTTTCAACGGCTAATGTCCACGGGCCAATGTCCACCGGCCAATGTTCAACGGCCAATGTTCAACGGCTAATGAACAACGGCCAATTTTCAACGGCCAATGTTCAACGGCCTGTTTTAAACGGCTAATGTCCACGGGCCAATGTCCACGGGCCAATGTCCACCGGCCAATGTTCAACGGCCAATGTTCAACGGCTAATGTTCAACGGCCAATGTCCACCGGTAAATTTTCAACGGCTAAAGTCCACGGGCCAATGTTCAACGGCCAATGTCTACCGGTCAATGTTCAACGGTCAATGTTCAACGGCCAATGTCCACCGGTCAATATTCAACGGCCAATGTTCAACGGCCAATGTCCACCGGTCAATATTCAACGGTCAATGTTCAACGGCCAATGTCCACCGGTCAATATTCAACGGCCAATGTTCACCGGCCAATTTTCAACGGCCAATGTCCACCGGTCAATATTCAACGGTCAATGTTCAACGGCCAATGTCCACCGGTCAATATTCAACGGCCAATGTTCAACGGTCAATGTCCACCGGTTAATGTTCAACGGCCAGTGTGAAAAGATGGCGCCCACCCAGTCCCTATCTTGCCATTGTCTTTACCACATTCATGACACACATCAAACGTGTACATGATAATTCATTTTGCTTCATGCCGAGAGCTGCTAGAAACCATGTTCTTACATACCCTCAAACTCGTACGCCATGTAACAGCTCCACCGCTGATATTCTCCTGTACCAAGCCGTGAAATCATCAAACATCTCTTCCATCTGTCTACCTCATTCTCTCCGACTTTCAATTTTCATGTTCCGACTAAATATTCCAATCCGCCTCTTCTCCGCACATGCTCGGCAAATCTCTACTGCTATTTCCTAATTTGTTTTAAAACAAATTAAAAAATGATAAGACAAGACATAATTATCCTTCATTTTGTGGCCAGAACTCTGAAAATTGCAATCTGCTGATTATGCCTCTTCAATGTACAATGTCCACGTCAGCTTTCTTTGGGTAATTAAATTAGTGAAACCTGATGCTGTTGCATGTCATTCATTTTAAGACATATTTCATGGGGAGAAAATGGCAGAAAATAGCAAGGGGCGTACTTTTAGTGGCAAAAAATGCTAGGAATTAATTAAGAAATGATAGTATGTTGTTCTTTCGCCTGTCTCGATGAAAGCGTCGCCATTCTCTGTTGGACTCTCAGCGGAGATGGCTGACGAGATCGATACAAACCTAAAAGTTCTTGGACAGTAAAACTAAAGAAATTGGACGATATTATCTGCGACCAGACAAGAAAAGGGCATAACTTAATCACTGAGAGAAGGAAAAATATGGATAAAGTTATCCACGAAGAGACGTGTTTTATTCACGTTGAGACGTGTTTTATTCACGTTGAGACGTGTTTTATTCACGTTGAGACTAGAACATTATCAAAACTTCATCTTAAAGAGAGGGAAGGAATTAGACAAATTGTTATATCCAGGAAAAGGCAGGAAAAAAAAATTGGGCGAAGATTTACCTACGACTAGAATTGTTTCAGTGGCAGAAACAAACATACCCTTAACAAGAAAAGAGATGTCTTTAGGGTTGTTATTTAACAACTAGATCGACAATAACTTGTAGGAATGCCGTCATGATTGTAACAGCTAATCTAATGAACTGGAGGGGGGACAATCCATGGCTATATTTAACGCAAATGAAATAAGGTATGTGATGCTATAAGGACTTTTACTTCCTTGGCACAACCACTTTAGACGCAGATTCCAGTCCTCAACACATAAGTGTGACCAAGTAACGAAATGTAAACATTTTTTGTTTTTTCTTGTTCGCCAGCTTTGACCTCTGACGAAGTCCCTAGAGACTAGGAACTGAATATTTTGCGTGTTAATCCATTTTTCCCTGGCAGCCGTGTGCACAGGGGTCCCTCGCCGTACAGGCAGATAACTCCGTCTTCGGAGGTTCTCATATTGTTTCCGTCGATGAGTAAATGACGTTTCAAGCCGGGCCTCGCTGCTGAGACCAGGAGTGGTTGCCGCAGAGAGAAATCATAAATAAAAATCCCAACTGGTGCAGTCAGGATTTGAACCCATAACCTCTCAGTCTCGAGGCCGGCGAGACCAACCAGTCCCACAAGTATAATTGAAATAAAAGTATAATAATAAATTATAATAAATTATGATAATTGCATTTGAAATCAGAGTTCACTTTTGGGATCTAGACTTAGAGGTCAAAATATAATTATTTAATTTTGGTCCGATTTCAAATAAATTGATATTTATAATATTGAATGGAAATGATCCCCCAATATATTAATAATGTTGTTGATGGCTGAAGTATTACATTCTACTACACTGAGCCACAGCATTTAGAGATGAAGGGGCTAGCTATAACAGTGAGATGCTACATGTTAACAAATTTCGTTTACAAATAAGTTGGACTCAACTTTATACGGCACTTGTTCAAGAATTTTTGTTTGTTTTTTTTATTTATTTTTTTTTATAGAAATGAAATTGCACCATTCCTGGTCAACAAAATTAAATGACAAAAGACGCACAACAAAAGATCGGGAACACAAACTTCGCGCCAGCGTTTTGCCATCAATGCCAAATTTGGACACGGGATTTTAGAAAAATCAATAAGATAAAACCCACCGAAACGAAATATCTCAGTCCTGATGGCTTGATGGATAACATCAGACACGAAGAACTAAAATAAAAGTAAGGGATCACCTCCACGGTAGAATATTTAACGAAACAATAAACTGAATTGTTTGCTCACGTAACAGGACTAAAGCAATCGACACAACTATAAATAGATCACAGCCAGATCGACATCGTTAAAAAAAAAGGGTAAACTAAACATGACATCAGAAGAGACAATCTAAAGATCAAAAGAAAGAGCAAAGGCTCTCTTCCCTAACAGTCGAAAGATATATAAGGAAGGAAACTAGAATAATAAGGAGAAGGCAGGAGTGAAACATAAACTATTGACATGTACATTACGTATCGACTGCACTTTGACATACGCCAGTCATGTTACGCAGAGCCACGCATATTTCTGCGACAGATATCACAAAACAGGTTAAGTGCCACACAATATTCTTTGAATGTTCAAAATAATTAGTTCACAAATGTAACTATCTTATATTCAATCAATATGACAATACTGAGCTAGTAAATACAACGAAAGACTGATGAAGTGTCGTTAAGTATTGACAAAGTACTAACACCACCTAGATTGTCACTACTGTTCGAGTATTAACTCCCCTTAGAGTATTAACTCCCGTTAGAATATTAACTCACATCACAGTATTATCTCCCCTTAGAATATTAACTCCAATTAGCTTATCACTACTGTTAGACTATTAGCTCCCGTTAGAATATTAACTCCCCTTATAGTATTAACTCCCTTAGAGTATTAACTCCCGTTAGAATATTAACTCGTTTTAGAGTATTAACTCCCATTTGAATATTAACTCCCCTTAGAGTATTAACTCCTGTTACAGTATTAACTAGTTTAGTTAATTCAGACAATTCGAGCAGCACAAGAACGACAAATGATATAAACCACGACACCTTTTAGGTATCAGTGAAAGAGAAAGAAGAAGTAGACAGTATTAACTCCCGTTAAAGTGCTAACTTTGGTTAGAGTATTAACTCACATTAAAGTTTTAATTCCTGTTAAAGTATTAATTCCCGTTAGAGTATTAACTCTCGTTAGTGGATTAATTCCTTACGTAAAAAAAACCACACGTACTTATTCCTTTTTCTCGCCATTGTTATAACTGAGCGAATCAGTGACAGAAGAACCGAATGTATGAAATATACTTTTTGTGCAAAATGTCTTCCCAATTCACATACATTCTGTGTTCATCATTACTTTCTTTTAAATGACGCACGAGCTCTAAGTCTACAGAAGAGATCATCTGCTGCCTTGCAGGAAGATTGGGGACAATCAAAGGCTAAGGAATGCAAACCTGAATAAAATGCTGGCTGAAATCGGATGCACTGGACCACTGGCGCAGAACACGGTACAACGTTTAAACGGGTGTTCAATCGGAGTGGATTTGGCAGACTCTAATTGTGATGTTCTGTCTGTGGGGGCGATCAACACACTTAACCTGACAGCTGACTTCATGTGAGAGACTGAAATCCTACTCTGATATTATTATTATTATTATTATTAGTTATTTCATGTTTTCTTTACATTTTATTTAATATGACGGAAGAGGCGCTGTTAATTAACAAATATAAGAAATCGTTTAATTTGAATACAAGAAGAAAAGTGGATGATATTCTCTATCTATAAAAGCATGAAATTCCTACAATCTCTGAGAATAAGATGCAAGCGATTTAATCTAAGAAAATAGGGCAGCCAGGTGTGATACTCATCTAATTCCATAATTATGTGAGGTTCATTGGGAACTATATATTTCACATCCACTCTCATCTTCCACCATAGGCTACCTTCATATCCCAGAACAAATTTCTGGTACCTAGGGTGATATGGTCGATATCCCGCATAGGCCACCTTTATATCACAGAAAAAAACCTATGGTACCTAGGGTGATATGGTCAATATCACGCATAGGCCACCTTTATATCACACAAAAAACCTATGGTACCTAGGGTGATATGGTCAATATCACGCATAGGCCACCTTTATATTTAAGAAAAAAATCTCTGGTATCTGGATTGATGTAGTCGATATCACGTATTTGCCACCTTTATATTTCAGAAAAAAAGCTGGTACCCATTTTTAGAGTCTAGTTGAACCCCCGGAGTTTAGTCGGTCCGAAAAGAAAATCCATAACTTCCACGAGTTGTACTCGTGATTGAAAAAAAATACCCCTGTGGTCGACCCAGCCGCTGGCTGAAATGGGTAGGTACCACAGTAGTACTCTTGGAAGGTGAGGAATGCCGTCTCGCATCGTGAGTTTTGATGCTTGAAACGACACTATCCAGAAGTCTTCGAACACTTCTAGATAGGCGGTCTAGCACATATGGGTGAAAACTCGTGTGCTAAGACGCCGATTCGAGTCTTGTACTTTACCTTTATAGTATTCTCAATGCCTTTTTTTTTTTTTTTTATCAACGCCCAATAAATGTATATTGTTTATTCGTTTTGATTCTGATATTTCTGGTTTCTCCAGCTCTGTTTAAACATTTTTCATTTGTAATTTGTGCTTGTGCGTTTTTTCTTTGTACGCCTGAATGAAGGAATTAAAGGACATCTTTCATTGGAAATAGTTCTGCTACTAAAGATGTTACATCACACACCAACAACAACGGGTTTTACGGTACATTAAGTTTTGGAAGAGACAGTTAACAGTTTAATGTAGAGAGAAAGAGAAAGAATGCACTAATTATTACACAAGGAATATCTTATGCCAGCTAGGCAAGATAGGCTTTGTGGTGGATTATACATGGAAATAGGAAAGGGAAATAGCAAATGAATGCACGAAAAACAGAAGCCAGGAAAACTCCGGAGGAACTTCGACTGGATGGCAAGAGTGAAAAGTTCAGGAATACGGGATGGTTGGAGATACCTTGATCGTGGCCTGTGCTGATAATAGGCCCTAAAGTGCAATAATTGACCAGTTGAAAGTTAAGACTATAAATGAGTGCGATACAAGGTACCTGAGAGCTAATTATGGAGAATAGGAATGGCTAGAATGACGCTTGAGGCATGAATGTATACAGAAGAATAAACAACCATCTATATAAATCATTACATTGAATATAACACAACAATTATAAATACAAGCAAAACCAAGCATTGAATAACAACAAATACGAGAAATAAAAAAAAAGTAAAGTACCCCCGTCACGCCAAGTGGCGTATAGGGAAATATGGTGTTAGTGACCCTATATTTTACAGACCTTCAGCACATAATTTTTGGGGTAATGTGGTCAGTATTACGCCCGTGCTGCTTTACTTTCCCAGAAAAAAATCTGGTACCTATTTAAGGCTGGGTGAACCCGGATGCCGTCGGTTGGGATAGAACCCTACCCCTTGTCCGTGGTAGTCCAGTTCACTAACCACTGAGCTATCGCGGCTCCCAATACGAGAAATGATTTTCTTTATTTCAACCAAATGTACTTGTGTGTACACTCATTTTAAATAGAAAGATCAGAAACACAACATAAATACAACCGTTTTAATTATTAAAAAACATGACATACGATTAAAGAAATACGGAAAAGAACAAAATATTAAGAAAAGAATGTGAGATGAAAAATAAAATAAAAAACAGCCAGACACAAACGCTTTAACATTATGGAATGAGACACAATGTTTGTAGGGGGAAAAATCCAAACACAACATTCTTATTAATGAGTTTGAAACAAGAGAAAATAATGCACAACTATCACCAATTTGAATAAAGATGATCACAACACACTCTCATAAACCAATCCACAAGGTTCCACAAGATTTCTCAAAATTCTAAAAATGCTATCAAGAACGTTAATTTGATGGGAAAATGTGACAACGACAATTAAAAAGACATAACGAAACATTGTTAATAGAAACAAAATGTGTGAACAAAAATTAACACACAAAAATCACGATTAAAATGAATGAAAAATGCGACACGCAGATCTTTTCAAAACAGAGACAAACACAATTAATTGTTGCAAAAATTTTGACACGAATTTAGAAATATTTCTAGACGACTGAAAACAAAAAAGTGTGAAACAAGATATTACAAATACCATTAAACCAAATTAATCATAACGAGGGAACATCAATATTGTAGAAGAAAACCATACAGTCTGCTACAGTATAATTTAAATCACAGCACAAAGTATATGATCACAAAATTCAACAATGCAATAACCAAAAAGTAAAGAAACATTAATGGATAGAAGGAGAAGGGATTAAGAAAACTACAGCACGGAGCAGATAACATGGCTTGCGATGTTAAGGATCAGTTCCCATCTTGAACCAAATAATTTTACCAACACTTCAGGATTTATCGTTTTCCCCTTCCTCCCCCACTCCTCTTCCTAAAATCGTAGACCGTTTCCAATTTTTTACAATTGCTTTCCTTGGCTGCTAATGCTTTCAATTTTACACGCTTTCACTAGATTTTAAAGACTTTCTTCTTTCACGTGAGTTGCTTAGTTAATTTCCTTCCTTCCTACCTACCTACCTACTCAGCTTTAATAGCAAAAAGACAGAAGTAATGGTAACAACAAAGAAAAAGACATCACTTCAATGCAAAATAAAAACAAGTGGAACAATATTAAAACAGGTAAATGAATTTAAATATCTGGGAACAAAGTTAACCTCAGATGGTAGATGTACAACAGAGGTGAGATGCAGAATGGCTCAGGCAAAAAGCAGCTTTCCAAACAATGAGGAATTAACTATGCAATCCATTTTTGACAATAGAAACAAGAAAAAGAGTTCTTAAATGTTATGAGAGCTAGCTTTAACATATGGATGTGAATCATAGACAATAGGACAACAGACAAGAAAATCACTTGAGGTTGCAGAAATCTGGCTGTACAGATGAATGTTGGGATTACCACTGACAGCTAAGAAGAGTAATGAAAACGTTCTGAAAGAGGCTTAAGCAAAAAGAGAGCTAATTTCCAAAATTTGAAAGAAACAATCATCATTTTTTTGGCCATGTAATGAGAAGATAACAGCTGGAATATATTGTAACAACTGGGAAAATTGAGGGTCGAAGAGATAGAGGGAAGCAAAGAGAAAAGACACCAGACAGCTTAAGATAATGGCTTGGCAGAAGATCAACAACAGAAATGATAAATAACTGTCGTGAACTGTCGAAAGTTGTGGAGAGACATGATCACCTACGCCAGCAGGCTTGGTACTTGATGATGATGATGACCTGCCCACCTACTCTTCCTGCCTGCCTACCTCCCTCCATCCATCCCTTTCTTCCGTAACCCTGAACGTTGGCTACCACGGAGCGCTATTTTACTCTTGTCTGTTGTCTCTTTCCTTGATAGCGATATGTTTCATAGGTTCGCCCGTCCATCATTTGATGTTGTCAGTCTACTTTAGTCTTGGTCTGCCGCTGCCTCGTCTACCTTGTGCCTTCACTTCCGAGATACCTTCAGCAGGGTATCGTCTCTTCACACGCCCACAAATTTCAGTTCTCTTTTCTCGAATTGTGGTTAGTATTTTTTTCCCATTTTCACCTGATCTGAACAATGTTTTATTTTCCTTCCACCCAATTCTCGACATTTTCCCATAGACCCACATTTCAAAACCTTCAGTTCTCTGCTCCGATTTCTCATTTAGTGTCGTGTCCATGATTCTGCACCATACAGAAATGTTATTAAATATAACATTTTACAATTCGTAGCTTTAGTTTCGATGCTATCTGCTTTTACGTGGTTATATTTTTTATGTTGTCAAAATTTTTTTTGCAATTCCTATTCTTTTGATTATTTCTGTCGCACATTATATATCACTTGTTATCATATATCTAAGGAAGCTATATTCTTCCATTCCTTCAAGGCTTTTTCTCCATCCTCATGATATCCACTTGCAGATACTAGACTTACTACTAGAGATCAACGAACAGACGATCAGGCACTCATACAGGGACAAATAGAAGACCTACAAGAACACTTAAATAGGCTGAACAACGCAGGCACAAAATGCAACATTAAAATCAACGTCAATAAAACAGAAGTCATGAATATCGCAAAACAGAAACAGAATCAACATAACTATAGACGGCAGACAACTAAAACAAGTAGAGGAATTTCAATACCAAGGAAGTCTAGTGACAAACGACAATTCACATACAGTAGAGATAGACTCAAGATGCAACAAAGCTTGTCAAATCATCGGACAGCTATCACCACAATTGTCCAAAATGGAAATTACTATATAGGCAATACGGCACTGTACAATACAATCTTCATCCCAACGTTGTGCTACCAATGCCAGTACTGGACCCTAGATTCAAGAACAATAAGAAAAATAACCTCTACTGAGATGAAATGCGTTAGACGAATGACAGGAAACAGCCTGAGAGACAAGATCAGAAATGAAGAACTCCCGCCACAGAATATATAAAGAAACAAGAGATAAAATGGTTTGGCCACGTGACAAAGCATAAAGATCAAAACACAACACAACAAGCCTTCGATAAACGTTGCAAGAACACAAGACCCAATGACCGATCATGAAAAAGATGGATTAACGGAATATTAGAAACACTAGGAAACATAACAGCAGCAGAGGCGAACAGAAAAGCAAACGCCCGCAAATTATATCTCCCCTCGACGCTGAAAGGCAAATGAGGAAGGAAAGTAGAACATACTAGCCCACATTTTTGGGAATTGGAAGGTCAGTATAGTTCCTCGCTGTCACAACCTTATCCAAATCAGTTAACCAGATGCTGTTCTTCAGCTTTACCTAGGAAGTATCCAGATAGAAAAGAAATTACGTCATTTACTTTATCCGGAAGCCAGTACTCGAACCTTCTCTACCCATCGACACCGCCATATTTAAATAACTTGCATAAATTAACATAAATAAAACATGAAGCCATACCCCAAAAAAAGGGGGAAAAAATGAAATTGCATGAAAACCATATCTGCTAATAATGAACGCGAAAAAATAATTAATGAAATTATATGGAAATATATCTTGAAATAATTCATGTCAATAGTTTCTGTAAATTTAAAATTAATATTGATTCGTAATTTGTTAAAATTAATCCGAGCGGTCAAGGGTGTGTTCTTATTAAGTGCGTTTAAACATTATGTTTTTATAGATAAAAACACAAGCGGAAATAGGTAAAAATGTTTAAACTGAACTGCGGTTTTGTGTTAGCTGTGTTGTAGCGCGAGGGTGGGTGTGTTTATATCTCAAGTTGAGATGTCTAATGTTGCAGAAAAAGAAAGTTAAGCTGAAGCGATTGAGATCACAGATACAGATGCGTGGCACGAGTGAGCTGATGTAACAATCTAGACGAGTTTGTTGGTTTTAATTGACATAATGCCAATAATTTAAGATGAGTTATTGGGTGTAATGACACTAGTTTAATATGAGAAGAATTATCTTTTATAATGTTCATAGTTTAAAATGATTAAAATTATCGTTTATTATGTTCATAGTTTAAGATGAGTAAAATTATCGTTTATTATGTTCATAGTTTAAAATGAGTAAAATTATCGTTTATTATGTTCATAGTTTAAGATGAGTAAAATTATCGTTTATTATGTTCATAGTTTAAGATGAGTAAAATTGTCGTTTATTATGTTCATAGTTTAAGATGAATAAAATTATTGTTTATAATGTTCATAGTTTAAGATGAGTAAAATTATCTTTTATAATGTTCATAGTTTAAGATGAGTAAAATTATCGTTTATAATGTTCATAGTTTAAGATGAGTAAAATTATCGTTTATAATGTTCATAGTTTAAGATGAGTAAAATTATCTTTTATAATGTTCATAGTTTAAGATGAGTAAAATTATCGTTTATAATGTTCATAGTTTAAGATGAGTAAAATTATCGTTTACAATGTTCATAGTTTAAGATGAGTAAAATTATCGTTTATAATGTTGATAGCTTAAGATGAGTAAAATTATCGTTTATAATACCACTGATTTAGGATAAGCAAATGTATCTCTATGATGTCAAATAGCTTAACGTTAGTGGAGTTTTAGGTTATAGTGCCACTGGTATAAATTGATTGCAGCTATAGGTTATAGTGCCACTAATTTAAAGAATTATCGGTCACAATGTCCCTAGTTCAATGTGAGTAGAGTTATCGGTTATAATATCATTGGTTTTAGCAGTAGTAGTTGTTCAAGAAAGACATCACCTCAGTGCAAAATAAAGACAAGTGGAACAATATTAAAACAGGTAAATGAATTTAAATATTTGGGAACTTTGTTAACCTCAGACGGAAGATGTACAAAAGAGGTGAGATGCAGAATGGCTCAGGCAAAAGCAGCTTTCCAAAAAAATGAGGAAGATACTATGCAATCCATTTTTGACAATAGAAACAAGAAAAAGAGTTCTTAAATGTTACATAGAGCCATTCTTAACATATGGATGCGAATCATGGACAATAGGACAACAGACAAAAAAATCACTGGAGTCTGAAGAAATGTGGTTTTACAGAAGAATGTTGAGAGTACCATGGACAGCTAAGAAGAAAGATGAAAATCTTCTGAATGAGGTCAAAGCAAAACAGAGAGCTAATTTCCAATATTAGGAAGAAACAATCATCATTTTTTGGCCATGTAATGAGAAGAGAACAACTGGAATATATTGTAACAACTGGAAAAATTGAGGGACGAAGAGAAAGAGGGAAGCAAAGAGAGAAAATAACAGACAGCTTAAGAGAATGGCTTGGCAGAAGGTCAACAACAGGGACGATAAATAGCTGCCGAAATCGAAAGTTGTGGAGAGACATGATCACCTACGCCAGTAGACCCGGTACTTGATGATGATGATGATGATGATGAGTTGTTCAAGGAAGGCACAAGAGAAGATTAGCAAAAACAAATTCACGGAGGATGGGAAGCCCAGAGATATGAATAGCGTGAGCTAGGACTGCGATATTTTGCTTAGTATGGGCAATGGATTATATAAAATGGAGTAATTGTGTTGTTTCCTTATAATACGTCACAAAGCGTACACGCCACTGTCAGCCCTACCAGATTTTGATCAAGGATAGAGTAAAGGTAAAGGTAAAGTACGAGACTTGAACCGGCGTCTTAGTACGCGAGTTTCCACCCATATGTGCTCGGCCGCCTATCCAGAAATGTTCGGATATTTCTGTATAGTGTCGCCTCAAGCATCTAAACTCAGATGCGAGGTAACATTCCTCACCTTCCCAGGGTAATACCCTGGTACCCATTTCTGCCAACGGCTGGGTCGACCGTGGGTTTTTTTTTTTTTTCAAACCACGAGTACAATTCACACTGCTCCCAGCGGTAATCGAACACGGGTTGTCCGAACGTCGGTAGTCCAGTTGAGTGGTTTTCCCAACTAGGCTACCGAGGCCCCCCCTCCAAGGATAGAGTATATTATGCGACGCCACTGATTGCACTACAATTTTGTGATCGAGGAAAGAACATAAGACGTGACGCCACTGACTGTAATACCTTCTTGTGATCAAGGAAAGAATATAAGCCATGACGCCACTGACTGTAATACCTTCTTGTGATCACGGAAAGAACTAAGACGTGACGCCATTGACTGTAATACCCTCTTGTGATCACGGAAATAACCTAAGACGTGACGCCACTGAATGTAATACCCTCTTGTGATCACGGAAAGAACCTAAGACGTGACGCCACTGAATGTAATACCCTCTTGTGATCAAGGAATGAACATAAGACGTGACGCCACTAACTGTAATACCCTCTTGTGATCACGGAAAGAACCTAAGACGTGACGCCACTGACTGTAGTACCCTCTTGTGATCAAAGAAAGAACATAAGACGTGACGCCACTGAAAGCCCATCCAACTGTTGTTTGATCCAGAAATAAAGTAAGAGAAAACAGACATTATTTCAACCCACTTTCAGTTTCTCAAAAAAAAAAAAAAACGTTTCTACCACGGCTTTAAACGTACACAGCCGGTAGACGGGACAACATTTTAACGAGAGACCTAATATATATAACGTATCAATATCAGTAAAATACCAGAGGACAAAGTGATACATCGAAGACGATGGCGCTGGATATGACACACACTGCGAAAGCCAAATTATACGACAGGTTTCTTTTTTTGGAATCTCCAGGGGGAGAGATAAAAAAAAAGAGCAAAATATTTTTGGAGAAGACAGATGGAAGCAGAGATGAAGATGATGGGGAAGACATGGAATGATCTAAAAAGAATGGCAAGAAACTGAACTGCTTGGAAAATGTTTGTTGAAGACCTAGGCTCCACAGGGAGCTGAAAGTTAGAAGAATAACAATGTAGTTCTTCTTCTACCTCTGAAGCAAAGTCTTCAAAAATACACTTTGCAAATCGTCCTATTGAGTGCCGTTCTAAAGATCGTTATATCTTCCCCATCCTCTTCATTCCTGTTTCCACCTGTCTTCTCCAAATATATTTTGGCCTTCCCTTTTTTCTCCCCTGGAGATTCCAAGAATGAGCTTGTCATGTAATACTCTCAGTAGTCTTCAGCATTGTAGGTCCTATCCTACGCCAACGTCTTTGTCTTATCTCTTTGGCTACTGGTACTTATTTGGTACTTTCCCATAGTTCTAGGTTAGTAATTTTGTCCTGTCATTTCCATCCTTTTATTCTGCGCAGACATTCATTAATGAAAGTATGTATCTTCGTGACTGCAATTCTCTTTGCTCTCCATGTTCAACAACCACACAATAGGATTGATTTAATATTGGAGTTAAACAGCCCAATTACCTACAAAACATCAAACTAGCATACACACTTATTTGTTGGAAATTAAATTCTTGAAATTGCATTTATAATTATTTTTTTTTATTTGAACAATAATAATGTTATTATTTAAAAGTAATAAAAAAATATTATGTTTCAAACAATAACACAGTTTCTGATAACAATAACATGCCCTGTTAGACTAAGAGGGGAAAAATATGAAATTAAACGAACAGATTTTGAGCACAGTTTTGCACAATTAATTCTGGCAAAGACAAGCCAAAAAACCTATAATGTGAAAACACGACACAGATTCACTCTTTGTTTTCCGGAATTATGTTTCTTTGCCAACAAGTCACATGATGCAAAGTGTGTGACTTCACAAATGGGAAGTAATTCTTGTTCATTTTTTTATAGCAAAGTAAAATTACGAAGCGGAAAAAAAAAATAGACCAGGTTTTTGGTAAAATGTTCGCGCTATAGTTTTAGTGTCCAATACACACATACATAAAATCGTTTATTTAAGTAAACTAAAAAAAAAAAAAACTAAAGAAAAAAGTGGAAAAAACATAAACTATGATCCTGACATTTTAATGTGGTAACACTCACAAAAGTCATTAATTTTTAAAAGAAAAGCACTAGAAGAGAAAATGAAAAACAGGTGTGTCTCCAAATTCAAAGCAATATTATCGACACACACTAACCACTCAACAACCGAAGCTCCAACAGACAAATATATTCAAAATCATCATCATCGTGTACCATGCCTGCTGGGGTAGGTGATCATGTCTCTCAACAACTTTGATCTCGATAGTTATTTATCATTTCTGTTGTTGACCTTCTGCCAAGCCATTCTCTTAAGCTGTCTAGTATCTTTTCTCTTTGCTTTCCTCTATCTCTTCGTCCCTCAATTTTCCCAGTTGTCACAATATATTCCAGCTGTTCCCTTTTCATTACATAGTTAAAACATGATGATTGTTTCTTCCTAATATTGTAAATTAGCTATCTTTTTGCTTTGGCCTCTTCCAGAACGTTTTCATCACTCTTTTTAGCTGTCCATGGTATTCTCAACATTCTTCTATGAAACCATTTTTCTACAGCCTCAAGTGATTTTCATGTCCGTTGACAAAATAAGAAACTGCAAAAACATTTTTGAAAATAACTTTTCGACCCCTCGTTCTGCACCTGGTTTGCAAAATCTTAGCTTGAAAACCGCTAACTCAATTCATTACCAGATGCCAATAATGTTTTTATTTCAATATCTCCGTACAGCAGTGAAAATGTTCATATTTACTAATAGCTAATTATGAAAGATTTTAAACCCATGATACTGCTGGATTATCAGCTTCCACAAATAAGGCCCCGGGAAATGTTTAGTTTGTGACTCGCCCTAAATTCTCTAGAACTTTTAATCAGTAGATTAACAATAAGGATGTAAACATCTACTTTTGACATTTTAATTATCTTAAAAGCAACGAAAATTTCATTTGGAGAATCGCAACAAAAAAATAATAAAATAAAATAAAATAAATAAGTAAATAACGGAACGAATGTAAAAATCATAAATTATGTCAATGGGTTGAATTTGTTTATTTTCTGTGGTAGAATTATAAGAAGGTTTGCGTAAAGTAAATAAAAAAAATTAACATTTAACGACAGAAGAGGCTTCTTTTACCTCAGGCATTATTTGTTAGGGAAGATAATCCTAGACTTTGGTACATTAAAAAGCCAAATTTAATAATTAGCTACGTGTAAACATTAAGCTGTTTTTCCACCACAAAAAAGGAATGGATTTTGCCCACATAACGAATAAAATCTCCCCACACAAAAAGACGGCGTATGTTTTAAGCATTTAAGTAAATAAATACATCTGAATAAAATTGCACTACAATTATGGAGTCTATGAATTAAAGACAAGCCAAAACTATAGTTCAAGGCAATTTTGAAGCCACAATGAGAAAGTTCAAAGCAATTACCTGTCAAGTTTTCCTCCGATGATAAGATTACTTGTTCATTTGATGCTCTCCTCATGGGAAAGTCTTGATGGCAAGCTCCACGAATATTTCTTGAGTGTCTAAAGTTAGGAACAAATGTGTTACATAAGTTACACAACTAAAGGGTAAAGTCTAATCATAAAAGAAAATGTGTGTCATGTAAGTATAAGAATTTAAAAAAAAACCTCTTATTTTCTTCTTCATTATATTCGTTCAAAAATTCGTCGATTGTGTATTTCAGCTTGCGCTGCATCTACAATCATCACGGATGTCATCGGAAATTGCAATATCATCTGAGATTGATTCCATTAACAGGACCAATCTACTTGCTTTGCTAAACGTCACATCCTTCTTTATCATAAGCAGACTATTTGGTTATTGATATACATTTCATAGCAACAGTTGGTCGCAGTTAGAGCTGTCTACTATTAATGCAGCCTGAATAGACTAACTAACTAAGAAAGAGAGTTCATCGGTGCTATATAGAGCCAATTTTGACCTATGGAAGCGAATCATGGACAGTAAACAAACAAACAAACGAAAAGACGATCAGAGGCCACAGAGATGGGCTTTTTTATTTGGAGGAATGTTAAAAGTTCCCTGGACAGTTGAAAAAAAATCAACGAGGAAATTCTCAAAGAGGCCAACACAAAAAGGGAGCTCCTAAGAAACATTAGAAAAAAATAATCAACATTTTTCGGGCACATCATGAAAAGAGGAAAGTTGGAGTACTTGGTTACAACTGGGAAAATAGAGTGAAAGAGATATCGCGGACGACAGAGAGAGAGACGATACTAGATAGATAGGTAACATGGCACAGAAAAGAGTCAACAACATAATTGATATGATGCAAGATGGTAGTGGAAGGACCTGATCGCCTACGCCAACACATATGGCACATGGTGATGGTGATTGCGTTGAATAGACTATGGCGTCTATCCTGTATGAAGTTTGCTTTCTCTGAAGACGATTGTCAGCGGCCATATTTCTAATGCACAGAATATAATGAGCGAATTTAAGAGATCTCACAAGAACACTCTGTTGAGCTGTTTGTCGAATTTGCATTCCCTTACCCCACTGGGAACCCTGGGCACATTGGGGTCTTCTTTTTCTTGGAGTTTGTATTCTATTGCCCCATAGAGAACCCCTTGGCACATTGGGGTCTTCTTTTTCTTGGAGTTTGTATTCTATTGCCCCATAGAGAACCCCTTGGCACATTGGGGTCTTCTTTTTCTTGGAGTTTGTATTCTCCTGCCCCATAAAGAACCCTTGGCACAATGTCTTCATAGAACCCTTGGCACAATGTACAGCACAATGCACAATGTACTTGGCACATATAGTAACTGTGAGAGTCGTAGCGGCACTAATGACAAACTTCATTCACCCTCTTCATTTCTCTCTATCTTCAATATTTATCTGGGAATCTCAAGTCGATGTCTGTCCATTCTTTGATGTTATCTTTTTTCTCTTCCTATTACTTCTCCTTCTCACTCATCCACAGTTTCTTGTAGAATGGTATTTCCTAGACAGACGATCAAGAAACGTGGCCAAACCATTTCATTTTGCGTCTCTTCACTATTGCCTATTTGACTATTGATTATTTGACTATTGCCTATTTGACTATTGACTATTGACTATTTGACTATTGCCTATTTGATTATTGACTATTTGACTATTGCCTATTTCACTATTCATTATTTGCCTATTTGACTATTGACTATTTAACTATTGACTATTTGACTATTGACTATTAGACTATTGACTATTTAACTATTGACTATTTGACTATTGACTATTTGACTATTGCCTATTTGACTATTGACCCGCTATAGCTCAGAGGTTAGTGAACTGGACTACCACGGACAAGGGGTAGGGTTCGATCCCAACCGACGGCTACCGGGTTCACCCAGCCTTAAATGGGTACCGGATTTGTTTCTGGGAAAGTAAAGCAGCACGGGCGTAATACTGACCACATTACCCCAAAAATCATGTGCCGAAGGTCTGTAAAATTTATGGTCACTAACACCATATTTCCCTATACGCCACTTGGCGTGACGGGGGTACTTTACTTTTACTATTTGACTATTGCCTATTTGACTATTGATTATTTGACTATTGCCTATTTGACTATTGACTATTTGACTATTGACTATTTGACTATTGACTATTGAGTGAAAACATCATCTCTATTTTTCGAACTCTTCATTAGTGAAAAGATAACTTCATTCTCAACAGCTTGGTCCCTTGGGATGTTCATGAAATGAATTTAGTGCGTGACAAAGGGCTGAGTCTAACCGTTGTAGATTTCATATTTCTATATTAGTCGGTCATTGATATTTGGATATTAACTGCCCTTTTTTATGTTCTTCAATTTTATTGCGCAGTTCGTTAAACACAATTTATGTAACTGTCAACAAAAAACTGATGTATCTTTTCAGACGGTTGTAAATCATGGACAATCTCGCAAACAACAATGAAGAAAATTTGTTTCATTCGAAACAAAATACTACAGAAATATTATCAGAATACCTTCATCATCATCATGTGCCACACCGGTTGTCGTAGGCTATCATGTCCTTCCACAATCTTCTATCTACAGTGCATCGTATCAGTTCTGTTGTTGACTGTTTGTCATGACACTAAGATATCCAGTATTTTCTCTCTTTGTCGTCCGCGATATCTCTTTCCCTGTATTTTGCCAGTTTTAACCAAGTATTCCAACTTTTCTCTTCTCATGATGTGCCCGAAAAAAGTTGATTGTTTCTTTTTGATGTTTTTTTTTTTTGAGCTCCCTTTTAGTGTTAGCCTATTTCAGAATTCCCTCATTGGTCTTTTTAGCTGTCCAGGGAAATTTCAACATTCTTTTGAGAAATTCCATCTCTGTAACCTCTAATCGTCTTTTCATTTGTTTGTCTACTATCCATGATTTGCTTCCATAGGCCAGAATTGGTTATATATAGCACCGATGAACTCTCTTACTCACTTCTATTGATATAGATTTGTCGCACAAGATATTTTTCATTTTCTGAAATGCTATTTTGGTCTGAGTTTTTCTGCTTTTTATTTCTGTGGTGCATCTTCCATCTGATGTTATTATTGTGCCCAAGTATTTGACGCGTTACACTTGTTTCAGATTTGTCATGTTTATTTTTCAGAATACTTTGGATAATTAAAAATAGCAACGAAGACATTAACAGATTTAAACATTGGAAAGAAATGACATTTAAAACATATCTTTACAGAGTCAATTAAAATACCACGGCCACGTCAAAACGCAGTTGGCTGGAAAGAACAATAATGGAAGCCACGATTCAACAAATGCTAGGAAACCAAGGGCTTGAGTGAGTGGCTTCGGAAGAGTATGAATAGATTATAAAACTTGCATGCCTAACAGCAGAAGACCACAAACTATCTTACATCGACACTGCAAAGTAAATGAGAGAGGAAAGTAGAAGAGAGAAACAAATCGGATTTCTGCCAGTCAATAACCAGTTTATGTTGTGTTTCTGATCTTTCTATTTAAAATGAGTGTACACACGAGTACATTTGGTTGAAATAAAGAAAATCATTTCTCGTATTGGGAGCCGCGATAGCTCAGTGGTTAGTGAACTGGACTACCACGGACAAGGGGTAGGGTTCGATCCCAACCGACGGCTTCCGGGTTCACCAGCCTTAAATGGGTACCGGATTTTTTTCTGGGAAAGTAAAGCAGCACGGGCGTAATACTGACCACATTATCCCAAAAACCATGTGCTGAAGGTCTGTAAAATATAGGGTCACTAACACCATATTTCCCTATACGCCACTTGGCGTGACGGGGGTACTTTGCTTTTTTACTAATAACCAAACGCTGCCTGTTTGCAGTGGTACAACTTTAAGAGGAATAAGTGAAAATAAAATAGAAATGGGAAATCCAGTTACAAATAATTCCCAAATATTATGGGTTATATTCGCCCGCAGAAGACATTGTGACAAAGGTTGGTTGAAAAAGAAATTGACCTTCTGTTGCTATCTCAAAATAATATCATTTTTTTAGAGTAATAAAACGACTTCATATATGTACTTTATATGTATTGCACTAAATTACATTTGTAACCATATTACTCTTGCAACAATATTGCATTTGTAACCATATTACTCTTGCAACAATATTACATTTGTAACCATATTACTCTTGCAACAATATTACATTTGTAACCATATTACTCTTGCAACAATATTACATTTGTAACCATATTACTCTTGCAACAATATTACATTTATAACCATATTACTCTTGCAACAATATTACATTTGTAACCATATTACTCTTGCAACAATATTACATTTGTAACCATATTACTCTTGCAACAATATTACATTTGTAACCATATTACTCTTGCAACAATATTACATTTATAACCATATTATTCTTGCAACAATATTACATTTGTAAGCATATTACTCTTGCAACAATATTACATTTGTAACTATCAGTAGATGAACCAGGTTGAAAAATTGGTTTAAAAATACTTATACTTAGGATGATTGAGAAATGCGTTTATGTGATTATTCTCAACATAATATATTCCGTCTCCGGTAGTTTAGGTATAAATCGTTGCATGTTTGATTAGATATCACAGAATAATATTTGTTTTCCTTATTCTTCTTTTACTTTTGATTTCCAATACAATTTTGTGTCGAATTTGGTTACTTTCAACAAACAATAAAACAGATTACTCCCTGCCCCGCTCCATCCTTTCCCTCCTTTCTCTCTTTCTCAGACTTGCATTTCGTCTTTTACTCTTTCTTTCTCTTTCTCACTCACTCACTCACTCACTCACTCACTCACTCACTCACTCACTCACTCACTCACTCACTCACTCACTCACTCACTCATTCATTCACTCACTCACTCACTCACTCACTCACTCACTCTCTCTATCTCTCTCTCATTAATTTATAAACTATCTCGTTCTTTATCTCACCTCTTCACTACATCATTTATCATCGCCTTTCTTTCTTTCTTTCTCTCTCTCTCTCTCTCTCTCTCTCTCTCTCTCTCTCTCTCTCTCTCTCTCTCTCCCTCTCTCTCATTCACTCTAGCACAACCTTGTTTTTCTTTCGGTCTGCTATACATTACCTTTCATGTTTTCTCTATTTCATTTTTCTACAAAATAAAATCTATACCACCCTATCAAACTCTATGTTTTTATATTATTCATTTATTTTCTCTCTTTTTCTATATGTCCGTCCCTCTCTTATTACTTCACAATCTTATTGACTAGTTCACATTACATTATATCACAATCTCTTTCACTAATTCACTCACTCAATGATTCTCTCTTTCGCTAATTCACTCACTCAATGATTCTCTCTTTCATTAATTCACTCACTCAATGATTCTCTCTTTCACTAATTCACTCACTCAATGATTCTCTCTTTCACTAATTCACTCACTCAATGATTCTCTCTTTCACTAATTCACTCACTCAATGATTCTCTCTTTCACTAATTCACTCACTCAATGATTCTCTCTTTCATTAATTCACTCACTCAATGATTCTCTCTTTCACTAATCCACTCACTCAATGATTCTCTCTTTCACTTACTAGAATTCAGTCTCTTAAACATGCACTCCGACACTCTCTATTTTTCACACTCATTCTCTCTAGCTTCCACTACCTCTCCTCGACCACACACTCAAACACAAACATCCACACACTCATTCTCTATCCTCATTTCCCATCTAAACTCATAAAAATAAATCTACTCATTTATTCACAGCTTCCCCGAAACAAAATTCACCCCATTACCCCATTTCTCCTCTCCCGCAGGGAAATAATCTCTCAAATACCAACACACCCATACAATTATACACGCATACACATAAACATACCCTTTCACACATACACGCAATCTCCAACAACTCCAAACAACATATACTACTCCCTCAATTTTCCCCGCAATTCCACGTAATCATCATTCTTTTAATCACACTTTCTGGTTATTAGATTAGCGTGATCGCTATTCCGGGGATCAAAATCGGATTCGGAAATTTGCAAAACTGTCATTTCTAGCTACAGTTCTTCATCAAGTGGCACAGATTCGGTCATGATGACCCTTCAAGGGCTAATCCAATCAAAAGCCTCCCGTGTGCACGACTCCTCGCGCTAGTGCTCGGCTTTGATTTGACGATCTGACATTTTATGCACGGACATGACAAAGATATGTCAAATCGGATTTCTGCCAGTCAATAACCAAACGCTGCCTGTGTGCAGTGATACAACTTTAAGAGGAATAAGTAAAATAAGTGAACATAAAATAGAAATGGGAAATCCAGTTACAAATAATTCCCAAATATTATGGGTTATATTCGCACGCAGATTGTGTTTTTATTTTGAGTTTTATGTAGTTGTAAAGCCGATTTGAAGTATGGATTTCACGCAGGATGAGAGAGGCGGAAATTGAGCATGCTTTTGTTTGTGTAGAGATTAGATGTGATTTGATGGCGGGAAATAAGTCATACATGAGGCATGCTGGTATAGAGAGAACAAACAACTCACTAAAAATAACAGAGATAATGACGTTGGGCTAAGAGTACAAGCATGGACGGCGTCTTGAATCATGTTTGCTTTCTAGAACATAATATTTCCAACGAGCTGTATGTCGAGGGTTTGTGGAGCGAGGGCAATGCTTATTGCGATTGAAGCGCGGTTATTAGGGAATGTTTGACTCAAAGGCGAATGTACATTAACAGGTACCCTTGGCCTTTCTGAATCCCCCGTAAATCATTTCCTTTACATGCAATATATTCTGCATCAATGAATATATGTATACACACATATATAATTGATTATTGATTGACAGAATCGATACATTGGAATTCATAGTAGCTACAAAAACTATGAACCTTTTCCATCAAATGGAGAATAGAACGTTTACTGTTTGTCTCGGCAGGTTATAACTAAAACTCGTCAATGTCTCTACAACTGCTATTCCTACTCACGGCGGAAATGTTAAGTTCCTGCTACTGAATGACATCATCAGTAACTATGCTTAATCTAAAGTGGGATTATTATTTGACAAATTATATCTCATTTGTTCGTTACATTTTTTTTCAATAAATTTTTCTTCAAATCAAAATAGCCCAATGCTTTACCAGCACAATGGACTTCCACACGTCTAAAAAAATATTGGTCTGTATTAGTCAATAACGAAATAAAGGAGAAACGTGCGTCATGCAGCCCTTCTTAAAGGATCATAACTTGCATTCTTTCCTATCCCTAAAGTTAACTGCCAATTCCACTGTTGACAAATTCGTTTCGGTGATATTAGACTGTGACGTATTTTCCCATTTTTGTTGTTGTTTTGCCTCTGTTTTGCTGTTGACGTTCCCATTGTTATTTAAAAAAAGAAAAGGATTTCCATCGACGGTCAATTACGATAGCGCATTAAATCTGTTCAGACAGAACTAGCCAGTGGCGGCGTAACGTGGGTTAACCAGCGTCAGGGGCGAGGCAGGTACTGCACCTCCTCTTAACCCGCTATTGAATTTTAAAATTAACCGTCGGTTATTTTATTTTTTGTTCATTTAGCGCCCTTAAGAATTCTGCGCCCAGGCAACCGCCCCCACACACCCATTGTAACTAACATGAGATGTAAACACGCATTTTCTTACTTTACCAAATTGAATTTTAAACCATTTTGACGCTTTCAAATTACTAGGAAAGTAATGAACTACTCAGCTATCTCATTTATATCGTCGATATTTGTACACATAGTGTCACTACAAGACAAGCTGGACTATTCTCACAAACATACCATCCCGAACGACAGTTTTAAAACCGTAAAAGTATTCAATTTGAGCAAATTATAGTTCATGATTGGACGCCAGACGCTTCAACATTTCTGTAAAAACAAATGAGCATTAGTAACAATTTGGGACGGGGTACATTTATTCTGATTGTAAGGCCAGAGACAATTATTGGAATGTGATGAGGTTAGATAGAGTGTTGCCCTGGTAGTTTGTGTGTGTGTGTGTGTGTGTGTGTGCTTCTTGCTTTAATATATGTTTTTGTTACCCTTTAGTTTCGTATTTTCGTGCTTCTCGTTACTTCATTTTGTAATTGAAAAAAAAAATGTGTACCTGTTAGCTAATTTAATTGCTATTACTTTATTTGTTTTATTATTTTAGAGAGGAGAGAAAGTGGAGAGAGAGAGAGAGAGAAGAGAGAGAGAGAGAGAGAGAGAGAGAGAGAGGAGACAGAGAGAGGGAGAAATGTATCCCTTTTGTTCTATTTATTAACTTTTTTTTTTTAAAACACTGTTTCATTATTTTACTTTGCCTGATAATCTTATAATCTAAGATGCTTCCCCATTTACTTGACAAACAAACTGACTTGTTACATATTTGTATGTTCTCCACGTATTCGCTGCTTTGCTTGTTTAGATTACTGCTTCATTCTCTTATTTTACATGTTACATTACTTATCTCATTTGTTGATTACTTTACTTATTACTTTACTTATTACAAATCTACAAAGTAGATTGCGCTTAAGCACTGTCATATTATACTTCTTCTTCTTCTGCGATCATGACGTCATTCAGACTAGGATTCCGGACTCTCTTATGAAGGCAGCTGTCTGTTTAAGTGATTCGGTTACCCCGTATAGTTTCTCTTCCAGGGAGGTGGGTGTGGACCACATTGTCCTTCTCAGGTCTGTGTACTGGGGGCAATCATTTAGAACATGTTTTGTAGTTATGTTATCCAGTGTACAGTGGTATTGGCTGGTAGTTCCTATTTGTCATATTATACGAAAATATGCATACCGATGGTTCCATTAACCCGTTAGCTATGCATACTTTGTAGATTACCATTTATTCTTGTTCCATAATATTTTCCGAAATGTCAAATTAAACTATTACGTGGCAAAATGTCTATATCATCAGGTCAAAATATCTCATTGAGTTATTTCAATACTGTCCCAATTATTTTAAGTGTGCACTTTTAAGATGTTTCTTTGATTGTTGCAAAGATAACTTCTGGGGTTCTTTTTTCCAGCTGTTGAGGCTGAGGCTTTTATTTTTACTTTCCATCGCTATAATATAATTAAGTTTCTTTAACTCATTTTCACTCTTTTCAAGATAAATCTCTGAAACGAAAACTCTGAGAAAGAAACATATGAGAACGAAATCTTTATAGTCTATAATTGACTTCACTCGTCTCTATAATTGACTTAACCCTTGTCTATAATTGACTTCACTCTTATTTATAATTGACTTAACCCTTGTCTATAATTGACTTCACTCGTCTCTATAATTGACTTAACCCTTGTCTATAATTGACTTCACTCGTCTCTATAATTGACTTAACTCCATCTACAACAATATGTACTGCAGCCTACAGTTTAATTCCCTCATGAGTATAATTATTGTAGACTATGTTATACTTTGTTATGTACTGTAGTTAGCTTTACTCCATTCACTCTAATCTATAATTAACCTCGCTCTAGTCTATAATTGACTTCACTGTAATCTATTACCCTATTCTATAATTAACTTTGTTCTAGTATATAATTGAATTCACTGTAATCTAGTACTCTAATCTATACTTAAATTAGCTCTTGTCTGTAATGAAACGTTTTTTAAAAGTAGATGTTAGTCTGTGGTACATACTCTCTCGTGTCGATAAATTGTTCCTTCCGACTTTTCAACTGAAACATATTATTTTACATGCCCACAGCGAACACACGAGCTCCATTTCTATAGCGTTTTCTTGATAAAGGCAGAGATACAAAGACCTGGGATATAAAGGCACAGAGACAAAACGATACAGAGACACAATGACACAAAGACGTGGAGACAAGAGCTGGAGGCAGACCGAGACTATTTTCGACAAAACAACACCAGAGAAATGCTACATCAGCATCAAGTGTCAACGGCTGTGGCTGCAAGAAGAACAAGAATCAGAACTTTGTTGCTACCTCCACACCCGAAGCCGTAAAATAGGAAGAATAGATGAAGAAGTATCAGATAGGACTAGGCACTATATAGTTATTGGGTATTATATAGATATTGACTCACCAAGTCAATAGCTACTGGGAAATTCTCAAACAACTTTAAAGCAGAAACTGAGGCCCTCAGAGATGCTGCAACACTGGCTACTCAAACACAAAAATAACATGCACAATAAATTGGTGATTCTGACTGATGCACTGTCAGTACTATCAGCTCTAAAAAGCCCCAAGAACAATGAACTAGATGAATTGAGAACAACCCTGGACCAACTATGCAATAACTTCCAGAGAGTAGTCATTCAATGGATACCTTCACCTTGTAATATACACGAGAAAGAACGCGCAGACAAATTAGCTAAAGAGGGAGAGAGATTACCACAAAAGAACCATCCGCTAGGTTATGATGAAGCCAAATTCATCCTCAAAGGTCAGTTCCATGAAAAATGGAAACGAGAACACCCAAAGCATGAGAGGGACGGATACCATCAACTATCAAGGAGGGATCAAGTCATCATATTTCGCCTACGCACTGGCCACAATAGAAAGAAAAATCATGTTCACCAAATTCAAAATAGGTACAACCAGCCTATGCGACTATACACTGGACAATATGACTACAAAACACGTTCTACAGGATTGTCCCAAGTACACAGACCTGAGAAGAGCAATGTGGTCCACACCCACCTCCCTGAAAGAGATACTATATGGGGCAATCGATTCGCTTAAACAGACAGCTGACTTCATAAGAGAGTCTGGAATCCTACTCTGATTGAGTCTTGATCGCAGAGAGAGAGAGATAGAGAGAGAGAGAGAGAGAGAGAGAGAGAGGAGAGAGATAAGACGAGTCTCAACATGCCACTTCTACCTGAACAATGTAAGTTTACTTTTCTTCATCTTCAGTCCTTGTCTTGTCACAATGCCCATTCTATTGTCAGTGTAACGTCCCTGTGCTCTCAGCACTGACAATAAAACACTGAGATGGAAAATACGATAACAATGATAAACGGATGTTACCTTATGTACATGTGACTGTAAATAGTGCGTGTCGCTGGTCGTAAGTCGAGACAAGTCTGCACTTACATCAAACAAATATTTATTTCATTACATTCTTTCTTCCTTACATTCTTACATGCTTTCTTTCTTTCTTTCTTTCTTTTTATTTCGTTCTTTCTTTCTCTTTTTTATTTTATTTCTTCACACGTTAAATCTATGTTTATCTCTTAATCCTTCATTATTTTTTTAAGCACTCTCTTCTCTTTTTAACGTTCCCCTTCATTTTCGCTCACTCGTCCTGTAACATTTTATTTATTTTACTATCTCTTTCTTATTGTTTCTTTGTTTTCAAATATTCTCTATTTTCTATACCTTTTTGTTTCCTTTGCAGTCTCTCCCTCTCTGTCTTTCTTCCTTTATGTGATTGTTTGTCGAATCTTTTCCGTCTTTCCCTATCTCACTTACCATTGCTTATTTTTATTCTTCTCTCTCCGTGTACATTTCACTATCTCTCATTCTCTCTCTTATTCTGGACACTCGAAAAAACAGACACACAAAATCATTAGTCCCGGTAAATATACACACACACACACACACACACACATATATATATTTGTTAAATTTGTCCCGTGGTAATTTTGGTTTGGTATAGAACCGTTGATAAGAGGTTTAGCAAGCCACTATCGTAAAAACTATGTTGTTAATGAAACGTAGACCTGATACAGAAGTGTAAATTAGCAGTAGATAGTAGTGATATTTTTTTCGGTGTACTATCAACCCTTTCGCATGCGTGTGAAAGCTGGAAAACAACAAAGGATATAGAAACAAAGTCGAACGCATTCGAAAATACATGTCTAAGGAAAATACTTGGTATAGAGTGGAACGAATTCAAAACAAACGAGGAAATTAAAGAAATCGCCAATCAACCATTAATATCTTCAGTAATAAAGAAAAGACGATGGTCATGTGTTGGACACGTGATGAGAAGAGATAATAACCGAATAGCAAAGCAAGCCCTCATATGGGAAACAACAGGTAAGAGGAAAAGAGGAAAACCCAGAGAGACTGAGAAGATCATTGATGAGAGAGGCAAGAGCAGCAGGATTCAGGTCCCTCAATGAGATAGAGCTGCTTGCACAGAACAGAGACAAATGGCGAAATTTGATAAAATATTTTTAAAAGAATTGAAAACTGTTACAACAAAAATTCAGATAAGAGAAGGAGTATCTTGGTCTACGCCCTATGGGCCGGCTACGGCTCGAAAGGTCAAAAGAATAGAATTTTGGTCGGATACTGTATATGTATAGCCTTTGCCATTTTGACAGACGATTGGTAGCAAACAATTATGACAAGTCAGTAGTTTAATAAAATATTAGCGTCTTATGCTCGATGCTGCTTTACTGAACAGCCCCTCTCGTGGCTAATCTTCCAATGTTAAATAAGACAGGCCCGACCTCAGCGTGAACAAGATGTATTTGTAGTGCCTGGTCTCGTCTGCTTTCTCCTGCGTCTTTTATCTTCTGAATATAATATCAGTGTAATGAAAACAGAAGTAATCGTCATATCGGAGAAACAATCATCACTATAATGCAGCATAAAAATAAAAAGGACAAATCTGAAACAAGTGAAACGTGTCAAATACTTGGGCACAATAATAACATCGCGTGGAAGATGCACCACAGAAATACAAAGTAGAATAGCTCAAGCTAAAATACTATTTCAGAAAATGAAAAAATCGTCTAATGCAACAAATCTATGTCAATAGAGGTGAGAAAGAGAGTTCATCGATGCTATATAAAACCAATTCTGACCTATGGAAGCGAATCATGGACAGTAAAAAAACAAATGAGAAGACGATTAGAGGCCACAGAGATGGGTTTTCTCAGAAAAATTGAAAGTTCAATTGACAGCTAAAAGGACCAATGAATAAATTCTCAAAGAGGCCAACACAAAAAAGAGAGCTCATTAAATACATCAGAAAGAAACAATCAACATTTTTTTAGCGCACATCATGAGAAGAGGAAAGTTGGAATACCTGGTTACTTCTGGCAAAATAAAGGCAAAGAGAGATCGCGGACGACAAAGAGAAAAAAAATACCAGATAGTCTTGCGTCATTGCATGGAACACAGTCAACAACAAAATTGATACGATGCACTGTAGATAGAAGCCTGTGGAAGGACATGCTCGCCTACGCCAACCGGTATGGCACTTGAAGATGATGACGGTGATCAGTGTAATTAATCTTCTCTTTGATCCTTATTACCAAAACAAACGGCATAAAGATGTCCCGATTTTTTCTACTGCGCTTAAACACCGATATGAACCAGCACGTCGCATTAACCGATTACAATATTCCTGGAGTATAATATGACACTATTTATTTATCGATTAATCAAGTGTTTTTGATGAACCGAACGACCATCTGTTGCACTAAGAAGAAGTTTTCTACTTTAGCAGACTCAATATGTTGCGATTATCCAGCTTCGATTATATATCATTATGGGCGGAAATCAAGTTGACGAATTCAAATATATAAATAGTCTTGAGACATATGACAAGTATGTTGTGGAAATAAACTCGAAACACAGTAAGGAATGTCAGAGTACTCACACTTGCTGTGGTCTGCAGTGAATCTACCCATGAATCTATCCATGAATCTACCCATGAATCTCCCAAAGAATCTACCCAAGAATCTGCAAAAGAATCAACTCATAAATCTACTCATGAATCTACCCAAGAATCTCCTGAAGAATCTACTCATGAATCTACCCATGAATCTACCCAATAATCTCCCAAAGAATCTACTCATGAATGTACCCATGAATCTACCCAAGAATCTCCTAAAGAATCTACTCATGAATGTACCCATGAATCTACCCAAGAATCTCCCAAAGAATCTACTCATGAATGTACCCATGAATCTACCCAAGAATCTCCCAAAGAATCTACTCATGAATGTACCCATGAATCTACCCAAGAATCTCCAAAGAATCTACTCATGAATGTACCCATGAATCTACCCAAGCATCTCCCAAAGAATCTACTCATGAATGTACCCATGAATCTACCCAAGAATCTCCCAAAGAATCTACTCATGAATGTACCCATGAATCTAGCTTAAAATCTCATCCCAATGTTTCGCCTCCAAACACACACACCCATCCGTTTATATAACGACACATGCGTCTTCAGAATAATCAGTTGTACACGTGATAGTTACATGACATGACATGACATGATATACTAGCTTTTTACTGTTGGAACTCAGCTTCCACGGCAGCTATTTTGAAACTTTCCATGTCCTACGTGAGATGTCCAGCTTTTACAGTAGTCAATCCCAACTGATATGTGATATCTTGTATCCACCTTATTTCTTCTTTCTCGTGTACCTCTTATGTTCTCCATAAATATCCTCTCTAGGTCATTATATTGTTTTACGTGACTAAAATGTTTTATTTTCTTTATATTTATGTTCTGTATCAACCACTTCTCTTGAATGTTAACTTCTTACGCGACCGACATGTTTGTTCTTTCTTACGCGACCGACATGTTTGTTCTTATGTATATGTAAATGTATGTGTGAGCATAACAAATCAGAAACAGTTCTAGACATCATGATCATAAATCACACAATATGCTTGAAATTTAACTAACTCTCTTCAATAAATGGTAGAACGACATGCACGGTGACAAGTAATCCATGTCACAAAAGAAATAGAAGCCATGGGAGATCATTGTGCCCTCAGATTAATGTTCAACTATTCTACTATCTCCAAGACATAAAACAAGACTAACATGCACACCTTTACGGTAAGAGATTATTGGACTGATAGTGATATACTATCACAGCTTTTGTAGCTCATTGCTGCTCAAACCACACTAGCGCGGCACGTATTTAACGTTGTTTTGCTAACTACGAAACCATCCTATCGCAGACATATTTATATATCTATGTAGGCTTTGAATGGTTGGCAGAAAGACCCTGTATATATCAGACTAATCAATACTATCAGGAATTGATGACAAAACCAATAACATCGATTTTTCTCTCCTGTTACAAAGTACATGACCTTGTGTAGTCGTTGCTGACAACTGGCTCGGGAGATTAACCGCTAGAGCGGCAAGTGGTGTGTCCACAAGGTCAGACGAACTACGGCCTGGAATTAGCGTGTCTACAGTAGACCTAGCTGGTGTTGCCTTTGATGACGTGGGAGGAGTAAGATAGGTTGCCTTTTGTAGAGAGAAGGGAGATTATTCCATGAAGGAGGGAGAATGGTGGTTGTCTTCTGTGGACATGGAAGGAAGGAACTTGTTTCTATGTTCGAGGGAGAATGGCGGTTGATTTTGTGTGGACGAAGGAGAAGGGAGAATGTTGCCATGGAGGAGGGAGAATGGTGGTTGTCTTCTGTGGACATGGGAGAAAGTAACTTGTTTCTATGTTCGAGGGAGAATGGTTGTTGTCTTTTGTGAACGAGGAACAAATCTTCTTTCTATGTTAGCCAACCCCAAGGAGACATAGAAGTTTAACGTGCTCGTACTAGGAGACGATCATCTACTTATACGCGGAGAAAGATAAGACCTACAAGATCCCTTAAATAGATTTATCAGCACAGAATCTCAATAAAACATGAAAATCAACATCAAGAAGAGAGACATTGCTAAAGAAAAAAATATCAACATAAAGATAAAACAAGTAATCGGCTAACAATTAAAACAAGTGGTGGAATTAAAATACCTAGGAAATTTAGTAACAAACGACAATTCACAAATGGCAGAAATAGAATCAAGATATTAGAAAGTTTGTTAAATCATCGAACAGATGTCATTATTTATGCCCAAAAGGGAAATAACACCAGAGGCAAAATGGAGACTCTACAACACAATCTCCATTCCAGGATTGCTCTATCAATCCCAGACCTGGCCACTAGACTCAAGAACAAATAAGAAAAATAACCACTAAGGAGATTAAATTTGTTAGACAAATGGCAGGAAACAGTTAGAGAGACAAGATAAGAAGTGAAGAACTGAGACATTGAATACGCAAAGAAACAATAGATACAATGGTTTGGCCACGTTATAAGACATAACGAAAATAAAAATACACCACAACGAGCCTTCAAAATACACTAGGAGAACATTAGATCCAAGGATAGTCCTTGAAAAAGTTAGAATATTAGAAATACTCGAAAACATAACAGCAGGAGAGGCCAACAGAAAAAACAAAAGACCGCACATTACAGTTCCCCTCGACGAAATCGGCAAATGAAAAGTAAGAAAGAAAGAGAAAAAGAAAGAAAGAAAGAGAAAAAGAAAGATAAAAAAAGAATGAAAAAAGAAAGAAAAAAAAGAATGAAAAAAGGAAGAAAGAAAGAAGAATGTTTTAAAAGCCGAAATGCAATATTTTATCACATAATTGAAGGAACAAATATAGACTACCAGTGAATGCCTCATTCTGAAGTTACCAGATATAAACTGCATTATTTCATTGATAACCGCTCATTTGTGCCACATTCCATTGATGCTCCATAATTGATGTCTCTTTAACGAACAATCTTCTTGCTCCTTCAGCAATCAATAAACCAAAGCATAAAGCCATGGAAATGGCGTTTTACTGCGCAAGGTGTAGGCAAACCAGCCTGACAGTTGAGAACACTATAATGACGATACGTAACATTCCATCTTGTAATGAAGGAAAGTGGTGATCTTTATTTTGTAAAAGAAAAATATTTTTTAGAATAAAAGGATGTTATGTGTTATTTACACTGAGATGGGCAACCGAATCACTTAGACAGCTGCCTTCATAAGAAAGTCCGGAATCCTAGTCTGGATGAGCCATGATCGCAGCAGAAGAAGATAATTTACTCTGAGATTAGTCGTTATAGCATTCAGACTAAGAACGCAAGGTTTAAATTCAGTATGGAACGATCGGTGTTGATACAGATACAACATCATGATATGTCCAAGTTGAACACGGAAAAGAGCAACTGCCAGATAGCTATCGAAAATAGCATGCTGCATGTCGTTGCCTCGACACAGTTTATAAAGAAGAGTTTTCATAACAGCATTTAAATGTTGAAACTCTACTATACAATCTTCATCCCAACGTTGTGCTACCAATGCCAGTCCTGGACCCTAGATGCAAGAACAATAAGAAAAATAACCACTACGGAGATGAAATGTGTTAGACGAATGACAGGAAACAGACTGCTAGATAAGTTCAGAAATGAAGAACAGAAAATGCTAGGAATAACCCCGGCACAGAATATATATAGAGAAACAACAGATAAGATGGTTTGGCCAAAGGGACAAGGCAGAAAGTGCGAAACACAACAAGCCTTGTTGCGAGAACACCAGACCCAAGGGCCGACCACTATAAAGATGGATGGACGAAATATTAGAAATATTGGGAACATAACAGCAGCAGAGGCGAATAGAAGAGTGGAAGTCCGCAAATTATATAACCCCTCGGCGCTGAAAGGCAAATGCGGAAGGAAAGAAAAAAAAACGACTGAAAATGATAGTAGTAGTTTCCTATTACTGCCCAAGTCGCTCTCCCTATTGGGTATCTTGTCCGATCACACAACTGAAGTGCTAATCATGGACATAGTCCGAGTGCATTTATGGTGATAGAAGAATAAATATTTAAAGTGAATGAAAAATATTTTACTAAAATATTAACGGAAAAATGTTTCTTTTTTTCAAAGAAGAAACAATGTTTCTTTTACTGACTCTTATTTCGTCATATAGATCTTTAAGATTTACTTTCATTAACAATTTATAAAGTAACTTAATATATAGCATCATCATCACCATCAACAACCCGGTCTGCTGGAGTGGGTGATCATGTCTCTCCACAACTTTCGATCACGACAGTTATTTATCATTTCTGTTGTTGACCTTCTGCCAAGCCATTCTCTTAAGTTGTCTTGTATCTTTTCTATTTGTGTCGATTCATGATTGTACAAAGAAATTACGACGGTGGTTTTCTGTTGACTTCCGTCGGTTTGTTGACGGTTGGCTCCGCTAGTTTGGGCTAGTAATATCAGAAGTCTAGCTATCTACGAATACGGAAAAAAAGAATAAATAAAATCATGTGTGCACTCACGCACGTTAAATAACTATTGCCAGTTAAAAGTCGAAAACTGTAAGCGAAAAAGGTAGCTGCCTAGGCATAATCATATAGCAAATATACCCAGGCAGAGGGTGGATGTATGGGCCTAAAGGTGCAGATATCGTGGCTTTGACGTAAACTAGTGATAGAACCCTCAAAACCCACAAGTGGATATCAAAATTGAAGGAATAGACCTGGAGACAGTTCAGAACTACAACTATCTTGGACACACTATAACCAGTGATGGAAAATGTAAAACTGAAATAAACAAAAGAATATGAATGGTAAAAAGTAATTTTAATGTCATGAAGAACATACTAACATCAAAACAAATAACACCGAGGCTAAAACTAAGAATAGCAAAATGTTATGTCTTCTCAACATTCCTATATGGCGCAGAAACATGAACATTAGACAAGAAAACAACACAAAATCGAAGCCTTTGAAATGTGGATATATAGAAGAATAGGTAGAATTGGATGGAAGGAAAAGTAAACAAACGATGGAGTCTTAAAGCAACTAAAAATGAAAAGAGAACTACTGAACACAATTCAAACAAGACAAATGCGATTTTTGGGGCATGTTAAAAGACACAACAGCCTAGAAAAATTAATCCTGGAGGGAAAATAAAAAGGGTAAAAGAGGCAGAGGCAGACCAAGACTAACATGGACGAGTAACATTAAAAGATGGACAAATCAGCCTATGACAATCTGCACCATTAAAGCAAGAAACAGAGCTGAATGGCGCTCCATGGTAGCCAACCTTAGTTTCGGAGATGGCACTTGATAATGATGAGCGATAGTACGCATCCAAGTACATATAACAGGCGAATGTTGAAGAGGAAGGTGGGTTAAGGGAGAAACAACTAGGAAGAAACACCATCTAGCTTCAAGCTTTTCCCCTTTACAGACAAAAAGCGATGTATAAAGACACTTATGATGTCTATACTATATATTATTGCTGAGGTTGTCATGACGCTACATATCTTATAAACCATCTAATTATGTGTCTTTATTTTTAGGACTCCTAAAACTGTTTACAATATAAATCCCCCGCTACTGATTCTTTATTGCTTTATTATTATAAACGGTTGTCAATATTAAAAAAAAAAAACAGCTTTTGCTTAAACTGCCTGTCAGATATCACCGAATCAATGACATTAAAAAAAATACAATGTACTTCATTCAAACAGGGGAATATTTGTACCCAAGGAAACAATTCTTTTAATAAACACGAGTTATTGATATCAATATTTTCATGCTACTGTGTAAACACGCGGAAACGCCAACGCAAACGGTACATCGATTGAGAGATTAAAACAATAATTATGCAAGTCTTTACATTTATTAAACATTAGTGATAATTGATTTTGTCCATCCAGTTTGTGGTTGTGACAGTAAAAGCAGCACCATTGAGGCTCAAGCCACAGTTGTTGACAATTAAAACAACAAAGTCCATTGCCGTAGGTTTTGTAGTTCATTGAAAAGGGACGTGGTTGTCTTAAGGGCTCTTGTCTCTCGATGTGTTTAATAATGAATGGATTATAAACACTCAAGTTATTGCGATCCCTGAATATGGGAGACTTGATTTCTAGTCAATGATTGTCACCAGTCAAAATAATCTCTAAGAGTTGCAAAGCGTGCCGTTGTTAGATAGAGACAGAGAAAGGGATAGAAAGAAATGGAAAGAGAATGAGAAGAGAGAGAGAGAGAGAGAGAGCGTAATTTATAAAATACATATTTGCATCTTTTTTTAAATTCAACTCTCTCTCTCTCTCTCTCTCTCTCTCTCTCTCTCTCTCTCTCTCTCTATACTTCCCTGTTTCCGGAACACGCACACAATAAACAAATAACCTTTTTCTATGTGCCTTTTTTTTACTCCTCACGGCTCTGTCTCTAACTCTCTTTTTTTTCTCTCTCTCTCTGTATAGTGTGTACCTGCTCCTTCTTTTTCTCTTTCCATCTCTATATTTGTCACTATCTCTTGCTCCTCCATACACTCTATCTTCCAATACTTACGCTTTTACTTACTTGTTCTAGACACTCTTTGTTTCTCTCTCTCTCTCTCTCTCTCTCTCTCTCTCTCTCTCTGCCTCTCTTCTTTACGCACTTACTCACTATCGCTTTATCATTCATATATTTATTTACTCAGTCATTATCACTAATTAATTCACTTGCTCTCTATCATTTACTTGATTAAAAAAGTAAAGTAAAGTACCCAGTGTACCTCTTGTACGCCAAGTGGCGTATAGGGAATATGGTGTTAGTGACCATACATTTTACAGACCTTCGGCACATGATTTTTGGGGTAATGTGGTCCGTATTACACCCGCGCCGCTTTACTTTCCCAGAAAAATCCGGTACCCGTTAAAGGCTGGGTGAACCTGAAAGCCGTCGGTGGGATCGAACCCTACCCCATGTCCTTTGTAGTCCAGTTCAATAACCACTGAGCTATCGCGGCTACCTCATTCACTTGATTAATCAATTAAATTCACTTGCTCTTTCTCTCTTTATATTTTAAGGCCAATTACAATTCACTCTTTCTCTCTCTCTCTCAATATCTCTCTCATTCTCTCTCTCATTCTCTCATTCTCTCTCTTCCATTTATTATTAGGCTGTTTATTTACACATAATTTAAGGCGTGCATTAAAACAATAGTTCACCCCCTGAATTGTGTAATATTTTAACATTTAATCTGGAACAAACGTAGAAAAAGAAAGAAAATGAAACTAAAATTGCACAGGCTATAAAACAATGTGGTTCTATAAAGAACAAGCATTAAGACATAGCAATAGAGGACGAAGAGACAGATTTAAATGTGATATAATACCCCAGCAATTGTAGATTTTAATTGTAAAAAAAAAAAAAAAAAAAAAAAAAAAACATCCTGTGTGTTACCGGGGCCTCATTATGAGGGAAGTAAAGAATAGTGACACTGTGACCTTCCAGGCATGTCGTAAGAGGCGACTAAGGAGGTTGATCGATAGCTTGACAAGCTGTCATTGTAAAAAGTATTGTTATAGAAACAGCACCATATATTTTAGAGCAGTGATCTCTGCAATATGTGCCACTTTGGCATGCAAGGTTTCTGGTTTTGAGATTGTGGTTCTGCCCTGTGTGCCGTCTTCGGCTCGAAAGGACAATAGATAGAATTGTAGACGACGAGAGCCATGATTAAGATACACAGCAGAGCATTGCCTCTACAATGATATTGAAAGGCTACACAGAAGGACGGCCAGACGGACGGAGGGGAAGGAAGGAAGGAAGGAAGGAAGGAAGGAGGAAGGAAGGAAGGAAGGAAGGAAGGAAGGAAGAAAGAAGGAAAGAAGGAAGAAGGAAGGAAGGAAGGAAGGAAGGAAGGAAGGAAGGAAGGAAGGAAGGAAAGGAAGGAAAAGAAAAGAAAAGAAGAAGAAAAGAAGAAAAAAGAAAGAAAGAAAAGAAGAAGAAGGAAGGAAGAAGGAAGGAAGGAAGGAAGGAAGGAAGGAAGGAAGGAAGGAAGGAAGGAAGGAAGGAAGGAAGGAAGGAAGGAAGGAAGGAAGGAAGGAAGGAAGGAAGGAAGGAAGGAAGGAAGGAAGGAAGGAAGGAAGGAAGGAAGGAAGGAAGGAAGGAAGGAAGGAAGGAAGGAAGGAAGGAAGGAAGGAAGGAAGGAAGGAAGGAAGGAAGGAAGGAAGGAAGGAAGGAAGGAAGGAAGGAAGGAAGGAAGGAAGGAAGGAAGGAAGGAAGGTAAATTCTTAGCCCTGTGTACCTAAGCAGAACTTAAATCTCCTGTCAGCTGGTAGTCATGGAATTATCAGTACAAAATAGAGACAAGTCGGTTCATATAAATAGAAGTGCATACAGTGATGAGATACCCAAGGACGGAAAGAGACCAAAGGGCAGACCAGTGCTGATATATAAGGATATTTGCAGGGCTTCCGTGAGGGGATTCTCTATCAGTGAAAGAAACTGTGAAAATCTGGCTGCAGATAGTAGCATATGGAGAACAAATAAAAAAAAATTGCACAGCAACTTTCGATGTAGTGCTGATATCAAATTCAGAAGACAAAAGACGCAGGAAAAAGGAGACTAGGCCAGGCAACACGAATACATCTTCTTCGTTCTGCGGATGCATCTGTCTATAAAATATTGGCAGATTCAGCCACAAAGAGAAGCTGTTCAGCAAAGCAGCATCCAGCATAAGACACTAATATTGTTACCAAACTACTGACTTATCATGATTGCTCGCTACCAACTGTCTGTCAAGACGTCAAGGGCCATACAGTGATTAGTCGTAATTAATGAACAAAGTAGAATGAAAACATCAGCGTTACATCTGCGTCCGTTTAAATCTACACAAGACACTATGACCATGTGTTGGACGTTAGGTGATAGGTTCTTCACCTTCTTTCAACTCCCACTCCGCTTTAGTAATCCGCCCCTGCATCTACCTACCCATCTACTCAACCCACACACTCACCCATACATTCATCCATACATCCATCCATCCATCCGTCCCGTCCGTCCGTCCGTCCGTCCCTCCGTCCGTCCGTCCGTCCGTCCATCCATCCATCCATCCATCCATCCATCCATCCATCCATCCATCCATCCATCCATCCATCCATCCATCCATCCATCCAAAACCCACCCATCCATCCGTCCACTCAACCACTCACCCATCCATCCAAAACCCACCCATCCATCCATCCGTCCAATCAACCACTCACCCATCCATCCAAAACCCACGCATCCATCCACCCACCCACCCACCCACCCACCCACTCATCCATCCATCCATCCAAAACCAACCCACCCATCCATCCATCCATCCATCCATCCACCCACCCACTCACCCACCCACCCACCCACCCACTCACTCACCCATCCATCCATCCATCAATCCATCCAAAACCCACCCATCCATCCATCCACCCACCCACTCACCCATCCATCCATCCAAAACCCACCTATCCATCCATCCACCCACCCATCCATCCATCCACACACTCACCCATCCACCCACTCACCCATCCATCCATCCACCCACCCACTCACCCACCCACCCACCCATCCACTCACCCATCCATCCATTCATCCATCCAAAACCCACCCACCCATCCATCCACCCACCCACTCACCCATCCATCCATCCAAAACCCACCCATCCATCCATCCATCCATTCATCCAAAACCCACTCATCCATCCATCCATTCTTGTATCCATTCATACTTGCATCCAGAGCTTTTTCTTCTACACAAAAGGTTAACAGCAACTCTGTCATTTCGTCCCATAAAACAAGACAGTCGTAACATAACAGATTTCTCGAGCTCTAGTCCACATTCATTTGTCAAACTCATAATATATGTATCACTATATTATTACATACCATTTATCAATTGCATACAAAACCTGACAAAGTTAGTTTGAAAATTCAGTGCCCAATTAAGTTTTAAGAGATTACCAGAGTGTGCTACGGACAATTCGGGCTGAAGGAAAAACCCTTACATCCATCCACTCATGCAAGCAACTGTCTACCCACCCACCAACCCATCTTCGGTAACCATCAAGCAATATTCCCATCCATCCACTCATGCAAGCAACTGTCTACCCACCCACCAACCCATCTTCGGTAACCATCAAGCAATATTCCCATCCATCCATAGATCAGATACTCATGTATGAGTGAGATGGTTAGTATAACGCAGGAACTCTCCATCATTCGCTCAAACAAAAATAATACATCACCAAAATACTCTGGGAGCCGCGATAGCTCAGTGGTTAGTGAACTGGATTACAAAGGACAAGAGGTAGGGTTCGA